>OY735212.1:47444021-48044021 GCA_963457665.1 Thysanoteuthis rhombus | reverse complement strand
TGAAAAGAATTTTTTTTTTTTTTTTTTTTAATGTGATGCAACAAGATTGATCACACAGTTGATGTGATCACTTAAGGTTTAACATTTTCAATAAGGTCCATAAATACCACACACATTTTGTTTGTTTTTTTATCTGTTCATTCCAGTAGACACTTAATGGGGAATAGGGCCACAGCCACTCTGCTGCGGTTTAAGTGGCAAGAAAGTTTTTACGTGGTGGAGTCGCTAGCCACACGCCCAATCCTCCTCCTTTACTTGGGCTCGGGACCAGCTATGGCAATTGCCAAGCTGTAGGTTTTTTTCTGTCAGGGTAACCTTCCCTTAGATGGACTGCCTTACAGGGCTAAAGGGCTCCAACTGCCCTGATTTGCCATTATCTATGAAAAATGAATTCACACCTTTCACATTAGTGCTAATGAAAACAGCCTTGGACAGAACACAAACTTTCTCTGCCATTTCAGTAACAGTAACCATTATGCCAATCAGCACCAGCAAACACTCTAAATAGATTAATTAAATTTGATCCAAAGGCAAAGAACCCAAAATATATCACAAGATCAAGGCTCGGTCCATTAAGTAAAAATGCTAACAGGGTTGCAACATGAACAAAGTTTATCCCCAATAATTTTCCAAATACCTTTATTGAATAAGAGCATGTGACTGTACCTATGTAAAATCTCTCACACAATATAATTTTACACTTGTAGCACTATATATTTACAATAAAATATAGAAAAATAATTGATCAAATGTATGAATCAAAAAATCAGTTGAAGCACGATCCTTGTTTGAAATCTAGTCTTTCAAAAGGTCAAATCAAAATATATGAACGCCACAATTAATCTCAATAAAATTAATAAACATAGCTATCTTTGGTCGTAACAACTGCCCTGGATTCTACATTAACTCAAGAGAAAGAATTTTGCATTCAAATTTTAATAAATCATTTAAAGCTAAGATATTTTGTTATTGCATGCCATATTAAGACAGCGATAATCAAAATATTGGATAAACTGTTGATTGGTATATAAACAAATACATGTCTAAATGATTAGATCAATTTTTGTCTGCGTCAAAATAAATGGAAAAACATATTGTAAGAAAAGACTGTTCATTTTCTTTTAATAACTACATTAAAAAAAAAAAAAGTGAGTAAAAAAAAAAAAAAAAATACCTTGTTGGACTGTAATTTTGATCAACAATTGGAAAAAAAATTCTGATTAGGATAAATATTATGGTCATTTGTTTTTCTTTTAATTAGAAATACTTAATGTCATAACACCACTGGAGCATGAAAAACTTGCCCTAAGTCTACACACCTCTGACCTGTTTTAATTTTTCATAATCCATGATTATGTGCAGCTACTCTTTTCTTTGGAGTCCATTAAATCAATAGCAAAATCAGGAACATATTTTGATGACTTGGACAAAAGAGAAAAGGCAAATAATTATAACTAATTGTGCAATGATAAGCTGATAAAAGCTATTTAATATTTATCTGTCTCGTAACCCTCTGGAAATTTAAAACTGAACCCTTTATTCAATCCAAGCAGGTAGATTGTTCTTATTCTGCTGCCATACTATGAGATATCTCCCTAGTTAATTTGGCCTTTTGATGTAATTTGTCTGTCTCTTCCACAGGAACAGAGTATACGAATTGTTTAACACCTAATTGACTCAAGGATTGAACTCACAACCGCCAGGTAGGTTACTAGGTATGCTTAACCAACCATTTTATCCACTAGGCCATGTCTTGCAGAACACATTGCCTAGTGTAGGTTTGGTTAAAAATTTCCGGAAAGTTAATAACTACAACAGACACCTGAAGAAGGACGGAGAGTACAACAGCTGAAATATAACTATAACAACCAAGATGAGGATACTAGTCCAAGTAAATCAGTGTTTGATAATAAAACTATTAAGTTTATTAGCATTGGGGCTAAGATAAGGCAAATTAGGTCAGTCAGAATGAGTAAGAGGTAAAATTGAATGAGCAACTATATTTCAGCTGGCTGTCATTCCAATCAAGTGAGATATATTCATCAGGTTACATACTGTTAGGAATTTACTTTTAACAGTTTTCATATTCCCTCTTTCCCACTATACACAAAATATATATCTCCCATTCAACCTAATAATTTTTGTTAGTTTCACCATAAATGAAGAAATCATTCACCAACTTACATTTGATTATTGGGTTCCTGAAAACTTCCTAACCTCACCAAATTATTTAAATGAGTAAAAAAGACACTCTTGTAGTAATGGGGTCTATAGCATATTAATAAAAGACTAAAATTTATTTTCCTAGCATTATTGAATTAAAAGAAATTATTACAAGAGTGCCATAAAAAGACCCAGCACATTACATCTGGCTATCATAAGCACTACCCTATTGAATCATAATTAAGTAACAAAGTATATGACTTTAAAATGATATTGTCTAAATCCTGATCTTCAAAAGAGTAACTAGGATGGGAGCATTTTGATGATTAATTTAACATTTTTGAGATTGCTGAGGCATATATATATCCCAAAGTTTCTATGACTGCAGGGATATACATGTCCTTTAGATCTTTTCAGTCTACTTGGACATTTCAACTCAGGCATTAACCACCTGAATAGGTTATTCTCAAAAGGGTTAATATAGTCATCTGATTATGAGCAGAGAAGTGATGAAAACAGACACAAACTCAGAAATTAACAAAATCGAGTCTAAAATGATGCATAAAAAATGCAAACGTTTGTGCAAGGCACAAAGTTATACATACATACACACATCTGATAATTCACAGCCATCATATCAACCAGAAATGTAATATAAACTGTTTAAAGAAAGAGGTGGTGGGGAGGTAAATGAAAAGGTTAAAAGCCAGGTGATTGTGGAAGACTGGCCGTTTCAAAACAGTTGGAGGAAGAAGATTACTTACGCTCTTTTTTTTTTTTTCAAACATCTGAAACAGATTGCAAGTTATCTTTGATTTCTGCAGTTCGACTGAAACAAAGATAATTTACACCAACAACAAAACCAATATTTGCTTTTTAATGAACTTAATCTTGGACAGATTTAGTAAGTATAAATCTCTTCTAAACACAATTGAGGCAACAAGTAACTGTTAATCAACAAGAACCAGATTCAAATGAATGCATGATTAACTGAAACCTTATACATCAATTTATTCAGACAGTTGTCTTCAGCTTGTTGCCCTCCAGTCATTTTTAGGTGCCAGATATCCTCATGATGCACCTGAAGAAGGCCAGAGGGTACAGCAGCTGGAACATTAGGAATATAAAAATAAACAAAACAAGGAAAACAGTCCCAATAAATCAATGTATAATGATAATTCCTCACCTCAGAAATTAAGTGAAACCTTGTTAATGAGAATCGTTAATTTAAGAAAGGACTTGTAGTAGCATCAAGAAATAATGAACGATATTTTAAATTTTCCTGACTTCTTGTGTTTAAAGATATAATCAATTGATGTTCGAAAAATGCCAAAGAGTTTTTGTCAATCCTTTGCTGATATTTGATCCATAAATAAGAATAAACAAGCATTAAATCCTAATTCAAGTCATGATATTCAATAACCAAATGTACATAAATGAATGTAAAGTGAACATGAGTGGGTTTGAAATAACTCATTTATAGCAATTAACAGCATATATCTTGCATTTAACTATTGTATGAATATAACTATTAATAGCAAATCACATGGTATCCAAAAAACCATTACTTTATATGTGCAATTATATATGATATATAACTATCTATAGCATCAAATATCACTTTTCATAACATTGAATATAACTAAAGAAAATAAAGCATTAACTATATAGCATTAAATATAAGTACAACATTAAATATATATATATGGTTCAAACCAGTGCGGTTTTATTTGAAACTAGTTAATATGTCCAAGGCAGATTGATACACTACAAATAAGAATCAAATTGGAGAAATTTGTATAATCAGCTTAAAGAATCATTTATAAATCAAATTAGATTTAGAAAATAATTGTAGAAGATAACGAAAGTTGAAATCACTTTCTGACCAACAAAAACAATAATCCATCCTAATTAACAAGGTCTCACCGTAATAAATCATTGTATGTTAGAGAAAAAAAAGAAAACATTGTTCAGCTAGAAATGAAGAGGGGAGGGGACATTTTTTTTTCAAATCACAGTATTCAAAATGTGAGAAAGTCAAAATTTCACAGCCGATATTTAGGGAGAAACTGAGAGTACATTAAGCCTGTAGATGAAATAGCATCTCCAAGCCCGACAGTTTTAACTGGATGTCGGCATACAAGGACAGGACTGAACACAAAATGATAGCCTTCCATGTCCCATGAGATCACAGGCCGTTTCTCATCAATCTGATGTAGTTTTTCATCATTGGAATGTAATCGGAAAGTCTTTGGGATTTTTAATTCTACTTTGTCAGACACAAGTTGTGCAATGTTGCATGCCTGGCGACCAGCAACTTCTGTGCCAGCAGCAACAGCAGACTCACTGTTAGACCAAGCCTCAGGCAAAGTGCCAACAATATGATAAGTCAGAGAATGAAAATGTACACGAGTAAGGCGTGATTCCACATAACTTTTTCTGGAATGACCATAATTTTTGAGGAGCCAAAGGATGATGTCCGAGACTTTGTGGATTTCAGGCTGGTTGCTATGACCAGATCCAGCATGAGGTACCTGTATACAATGAAAAAAAAAAGAATAAAGTTATAAAATCAAATTAAGGATTAAAATTACCAAAATCAAATAAGAGCTGCATAAATCAATTGCATAAATGCTGTTAATTTCATGACAATTTTTTTTTGATACAGTACAAATAACTTATATGAAATAACTTATATCCCATTTATGCCAAACTATCAAAGGTGTTTGGAGGACTAAAGCTCAATGCAACTCATCCTAACCCCATAATTTTCTATGTTGAGTTTTGGTAGATGGATTCTTGGTCATAATGTCAACACAGTGTAATATTTGCATCTTATTTTTTTTTTTAGTTTAATTTCCATCTTATATACAGGCATAACTACAATTCTGTTTTGTTTTATATTTCATATTTTATATTTTTTTATATCAAACATATCATTCAGTTTAACAAGATATTCTTGATATATTGCTTTAAGTATGTTGCCTATATCAGTATCATGTGATAATACATCAAACTATTTTCATCTCACAATGCTATCCGTATTTGATAATACTTATACACAATTTCTTTTTTTAAATGAAAGAAAAATGGTGCAAGGATCAATTTTTCCAATTATATTGATGAACTCAGTATGCTAGTATCTCTTTGAAAACCCACAATATCCATGAAGGAAAATATATATTGATGTATCATGCTACACAGAATAGCCTTTGAAATTTCAACTGTTTTTTTTAAGGGTGTACAAATTACTGGACACAATTTTGACCAGATTTTCATCATGACATCTTTTGAAATATATATATATATATATATATATATATATATATATATATATAAGAGCCTATAAAAATGGTCCTTTCCAAAGTTATTTTTCTGCTTAAAAGTAGCAGCCAAGTAGGAATAACTAGTTTGTGATGATTTAGAGTAATTAGTGTAACTATATCATCCATTCCAAAATATACAAGCAATATAATTATATAACAATGATTACTGTAATCCTGTAATCAACTGGTTTTTAACAGTTTCAACAACAAAGCCATGTATAGGCATGATACACAGCAAAATATAAATGCTCATTTCTATTGTTTTACAGGAGGAACTTATGCACACCAACATTGAATTTTGCAACAATGGTGCTGACCACAAGATCAAACTGGGGACCTCTGCCTAGCCACAGCAGAGGAGACTGTGTGGTGGCACTGTTGGAACATCCAGGTTTGCTGCAGCAGCCACTTTGCATATACGGACACTTGAATCAGTATTTGGAAGGCATCTAGTAGGATAACTGTCAACCAGAACTGTCAACATAGGTTTCTTCAGTTTTTGAGTAATTTTAGCTGGCTGATCAAAGATTTATTCCTCATTACAACCATAGAAAGAAAAAAAGAAAAATAAAATGTTTTTTTGTGTTTTTTTCACCCTTCCACCATAAGTTTTTAGTGGGAGGGATTCAATTTATGAAGTAAACTTTTCCTAAATAGGTCTATTATTTTGTGTCTGGCATGCCCATTTCTCAAAAAGGAGAGAGAAATAATGTATTTATTGATCACACCTTTTTTCAATTGATCACCCCTGACACAGCATGCTGCTAAAAGACGTTGGACATCCGACAATGAGCCAGACCTGAATTCATTAGATTTTATGCAAGGTAGCTCACCAAAATAGAAAATTCATGGCATTGGGTGAGGACATTTTCAACATGAGGATTCATTTGAAAGAATCTTTCCAACGGTTTGGTAAATCAGCAAATTAAACTAAAATTATCTTAAAAAAAGCAAAATTTCTCTCCCCAGGCATTCCTGGTCACATTATGGGGGCCACAACCTTAAAATTTACACGAATATACCACTGGGCATCATCTAAAAATGATTTTGTTTTTTTCTTTTTCTTTTTTCCAAAAAAGTTCTTTTTTGAGGTCTCTATTCTTATTTTGGACCAAATCTTGTGCTGGTATGATCAAGTTAATTTCAGCCAAAAGATCTATTTTTTGAGGTAATTATCTTAATCAGTTCTGGTACATGCATGAGCTATGGTGATTCATTATGCAATAAGGATGTTGCCATCATTTTTTTTTTGGTAAGGGTAAACTAGTTATATCAGAATGAGGAGGAAATGCGATTAAGACTTGGATAAAAACAAAGTGATATAATCTAACCATCTAAGAGATTTGCATACACAAAGGAACACAAACAAAAGACTTTTCTACATCAGCACTAAATTTACTTGAAATTCATTCCTTATCATTATAGGAAAAAAGAAAGTGAACCTACCTTAAGCGTTGGACTGGATTCAGTATGTGGACCTTTGCCAACATATGACAAAAGAGCCAGTTCTTCTTCGTTCAAGCCAAGGGAGGCAACCAAAGGAATCACCTAAAGAATTGTAGCAAGGATACAAACATATATCATATATTTTGACTAGTTTTTAGCTCCACTTTAATTTTCAGATGCTTTTTTTCATCACAACTTTGAATCTGGTCATGAAGGTGAAAAATAGTCTAAATTAATAAAAATATTGTGTTACAATACTCTACTACTAAGTCTCAAGTATAAACATCAACAAGCATTGAATATCGGCTGTAGGGAGTTGAGTTTAAAGGTGTAAAACCAGCTTCTATTTAACAATGGAGCCTCATGGCCAAAGGATTAAAGATATGCCAAGCGTATACTGAATTCCCTCTGGTTAGAGAGAGTTTAAGTCTCACAAAGGGCTTACTCTTTATTTCCGATCATGTTGTTTACTTGTTGCAGTAGAACAATCGTCCAAATCAAGGTTGTGATAAAAAGCGACTAAAAAATTAAGATGAAGGTAAAAACTAATTAAAAAAGATATTTCATCCAATAATATAAATAAATTAGAATTAAAAATAAACATTTGTTTATAAAACAAAAAAATTAACACCATTTCTCCTTCAATATTCATGATAAAGTAAAAATTAAATTCTGCTAAATAATGAGAAAATATTTCAACCAAACCAAAAAAAAAAGACATCCTTAACCAAAAGCTTTCATCATTTCTGACTATCATCATCATCATCATCATTGCATCGTGCTCAAAAGTAAACTCATTTATACCTGTATTCATGTAATGTGGAAACTCCTAATTTCTGTCAAAAAATAAAACAAAAAATTTTTAGTATATTCTGCATTTCTACACAAGGAGAAAATGAATAGAAGAAAAATACACAAGAATTATTGCCACTAATTATCCATTGGAGAAGATATAGGTCAAAGAATGCAGGAAAAACTCAAACTGCATTTGGAAGTTTATAAAATTGTTCAACACAATCAAAAGCAGAATCCCAAACCACAGAAAAATAAGAGGAAAAAAAAAAGAAATGATATACTCTCTACTACTGATGTTGAAATAGCAGAAGTCCTGAATGAGCAGTTCTAAGGGGTATTTACGGGGAAGACACCTTTAACATATCCAACATACCTCAAAAAGATTTAGTAGCCAAAGTACTGAATAATTTCACCATAACAGAGAATGATGTAAGGCAACAGATGCAATAGTTTTTCTCAAACAAGTTTCAGGATATTAATGAGATTCACACATGAGTCCTCAGAGAATTATCTACTGAAATGATTGTTCCATTCACCACACTGCACAAAAAAAGTCAAGAGTCAAGAGAGCTGCCAGTCAACTCCCATCTACAAAAAAGGAAACAAGAGCCATACGACAACTACCAGGCAAATGGTGAGAACAGATTTGAGCCAGAATGTGGGTATTTGGGATTTTGTTATAAATATACCCAAAGATTTGGGTGCAATCAGTGGGAAACAAGCATCAAAAGTCAACACGTCACAATAGAAAGAACAGACTAGCCAGAGAAGACCATTTCAAACCTCCATCTCTTAGTTCAACCTCAACAAAGCTTTGATAGTAAGTACATTACAGAAAAATCTTTTTGATCAGAAAATACTTTGACAAGCGTTCAAAGTAAACAGATCATAGGGTGAAAACCAAACTAACGTTGAACCACTTCGCTTTCAAAGAAATAAGAACATTTTATCTACTATTTCTGAACTGTTGATTATTTGATCTAATAACATTGACTTGTATTTCTTACTTACTAGCATTATTTTGTATTAATTATTTTAAGTTTCACATGATTACAATTATGGTTATGATTATAATGACAATTAACAAAGAGTTGTATGTGATGGAAATAAAAGTACAAGAGAACTTATTCTATGGTCCTACATCATTTCTCTTCAGTCAAGTCAAGTGTTGAGCTGTCTACGAAACAAACTATCGTGTCTGGGTGCCAGAATAGATCCAGATCATTAAGCATATATTCAAACAACAAGACAGGTTCACAAGTGTGAAAAGTGTAATGACAAACTTTCTGAAGCCATAAACATATAGACAGAATTCATAACATATCAGTAGACATTCTATATCTCAACTATGGAGAGCTTTAAGATCAAGAGCGGGGCTCTGCAATGGATCCAGTCTTTTCTATCTAAGATGGTCTAGTGTTCTCTCTGGAATGCCACATAGCTCTATCCTGGGTCCATTATTCTTCTCATTAGTGAATGACATATCTCACAAAATAAAATCAATAAGAAACTTATAGCAAGCTATATTTGCCAGGACTAACCAAAGTGTAGAGGAAGGCTTTGGTTTGTTTATGTATTGGAAAAACATTGAAACTCACAGCACACTGAAGATCAACATAGCAAATAAAACACTTGGTTGTTTCCACCACAACTTCAAGAACATGAATGCGGAAATAATCAAAATGCTGTATAAAGCACTTATCTGGCTGCACTTGGAATTCAAGCCCTGCATTTGGTCTTCCCAATGTAAATTCAAAATAGATGCTTTAGAAAGAGTACAAAAAAGAGCCACAAAGATGATTCCCATCTGTTATATCCAGAAAGGCTAAAAGAGCTTGATTTGGAAACACAATCCTACAGATGTACCTCGGCTGATCTAGTGAAAATATACAGGATAACCTCAGGTTTACATGCCATAGACTAAGATTATAAGCACAGCATCTGTCAGGATAAAATCATCATATAACCATCCCAAAACCCCGGTGGTTGCAGCAAGAAGCTATACATTCAAACTACCACTGGAGTAAGAGAATACTTCTCAGACAGATCTGCTCCTATTTGGAACAAGTTATTAGATGTAACAGTCTTCAAACAAACATTTAAATCAAATCTTGAAGATTTCAGGCACCAATGATTTAGTATGAATTTTTGAGCTAAATAATAAAAAGCAATCAGAGCCTACTACTGCCCTACTTGAGATACTTATTTTCAAATAAAGTAAATATTAGTGGAAATCATAACCATTTCCTTTTTTAGCAAAATGAATAAAGTAATGATAAATTGAATAAAGAAAGAAACTCACTTTTTCTAAAACTAATCCAACAAATTCTATATTAGCCATGCTGGCGACTTCCAGATGAATTGGCACAAATACGGGCAAGTTCTGTAACTGGGGCAGCATCATCTCAATGCGTTTCTTGGAGAATTGCAGCTTTTGAGCATCAAGAAGATGAAGTCCAGAAAGAATAATAAGGTCTGGTCGGTAGATTTCCAGAGATTCAAAGAAAACTTCCATCATAGATACTTCAGAATTAGAAATGTCATGACTGGTGATAAAGCGATTAGCTACTGAAGTCACATGATCACCCCAATTTTCATTAACTTTGTACTCCAGGATTAGATGCACTTCATCATGGGGAAGGATAATTTTCTCGGGAATATTCAACCTCTCGGGGATTAACTTCAGGATTTTGGGCCCAACTGGTCCAATATACTGAACCTAAAAAGTAAAGTTTTGACAATCAGTTATATTTTAATTTATCATATCATCAATATAAGGAGGGAATGAGGAAGAATTCTTGGAAAGAAAAAACAAAAATAAAACAAGGAATCAATATACAACATATTTAATCAATTTTGACTGTTATGTAATCATCTTCATCATTGGTCTTTTAGCAAAAGTTGGACACGGTCCTTTCCCATGATTTGCCAGACCTCTCTATAATCGGCATTGCGGAGCCAATACTTTCTGAACTTGTTTAGTCTGTTACGCCATTTTATTTTCTGTTGGCCACAATTTCACATATGATCTCTGGGGATTCATGTTATGAGTCTTGATGTTCAGCAGTTGTCTGCCATTCTTGCAACATGACCAGCCCACTGCAATTTGAGATTTCAAATGAATTTTATGATATCTCTGACTCCTGTTTTTCCTCTATTACATTGTGCTGTCTTAAGATCTCTCCATGTGATGTTGAGCATGATTCTTTCCTGTGCACGTTGCATGGTTCTCAGTTTAAGGGTCAATCTTTTGGTTAGGTTCCATGTTTTAGCTCAATAGGTGACTATCAGGAGGATACATTGGTTGTATATTCTTCTTTCTTAGACTAACAGGATTTTCTTGTTCTTCAAGGTTGGGCTTGCTCTACCCAAACTTACCAACCTAGAGTGATTCTTCATTTGAGGATTTCATGGATATTTGTTAATAATTGAATGTTTTGTGAGGCAATCTTCAAGATTCAATTACAAAATAATTACATTGAAAACTAAAGACATTCAGTATTTTTCAGCCAACTTTAAAATAACAGTATAAGCTACTCCATTTATAAATCTTTTCTTTCAATAGATTCAAAATAGTTTACCAAAAACAAATACACTAGAACTAATCAGTGTAACCATACATATTTTCAATACATGTAATGGTATTTTTTTATTGAAAAAAATCTATGCATATAAAAGTTTCTGTATTTTCTTATAACACAATTGAAGCAGCAATTAAGAAATATAATGTTCAAGTGAACAAGTCAGACTTTTAACCAACTCAAAAGAGACTAGTATATTTTTACATGATATTCTACCAGGTTTTATCAATAGAAATAATTCAGTGCAGATATATGTACCGCAAATAAAATGAAAAATACCTGCATTAAAACTTACTTCAGCTTCAGGAAAATTAGTTGCAATATTGCTAGCCATTAACAAACCATTGCCACCCAGAAAGTACTGAAAAACAAAGAATAGAAAATCTTTTAATAAGGTCAGAGCTTAAACAAAAAAAATGTCATCTATGAAAATCTCATAAGGATATTATCGAAACATTTTAGAATTGTATTGAACTGTCTACAAAATGAACCAATATAGATTTACATTAAAACTATAGGCTGATTGATGTAATTGCGTAGCTGTCAATAGATAACATTTTTTTATGTCAATATAATTCCACCATTTAAAAGACTGTTTTATAACAATCATAATTCACTCCCCAAAAATTCAAATTTATCGATAAAGCATACACAAAATACTTTTTATTTTTACAATCTAATGTATCATCAACATCATTGTTGTTGATTTCTTATCAAAGAAATTGAGGCTGACATTATTCCTGTTAGTTCAGTTTGGAGACATATGTACAGAGTCAAAGTCTCCACACAAATATGTATTTATTTTTTCCTTTCATCCAAAAATTGGATGACAACTCTTTTTGATTTGCAATAAAACATTATGGATATGCAAAAGTTCCCAGCACTCTTTTGAAAACTAGAAACTGAATACACAGTTGAAAACTTTTTTTGCTGCAACTTTTTGCACACGCCTAATAAGCATGGAGTTCCACCCAAATTCAGAAGGAAAAAACCTACAGTGGAACATTTGACTAAAAAAAGCGGGGGTCAATAATAATCTACCTGGCTGTTAGGAGTGTTTTCTGCAACTGACACCATTTTATCAAATTCTTCCTTGTTCATGAAAGTCCTTTCTGCAGCAGAGCCTTTTGAGAAAAAGTAAGAGAATGTCTCTTGGAGATCATCAAAGTTTTTAAGGATGGCATGATCTTTTGCAGAGCCTGGGCGGATATGAAGGGCCTCAAACACAGGGAGGGCTGTAACTATGAGATCAACACAAGAGTTTATTCTGCAAAAAGAAAACATTGATTTCATTAATTATTTTGATAAAGTAAAATTAACTGTAAAAGTTTTCAAGTTTTTTTTTAAATTGTCATTCTTTGTACATTTGAAATTTTATTTTATTTAAGAATAAATATTCTCCAATTGATATAAACTATCTTCATCCCAGCTATGATTTTATCTTCATTATTCTGAGAGTATTGGAGAAGATAATGAATAATCTGAACTCACTTTAAAGCCATTTTTGGCAGCCTTAAGCTAGATATCAAGTCACTTCCCATTTATAGAAATTAATACATTTTATTGCTTATTTCTCTTATTCAGAATGGTTATTAGGATTGATATATCTAGAGTTATTTCCCTTGGACAAATTTTTTCGGGTCAATTTAAACTTGATTGTCTAACTCGGAGTTGGTTTTATTTTCCCCCAGGTAATATTTCACAGGGTTCACGTCCTCAATATTGCAGTGATAACTTTCCTTGTAGGCCCACATCAATGCTGCAAGAATGTAAATGTTTTCCCCTAATTGGATCAGATTTTTTAAATATTGGAGGGGATCACTTGAACATCATCTCTCCTTTTTTCAATTAACCCCCGACCCACAAAACAGTCTAAGGGAGAGAAAATATTTAATTTAACGACAAAGTTTAAGACGTTGTCCACTCATATGAATGCATAATTTTTTAAATACATTATCACCAAATTTGTTTTAACATTTTCAAGCATATCCTTTGGGACTTTTTGTGTATCGGTCCCATTGAGTATTGCATCACATTTCATACTTTGAAAGGTTCTTTTGTAATAACCAGCAAATAGCTGGCAACAGGCCCTAATGAAATACAACGGTTCCTATAGGTAGGGGTCTGTGTGAAGTTCCCAATATTGGATATACATGTTGGGGATGGATGTGGGGTTGTTATTAGTGGGAGGATTATGACGCTAGAGATCAGTGTCGTTAGGGTTGTTAAGTTTAGTTTCAATTCCATTGGGGGAGAGAGTGTGTGTGTGTGTATATATATATATATATAGTGTAATTAACATTTATACTAATTGTGATATAACTAGCCAAATTATCTATGTATGTATGCATATTGGACAGTTATTTCCACTTTTCTTTTGACTGCTTATATGATACTTTTTAGATGCAAAGTCTCCAAAGTACTCAATTCTCCAGTTTTTAGGAAAAAGTCTGTTATATTTTACAGTATAAAGTAATGTGTATTTATTGATTCATCAAAAAGATACTTTTCACTAAACCTTTATACAGTCAAAAAGTGGATGGGTGTTTCAAGTGTTAGGTTAACAAGATTCATTGCCACAATGTTTTCCAAGAAGCGGAACTGGAGATGAATAAAAATTTTCAGAATGAAATCAACACTGAGAAAAAATCTACAAACTGGTATAAGAATAATCATCGTCAAAATTTGTGTGTCATCATTAAGAAAAATTGAGAGAAAATCTGCGATTAACTTGGTGACTTGACTATAGAACTGAAGATTTTCCATAAAATCAACAGTATGGAAAGTTGGTTTATATAAACACAGAAAAAGAAATGGCAGTGATATTTTGCATTTAAAAAATATTTCGAAATTCTATGATGCAGAACACCTCTATTTTGTATCTCGCAGAAACCAATATTTGATATTGATAAAATTTTTGGTACTTATAAAAGGATAGATATTTTCAAAAAGAATTCTCACTCCTAACTTCAAAGAAATTTTTTTTTATATGATTACTATCTACCCTCCAATTTAATGATTTATTCTATCAAAACATCAATACTTTCATTGATATTTTGCAAATTTTACAGACAAATCTCAAAAGAAATTAATTATGTTTTTCTCCTTTCGTAATAGTTCTTTTAATCTACGTATTGATAGTGCAACCATTCAAAAATTGCATAATAAAGTTTTTTCTCTATTTTTATTTCATAAAGTTTTATTTGAATATAACAATGTTTCATTTTATGCTGTTTAATCACTATCATAAAAAATGGCGAAAGATCAAATAATTCCTGATTCAAATAAATACTGATACTATAATTTCAATTCAACATTATAATTACTGAAAATTTGTTTTTCTTTCATTTAGACGAAAATTAGTGCTTTTTTCTTTCCAGCAAAAACAGGCAAAAGGGGTGATACTCATTATCTTTACCATACGTTATTGAAATATTGAGATCTATCATTAACATTACTGATTTCAAACAAAATATTGCCACGTGAAATTTGTTTTGTTTTTGTTTTTTCTAATCGCCCGTATATACATATATATATATATATATATGTATGTATGTATGTGTGTGTGTGTGTGTAATAAAATTCCATTTGAATTATATAGCAGCCATCCTGAGATTGGACCATGGAAATGGTAAGAATCCAAGACTTAATTGCAGGTGCAAACGATAGAGATTACTCAAACCGGCTAATGCTTATAAATACGATTTATGTAGCCAGGATGAATAATGGCGATGATTTTTTTTATTCATTATAAGTTATTTTGTTATATTATTCGTCCAAACAAATAGTAACTTCAACGCAACAATAAACACAGGCTTACTTTAGCTAACTCAGCATTCTTTCTGTGTCAATGTGATTATTTCTAAATTGTTGTCAACTCGTAGTTACTATGGGCTAACTAACAATCTTTGAACAATCTAATAAAATCTTATCCAAAAAAATATTAAAAGATATCCAGTCTGCAAGATTTTATTTGGTACTGGAAAGAAAAAAAAATCAATTTCAATCAGCGACTTGTTTCAATACATAGAATTCAGAATTATTTGAAGACTTTCTAGTCTTATTCCACTTCACGTACATTTCTTTGACAAATTTGGTCTTAATTTGTGGAAAAAAATTGTAGAAATTATTCGTTTCAAACACACAACAATAAATGCTATCATATGTATCAGTGTCAGGTATTTTTTTCGAAATCGAATGTAATTAATTCATTCAAGTGAAGTCAGGCGAGTTAATTAGTTATTAAAAAAATTAAACCCCTGCACCCGAAAAAATAAAACAAAAAAACACAGACATTTCATAAACTTTGATTTTGTGAGTAAATTTTCTACAATTACAAAGAAACAAAAAAAAACTTACAGTAATAACATAAAATTACCTAGTGGTCTTGATAGCACAAAGCAAAAATAAATAAATAAACAAATAAATAAATATCTTTCACAGTAAACTCTAATCTAATGCATACAAAGACGTAAACAATAAAAATGCATACTTTTTAAAAAGGAAATAATTGTATTGTTTGCACTACTAAAGCCAAATCGTATTTTCGACTATTCTTCCGAGTTGAACGTTCTGATGATCAACTGTTCGTCGAGGTGGAAAAAAATAGATATTTTTAACAAATCAATTTGAACTACAACAATTGATAACTCTTAACTCGTAACTTTGCCCCAGTTAAGTTACTGTCATTACGTCAATCAGTAACTGGTCAAAAGGCATCAGTGTTATTGCAATTTTTGTTTGTTTTTTTTGTACCTTATGTTTCAGGATTTATTTCAATTCAAGAAATAAAATGAGTATAATACTTTTAAATGAAAAAAAAAAAATATTCCAGCACTATTTTTTCCAAAAAAAATAAGTTGATATCTGCTTATCTTTGCTTTGACGTGGTCCCAAGTCTCTAAGAAGTCTATTTTTTTTAATTAAAAGGCGTAATTATGTCTATCATAGTCCATCCCCACGAATTGTAGATTTTTTTCAGAATAAATTTCAATGAATAAATGTTTAAATTTCCTTATCTCGTTAAAATATTTGTACTAAACTGTTGACATAATCGACTGATGCCTTTTGGCAGAATACGATTGTAACTTGCAGTAGTTCATACTACATTTCTTGCTTTTTTATCGATGTCTTTTAACCTGGATTCCGTCAATCAGTTGTACTATTCGTGAAGGCGCACTAATAGTTTCAGTTTAGAATTATCTCAGAAAGCAATTTCCACAGTAAATATATATTGTCGAGTAGTAGTAGCCAGAGACCAAGAGTGAAACAGTGGTTCGGCGATTAGTTACCCCAAGCAAATAAGTAGGTCGTTCTTTTAGATTTGCACAGACTAGACATATTTTCCACATGGAATGATTTGATCGAGCTGACCTATGCTCAGATTTTTTTTAAAATCTCCTTTCTTCAACAGTTTCTATGTATCCACAAAAGGAAAAATCAATGATCAAAAAAATCAAATGACCCTCTGACAGAGTAATCGTCGGAGCACACTATAATGCCAGGTCCTTCATGGCATTTCTCAGGGCAATAGGGTTCACTTGGGGATGTCCATCTTTCCAAGTAAGTAATATCCGATAAGGAGTGATCCCTGAGTAACTCAAAATGACTTGGTTGGATTAAAATTCAATAACCCAGAAAATGCTTACAACGGAAATCTTTATGAGCAAAGTCGTATTTAATGAATTTTACTTGAAATAAATCTATGCTGGATTTTTTTTCAGTCGAAATCCCTGAAGAAAACGGAATTCATTTCTCTTTTTTTATTTTATGAGGAAATTTAAGTTAAGCGGTGAACATTGTAGTCAATACTCTTTTGAAACTGAAACATACTTCAAGTTGACCGAAATTTTCAAATTAGGGTCGTTGAATGAAAAGGAGATTATTGAGAATGCAGAAAATGTTTCAGCAAAAAAAATCAAGGTCACAATTTTGGGTTTAGGGGTCATGGAAAACTGCTTGTGTCATTTTGGAGAGAAGCGCAATAAAAAAAATCCACGATACCAAATAAAAACACAAAACAGTGATCATCTAGCAAATGTAGGTGAAATTGCAGATGGCAGTTTAGTAATTAAATCGATGTAAAACGGATTATTGCTAAATAAATCCAAGTCGAAACTAAGCCTGTGGAAAACAATATCGACATTGTGACATTTTTTTTTTTTTTTTTTGCCTGGCAAAAAAAAAAATCTCTCAATTTGACCTGTTTACTTAAAAATGAAAAAGTTCAAAATACTAAATTGTGGGCAATATGCATAGATGGTCTTATTTTAGGATCCAAAAATCATTCCCTGGAATAAACATCTTCGAAATTAAAATCAGAAACATAACAGTACAACGACAACGAACACCGAAAAAAGGGCGCCTGCTTATTCGACGGTCTGTTGTATTCGGATGGGTTTTATTTAACCGCTTTTCGTTATAGATTTCAGTAAAAATAAAAGAATTGTAAAATATTTTTCCCTTTATACAAAAATCATGTACTTAAGATTGTTGTTTGTTGCGTTAGCGTACAATTTATTTAAAGTTAAAGGAGATTGACAATAAACACAAGCCACGTGTTTGAGAAGTCGTTAGTCCGACCTTACAGGTCTCAGTAAGTGTCTTTATTTTGAGTTGTTTATACAAATATATCAGCGAACATGAGAATAATTGTTTTTAATGAATAGCAAAACAAAACATACCCGACAGAAATACGTTTGAATTTCACCGATGGAGGTTTAATAAAATTATTCCAGGCAGCAATAATACTTTCCTCGTCTTTGGTTTCGTTGTCATTGAGCGAAAATGACTTGGTAAACTTTTTAATGTCTTCTACCCATTTACTGACCTTGTACAGGACAGATTCGCTCACATCAGGCTTTGTTAACCACACAGTATACAGGCATGCCAAAATAACAACCACAAACGACACAAAATATAGTTTTGTACCCATTTTCGTTTCTACGAGACTACCTCATGCAGACGTACTTCATGTCTGCTTGGGACACTTCCGGTAAAATTATGACTTCCGCTGAAAAAAATTATAAGCGGTGTCAAAAATAAATTGTACCCTCTTTTAAAGGGTGTAGAGCAATTATTGGCGACGCTCGTTTCACCCTTTGGTGACGGCGCCTTAATAAAATCTTTTCACTTTTAAGGGGTATGGAGCAAGGCCTTGGTCAGCCCTAGCATGGAGCAATTGTTAACGAAGTTCGTTTCACCCTTTGATGACGGAACCTTTGGAAATCGTTCTTCCAGGAACGATCACGTATTCGTTGCTAAAAACAAAAAATACACTCAAAACCGAATTTCGTCAAACAATACTCGTTGCCCCATAGCCAATCAGATTCTGGTAAAAAAATCCTTCTGTTTGATTGTTTGCCTTTTATTGGTAAGCAACGCTACACTTCATTCAGATTCAAAACGGTGTATTTCAGTGAGCGAACACAATTTACAACAGAAAAGTTGCTGAAATTCTAATGAATAGTGGTAGTAACATCGATAGTGAAACTGGCGGTCTTTCGAACGAGGAAGAGTTTGAGTTAGACCAGTAATCTTGGCACTGTAACCCATTGGACTTGACGAAGGGACCTTCAGTGAATAAGAATATCTTATATAGACATTCAATCAGCTGCAAAAAAGTTTTAGCACTATTTTTCATTATGGCGGATTTTTGCCGTGGTACCCTAATAAAAAAAAATCCAATATGGGCAAGTTGTACATTTCACGCCGAGTAAAGAGAACCGTATCACCACATGACCAATTAACTTGGAGTTACTTACAATCGAATGTCATCAACTCAAGATTCGTTGACAGAAAAAATTGCTGCAAGAAAAGCACGTAAGCGAACACTGTGATCATGATAATTATGTGGATGAAATTCAATATAATTACTATTCAATTCAATGGAATTTTTGTTTAGTTATACTAGTAATCATTTTGATGGTGGTTGAGGGATCCTGTTTGAATTACAGGCATGGGCTCTATGTACCTCTAATCCGGCTCTGATTAAGGTGGGGTCCTGCATGTTCGAGAACGTGTGAACACAGGGTGCAAGAGAACCAGAATCCTAGCACATTTTTTCGCGAGGGCGTTGGGACAAGCTTGACTTGGTTCACGGAATGAATCCTGTAGTACAAGAGTCTCCAAGTCTTAGCGCATGATTTCGGGAAGTCATTTGGGCAGACGACCAGGTTCACAGGACGGATCCTGATGCTCTCAGGACATGATGGTCAGGGATTCCAGAGATGTGACACAAGGTTGTTTTTAATGTGGCGTTCCAGTTACGGAGGAACAGAAAAAATTGCTCCAGTTCCCGCAACTAGTGTTGCGAAGGCGTCAGGGCAAGTTCGACCCATCCCTTCTAGTGCGATGGGAATACTCCCTCAAGACTGGGCCAAGTAATTTTTTGAGGCCACTGGGCAAATCCTTGGCCTCTTGCATTTAGCAATAACGAGCCTCAGTAAGCCATCATTGGCCACGTCATTGCACCGGCGCAAAGGTAAAGCATGCCCTAGGAACATATACTACGCTTTGATCTTAGCCAAACGTCCATTTATCCCAACCCCACAACCAAGTAGAAGAAAGGGTAGAGGCGAGTCTATTGGAAGCATATGTATTGTATATAGAAATTATTGAGGCTGCTTAGAAATATTTGGCTTCATGACACCAGATGAAGTGTAATGTTATTATGGTCACGGGAGTGCTGCAAAATCATGCGTATTTTATTGGGTGGAAAAAAGAAAGAAAAAATGGAGAAAGAGTTATATTATAGGTCAGCTAATATAGGAAGCGATGGAAAGGCACTAAGGAATGTGCCAGGTAATTAATATGTATCATCGATAAACAAATATGCATAAATGGAACCAAACATTGTGCTGCTGTCAGCTTGTTTATTAAGATTTGAAATGATATATAACATGATGGGCATACTTAAATCGACTCAAGTTACTCAAGATACATTTGTTTGAATGGGCAATGGTGAGAATACGCATTTTTAACGGTCACAAAAAGGTTTTAATTGAATTTAAACCACTAGGGTACAATGATTTTAGTAATTATCAATGAGGGTAGGTTTGAAGATCATTAATGTGGTGAATGCCCCCCACACGGGAAAACTTGTACGAAATTCCATAAGCAAAACCATTTTGCCAATATGTACCGTTCTAAACAACCACAAAGAGTGTCAGAAATTAGCGCTCAGGAAGACAATGATCCGTTATCTTTGTATTTATTTCTAGATAACATCACCCTGGAAACAAACGCAATAATACCTGACGAGACGCATGCGGTCATTGTAGAAGATAAACAATATCAAGCTCGAAGATAAACTTCAAGCTTGATATTGCAGATCAGGCAAATATTCCGAATAACATGCAACGCTCATTTCATACTGGTCCGTTGCAGTCAACTGACGTCCAACTGAAGACCTATAGTCAGTATACCATTCAACCGAATGGTCGTGTTGAACCTAAATCCAATATCAAAGTTTCAAATATGTTCCAAGTTGTTAGTCTGAAAGCATCACTGATCCTGGGGAAAGATGCTTGTGTTTAATTAGGAATACCCAGAAGATTCAATGTAAATTCTGTTAACTTATCACTAGATTATCCTGATCTATGCCAAGGCCTTGGGAATTACCAGGTCAGTACCTAATCAAATCAAAATCAGATGCTACGCCAGTTGTTCGCCTTCCACGAAGAATTCCAGTAGCTATCCTCGATAAAATGAAAAGCATAGACATGGACGTTATAAGCTCACTTCCGATGTCACCGCGGAAACTGGAACAATTTCAGACATCAATTCGTCAAAGTATTAGTCCGTAACTAAATTATGTATCATGACCAACTACTCACTAAAAGTGTCTCTTGAAATCGAAACAGTGAAAAGTATTTACGAGCCGCTTCAAGGTACTATGAGAAGCACGCTGAGAGCCAGAAATGTTCTGTTCTGACCTGGCATTAATTTAAACATCAGGAAACAGTTGAAAAGTGTACCACGTGCTAAATTCAGGATGGACAACACTAAAGAACCATCATTGCTACAAGAGATACCAGAACGTCCCTGGTCGAATGTAAGCGTCGACCTATTTTCATCCAGTGGAGATGATTATCTTGTTGTTTACCGAAGTAATGACACTGAGAGATCAAACCAGTTTTTACAACAATAAATAAGCTGGAATCGGTTTTTTTAGAGATGGAATTCTAGATATTCTGATTTCAGATAATGACTCACTACTATCATATGCAGAACTCAAAAAGTTTTCCGAAATATGGGACTTTTGCCATATTACATCTAGTCTGCGATTCCCACAATTCAATAGTAAACCTGAGAATGCAACGTGAGCTGTGAAAACTGTAATTTAAAAAATGTAAGGAGGAAAATATAGATTCGTACTCGGCATTGCTGTATTTGCAAAATACGTCATTAAACAAAGTTTGTACATCGCCTGGACAATTCCTTATGAGTTGTCGTTTGAATACAATACTGCCTATGTCACACCAGCTGCTGGTATAGAAGGAATTGACGACTCATACGACCATTGAAAGAGGCTGATAATCAGTTCGAACAGAGAACTGTTCATCTATCCAATGAACCTAGCCGAGAAGAACCAACTATGCCAGAGTGTTGTGCAGTCATCCAGAAGCTGATATAGCGCCCCCTATTTTTTTTAGTTAAGAATTAAACACGAAACTCTTCTTTTAGCTAGATATCCAAAACGTCACTTCCGACGACGACCCCTATAAAACACCTGGACGCACATGGTCCATTGCTCATTAGTGCCAGGATCCCTAGCTGATCAAGCCTCTAGCCCCAGCCTTTGCAGCTGGCCTCTCCCTTTCTCTCTCTTTCCGACTCCGTAAGATCGTTATCATTTCGCCAACCCACTGGCCGATCCGATCTTAACCATTCTTCCTCCAAGACCTATCTCTATACTAACTTTGCCCATTTCACTTCACCGATATCGAACCTCACACATACCCACCATTACGAAACTATACCACCGTGTCTTCACCATGTGCTCCATACGCGTATCACCTCTCACTATCGTGAACGAAATAGCAAAGTCTTTACACTATCTGATAGTCACGATAATCTTCCCTAAACATCCTTACTTTGGGAAACATGCATGGATAAAACTCTATGTTCTCTGTCTTTCATGGTCTGTTCGTCGAGAGTCTATCAACGTCAGAGAATAGCCCCCAAGTTAACTCACTTACTTG
Organism: Thysanoteuthis rhombus; assembly: GCA_963457665.1. Classification (NCBI taxonomy): domain Eukaryota; kingdom Metazoa; phylum Mollusca; class Cephalopoda; order Oegopsida; family Thysanoteuthidae; genus Thysanoteuthis; species Thysanoteuthis major. The sequence continues at coordinate 48,021,506 of OY735212.1, read as the reverse complement.
GCAGTAAGGCTTGCGCACTGAACCCGGTTTCCACGTATTATCTTGGAGCTATCCAACCAAGCAGTTTAGACAAACTCCGTTTCACCTCCGACGCCAGTACTATCAAGACAAGAAAGCTCCCACCTTTCGCCATCTCTTCTTCTCCTCTCCTGACATCACTCCTCACGACCGATCGTATTTAGGTTATCCTTATGTGTACATCATCTTCATTCTCGTATTAAACGTACGTCTCTTGCCTGACCATAATACTTGTATGTGTTCATTCCACTTTATTTCATTGATGCGCGTCCAAACTTCATACTTGGCGAGCATTCCATTCTCTTCGTACAGCGTCCTTTCCTCCGCTACATCTACAGGGCTGCAGTCAAACCACGAGCGAAACGTGTTCTCGTCTCTCATCAATATCATTACGTTCTCCATTTCATCCAACCTATAGTGACAAGGCAATGACAAGAAGCGGTCGTGCGATTAACAAACCAACAAGATACAGAACAGTTTAAGTTCTGATATTAGCAAGAATAATGCCGATGAGGAACATGGGGGTAGTCTACCTCTTTGAATGTTCACGTGTAAAAACATTACCTTATATATTAATGACATATATCACTCAAATCTTGAGATGAGTGATGTGATGTATTGACATCACTGAACGAAGCAACTGAGTTATCTCCCTCATCGTACCCTTGAATATTTGAATAATATGTATTTACCGTGGATCTGCTGCATTCATGACAAATGGCCGACCCACTGAATTAAGAACGTTTTCTTTTGTTGTCCAATTATTTATGTTCATAACACGACGTAACAGTTAGTGAGTTCGATCCTCATTTGTGTACTAGTGTCACCAATCACCATCCTTGTTTCATTTTCACAACGCAAAATAGTAAATTAATTGATTCCAATATTTATTTCATATAATTCGGATTATATATATATATATATATATATATATATATATATATATATATATATATATATATATATTAAATCTTATTTGGGCTATGAATATGAATCTTTCAAAATGGTCTCTTTTCCCAAATATTTTATTATGTTCTTTTTAAGTTTTTAATGTGTGGGTGTTACTTTTGAATGAAAAAGTCAAGTGTATTGTGCGTGGCTTGGTTTTTACTTGGAAAAATATGGGAATTAAAGAATCTAAATTATTTGGCATAAGCTTAAATACTTCTAGAAAGAAATTGGAAGAAATCGCTTTACCAGCTCTAAACCTTCATATTAAACAAGTTATCGTCTATGAAGTCCAAATTAGCTGGTAAAGTTATTTTGATTAAATATTGTAGGCTTGGCTAGATCTCATGCTTTAGTTCACATTTATATCCAGAATATTTAGGAATAAACTTTCCAATCATAAGATGATTTTGAAAGGGATAGTGAATAGTCTATGATTGAAAACATCATGAGTTAACGGTTTTTATATCGTGCAAAGGGCAGAATGAGAACAACAGAACAATAGATTTTTAATGTACCGGAGCGTTTCTGTTTGCACAGGAATGCTTGTAAGCTAATATATCGGTCAACGTAGATAATTCAAAATTCTCATTCAGTTAGCTGAGGTATGTGTACAAGCTAATACCTCGGTCAACGCAGATAAACTAAAACTCTGGTGATATGTTCGTTTTCTAATACCTTTTTAAGAGCAAGTCAATTTTCATAAGTAAACCTATAAATACTTCCCCTTATACTCTTTGAATTGCCAACTCTTTATCAAATCTTATTCTATTATTGAGATATGAATCTTCTCGTCTTTTTTCTCAAAATTAACAATCTTGGAAATTGACGACGGGCGACTTCACCTTGGTTTATCTCTGTCCTTCGTAGCCAACTACTGGGAAGGTAAGAAAAGTTGATAAAAGTGTACCTAACGTCTCTGTCGGTCAGCAACTTTGATCTAATACATCTCCATTCATGCATTTCTCATACTGCTGTAGTACCTTATTTCTATTTAGTTGAAATTATTTCGTAACTCAAAATGAAACTACTGAACTAAATACATCCAGAGATAAAATACGAAAGTAGTAAAATTGTCCTACATCTTCTGACGTCACTTCCTCTTAGTGATTTGTTATAAAAAGAGCCAATTCTGTTTATCTGTTCTTGATCGTCGGCTCGGTGGCTGCTAGCTGAGAAATCCCGATACTGTGACTCATATTGCATTTAGCTATGCTATTTCGTTCCTTGCGTTGAAACTTCAATTCCTTACTTCTACACCACTCGCTTCCGGGAGATTTTGTTGTGTGTATATTATGCATTGAGAACCAATGGTGGTTCTCATGTACAAGTTTTCGACTGACATACTTGTTGTGAATATGCTTAGTTTAGAAAGCTCAGTTCATTTTCTTCATGTTTCTCCAATGAATCCTCGTTTTCAATAACATCTTGGCATTTTGAGAATCAAAACTATCGGAACAGTTAGTTCGGTATCTCTACTTCAACCCACTGCAAAAATATAGAAATGGCTCCATGCAACGCTATGTCGCATTCTTTTTCTATACCTGCTAGTTCGGGACTAATAACTAATTCTTTTTCGTACATCTCTCGGTAAATGAGTACTTTTCACCATCCCCCCCTATAAATAATAACTTTGTGGTGATACCGGCCAGTGCGAACATACTAAATGCTTCATATTTTCATTCAGCGTCAAAAATGTGCTCAATTGTTACTTTTGTTTATTATTAAACGTTTCTTTGTTTGAAAACATTTGCACTTATATCTATTTAGCACCCCCCCCCCCATTTACTTTTAGTTGAGATTTAGTACGAAACTCTGCTCTTGGCTAAATATCTAAAATGTCACTTCATAGGACGACTGTGACACTAGGGGGCCAGGAGTCCCCCGTGTCCTGAAAATTACTATGGCTGTTACCAAAAATTACTATGGTTATTACCAGTAATTACTATGGTTATTACAAAAGGAGTTATCTGTGTTAAAAGGGATAATGTGTTTTTTGAGGATACTGTGGAAAGTGAGAATTATATGCTTCCAAGTGGGAGTCACCTGTACTTTCTCAATCTAATATCTTATGTCAAATCCTTGGGTTGCAAAAGACAGATACTTTTAGAGAAAGTTTTCTTCCCGATTCGATGACCAGATAAGGACTTAATGTGTTTTTCGAGATACTATAGGAAGTTGAATCACCTGCACTTTCTCAATTTAATATCTTCTGTCAAATCCTGGGTTGCAAAAACAAGTACTTTTAGAGAAGTTCTCCTTCTGGTTAGATGGCCAGATATGGGGCCAGTGTCTTAGGTCTTGAGAGAAAGAGTAAAGCTTATGAAAGAAAAGTTATTTGCAGAGTCCTTGAGAGAAGGGGAGACTAATTTATGATCTTGGACGGACTTGCGTCGCGAGATGGATGAGGGTCAATATTTGGGATTTTTTGGAAGGATCGAGATAACAGGAAAAAGAAAGAAAGGAAGTCAATTACAAAGAAATACAGTGTTGATACCAAGGGCTTAAATAGGAGGGATTTTCATGACAGCAGAGAGTAAAATTGGGTTTGGAGAAGAGAATCGCTGCCAGTCTCTCTCGTGTTAGCCGCCGCCCTTCGTAACCGTCAACCGCTGCTACCATTCAGTAGACTACCGTTCGTGACTTGAGAGACCAGTCGTCAGTTTGACTTAGATGAAAATCCGCCTCCTCTCTTTTCAACTGCGAATAGGCATTTCCCGTCTCCAGAGATATTGATAATCAATATTCTATATAAAACATTTAAACGAAATTCCGTTTTGTTGCCTTCTTTTACTAACCCAGAACCACGGCTGGTTTAGTATAGTTTGTGAGGCCATCACCCATAGGTGAAGACCCACACGACTACCTATAAAAGCTCTGAACACACATGTTCACTTGCTTATTGGCCCCGGCTTTATAGCCGGTAACCCTCTGCCTTTCATTCTATCTAAACTCGCGGCCGGCGTAGTTTCTATTCTTGACCGTGACTATGTATATCGTCTTTTTCACTAATCTTCCTCAGTGTGAGAATCCGCAAGAGTTTTATTGCTACTAAATGCAAACGCTGCAACTATTTCATGTTACACATTCTTGGCGATAACGGAAACGCTGCACTTACTATTTCGCCCCTTTTAGCTCGTTCTTGCACTTAACCTGAACTAAATGCCTTTTGATAATCTTGCCTGGTCAAAGATACCACTCATTATCACAGGCATTTCTAATCGGGCTCCTTTCCATTCATAAACCTAACGACATTAGACTCGTTATATCCTGTGTCCCGTACATACTTTTTTTTTCTTATATTTCATTTTTACGTATAGAAATAACACTCTGAACAGGCCTCTTTTCTTTACATGATCGATCGTATTAATGTTTTCATTTTATGTATTTCATTTTCAGCCCTGTATTGACATCAATGTTATGCATTAAAGGTAAGTTTCATTTGTTCATTTAAATACTTGCATGTGTCTTCTTTACTCTGTTTAATCTCCACATCCACAATCATACTTGGCGCGCATACTCTCGATGCTGTCAGCAACCATACATATTCCTTCCTCCTTCAACATTGCGAATGTCATCGGCCTGTGGCGCTAACAACTAAACCACGTGGAGGCGAATTCCTTTGTTCACAACGACATCTCACTACGCACAACCAATGGCCATTACTACTCTCCCTCACATAATATAGGAATGATCATACCTATAACTAGTTAATTTCTGAATCATGTAGATGCTATAGTATTTACATTAATTTCGGGTCTTATTAACATTCTGTATTCCTTATTATTATTTGATAGAACTTTGTTGTGATTATTTTACCATGTGTTTCACATTATTCAAATGACTGCCTCTGGTTGGAATATCCCACGCACTAGTGACGAATAAAAGTGACGATTGCATCTCCTTCATCTTTTTCTTGTGTGACATCACAGATCTTGGCGGCAATTTTGCCACATGGAATCAATTAGATTCGTTGCATTTTTCACATACCATCTCTCTTCTATAATGGACTTTATTATCATTATCTTTATACTCTGTTCTAATACAGGACTATTTACCAGCCTTATACTCGTAACTTTGATACTTGTAGAATATCCAATCCACCTGAGAATTGGTATGTTTTACACTACTATTAATGACACTAATACCGCAACCATTACTGCATTACATCGAAATTTAGAGTTTCGAATTGTGTTGGATATTTGGTTTGGGTGTTTCGGAAAGTAAGGTACAAATACATGTTGTGCCTCATTTTTATTTACGACCAGTCTAGTAAAAATTAGTACACATTATACATCCGTCGAAATCTGGTGGTGACATTCCCTGCAGTCCCTAGCTATAAAAGCAACAACTTTCGTGTTTTATAACCAGTAATAAACATATTACGATGATAATTTACGTAATGTACTTCCAGTTAATGCAGAGTTATGCTTTGTTGTGGTTATTGATTTCAGTTTTGTACATAGAATTTATCAGATATATTGAATCGATATGACGCATCTTCATTGTCATTCTTGCATGAATTTATTCGGTGCCAAAATGCTATCAGAATACGAACCCCAAGCCATCCATAACGAAACACGGTGTCTCGAAGTGGTGGAACCGAATTCGAAGAGAAGGTTTACTGAAACATTTCTGGATTTACTACTGTTGTGCGAAATTAAAAGAGAAATGGTTTATCTAATAGTTACTACCAAAAGAAAAGGAAATTGTTTCAATTAAATCCCCCCGAGGCTTTTGACTTCAAAAATTCATCAAGCTAGGCGAAATGCACCAGAGATTTTGAAATTTTTGCTTTATGTCCCGGCTATATGAGCAAAATGGCCCAACAGGAATGAATACATTAATTTACTGTATGCAAATGGGAGCAGAAAAAATATGTATTTTTCGCATTTACGAAAAAAGAAAATGGGAGATTTCGACACATTTTTAGAAAAATTCGATACTCATCCCACTCTCAGGAGGAATATCATTCACGGAAGAACTAAGTCTACGAACACAGCACTCCTGAGAAAGTATAGAAATGTTTGTCAGGGAATTATATGAAGTAACTGAACATTTTGCGTTCCCAAATAAGAATGGCCGAATCAGAGATCGATTTGTAATAGGTTTGCAGAATAGAGAACTATCCAAACGGCTACAGTTAACACCGGACCTAGCGCTGGAAAAGGCCATTGGAATAGCAAGAAGCCCCAAACAAATGACGACACAGATGGACGAAATACAGTCAAAGATCGACGAGATTGAATCCAACTGCCAATAAATAACCCGAAAATAAAGTGAATAGCCTGGGAACTGGAGATTCCTTAATGTGCAGAAGATGCAACAGGTATGAGTGTCCAGTAAAGACAAGACTTATAGAAAATGCAACTGAATGAACCATTTCGCAGCGTGCTATAAAACAAAAACTAAAGACATTAGCGTTATTAGTCACAATACCTACAATGGCCTATTTGAGAACCAATCCCTGAGACCAGCAAAAATGATTTTTCAGAGGCTTAGGTGGCATATTAGGGTAACTTATGCAAAAATGACGATACAATTCGAGGTCAGCCATTTGGAATTGAAGTGCTAAATGTGCGTTGCATCAAATGTCGAGAGTGAGGCCATGTAAGATGAATTGACCCCATCGCTTCTGATCAAAGATATGTTAAGAGTGGCCCTGAAGTTCTATTTTTAAAATGCCTTTCAGATGATCAGAAAAAGAAATTATTCAAGCAACTCACAAAAGTTCTTGCTAAGAACAACTTTCCCAAAAAGAGTGAGAAGAAGAAAAAATTCAAGAAAAAGTCCAAGAATGAGGAATCAGATGATGATTGTCACCAGAAGCACCCAAAGAAGAAGAAGAAGAAGAAAAAAAACTGACTCTGATGAACACCAAAGACGAGCAAAAAGAAGAAATGGCGGAGTGTAGCGGCTCTTTCATTTTTAGTTATAATTAAATACGAAAATAAATAAGTATTAGCTTTAGATACGAAACCTCAAGTCTAGCCGCATATGCAAAACGTCACCACTTTTATCTGCTGTCTATAAAAGCTCTGAACGCAAGTGTTCACTGGCTCATTTGCACTGACTTAGTTGGTTACTCTCTATATATATATCTGCCTTTCCTTCTCTCTAAATTCCCGGCCGGAGTACTTTTCATCCTTTGACCGTGACTACAATATATCGTTTTTTGTCACTTCCTTGATGTGAAAATCTGCAAAAGATTTATGGCGACACAGCACAAATACTGCATTTAATTCGCTTATCACTTCGCCATTTTTAGCTCCTTGCACCTAAAATTGAACCAACCGCCTTTAGATAATTTACCCTGGTCAAACCTACCACTCATTTTACAGGCAATACTAATCAGGTTCCATTCTATAGATAAGCCAAACGACATTAGACTCGTTATGCCAAGTGTTTCCCTAACAAACCATTCTCTCATATATCACATTCTAATGTATAGGTGTAGCCTAATAACCAATTTTCCTTCTCTATAAAGATGCTGCGTAGTAATATAATGTGAACAGACTCTTCTATCACGATCAATATTATTGATGTTAGCATGTATTTCCTTTCAGCTTTATACGTATTGTTAAAATGTCTCATTTGTCGGATCATTAGATGTATGCCCTATATGTCTGAACTTTCATTTGTATTTATTCCGATTATGTCCATATTCATATACAGCGTGGAAATTCTCCCTGATGTCATGGCGATTATCGACTACCTTCCTTCATCGACATTTATTGTGACGTCACAGTATGTGGTGGTAAACTCAAAGCACCTGGAGACAAATCGCTTTTTCCCCATTGATCACAACCATCTCATCGCTACACACAACAAACTACAATTAGTACTCTCCCTCACACACAATAGGAACTCTCATACCTATGGGAGTAATGATCATATTCGGAATCAGGAGAAAACTAGCAATATCTGTAGGGGACCTTCCACTGACAGAAAGATCTCCTCATCCCAAAACTGAGTTTCCGATGCCAAAAGTGAGGAAGAGGATATTCTCACAAGCAGTCGAGCTTCGGGTGACCATCAGAACAAAGCCCAAAGACAACGGTCAGCAGATCCAAGGAATATTCAAGGGAATCAAGCTCACTGTACCTAGAAGATACGGCTAGCCAAAATAAATCGCTGACCCAAAGGTTTCGTGTCGTTCAGAAAGGGAATGGTTTTATATATAGTGTCTATTAAATATATTGAAGCGATCAGACGTGTCTTTGTCGTCCTTGCACGAGCCATCCATAACGTTTCATTTCCCTCACTCCGGTCTGTCCGACTGGCGTTAACACCCGCATGTGTTTCAAAACCATGTGTATCATCTTTTTACTGTTACCAACATAACGTTCCTGTTGTCAGCTACACGTATCGCCGATAAGTTTCCTTTCTCTGACATTCTCCTGTACACTTTTTGGCGATTTAAATCATGTGTGCCTTACATCCCCTAATTAGCTCTGCGCATATATTTCCCCTTTTTTCTGTCACTCTCTTTAATTACCGCTACTTTTTATTAATTATTTGTACTTGTCTTAATTTCTATTCGTATGAGCCTTTCCTCTTTTTTTTTTGTTTAATTTCATTTTACTCACGTTCGTTTGCGACTAATCTAAGATGGCTGACCATTTAACACACGTGCTTTCATCCACCTCACTAAGCAGAGATGGCGACCTTTCTTCTTCATCCTCCGTCTTTATGGTTTCAGAAATTTTTTGTGCCTTTGCTAATGAATATAATTCAGCGCACGTAAGACTAAAATAATTCCTGGAAGCCATTAACTAGGATTTACAAACTTTCACTTAGTTATCCTAAGCCAATAACCACTACAATCTCAGATCCTCAAAATTAAATAGTGGTAATCTTAAAAAATATAAAAATGTTTAGACATGCGATAATACTTCTGAGAATAAAAAATTTCAACCAAAACGAAGTCTTGATTTCGACAAGTGCAAATGAGTTCGTTTCTCTTTGTAATAAACTGATAGGTACTGCTTGGAATTCATGTTGAAATTCATTGCATTATAGCGCCTTTAATTGTTTTGAATAAATTGCTGTTTATGATTCAGATCTATTTGAATATGGCTTACAAAAATAAAGCAGTAATGCTACCACTGTGGGAGTGACCGCTCTTCTTCTTAGCTGTGAGAGGCTTGGCATTTTGGGGAAGTGATCATAGGGTTCAAGCATAATAGGAATACTTGTGGGGATTATGGAACATCGCCCAATTTGATCCATTTCTAATGGGTCACCGTAAGGAATTTGGCGATCCTGGAAGTGATAAGTAGTCATACTTATAATCAACCATCTACAGAGAAATTATTCTACTGATGGTAAAATATGATAAGGATTATATTTTGACATAACTTAAAACTGCCGAATATTCAGATTCAGTAGATTTGACACCAGCAAACAGTCATTGTGCGATAAACTGTTTTGAGAAGCCGATAGAAAGGTTTCTAACTCTCCTGCAGACTGGTTCTCTCATCTACATCTCAGCTAGAATTTCTAGAAAATTGATTCTGACCGAAGGGGACTGTCCAACGACAATACCAGCAATATATCCGGTTGCTACACAGGAATGCAAACCAAACTTAAGGATAAGAACCCAGTAGCAATTTTCGTTCCCTGTGCTGCGCACTCGTTGGATATTAATGGGCACATCTAATGAAGTCTTCGGAAGGAAATGAAATAATACCAACAGTCCTCGTCAGACACTCGTTGTGGAGGAACAAAGAATAATTAAAACATCTCTTTTCCTTTTAGGTGAAGGCACAAAATATGGTCGTAACCGATAGGTTCGTAATGAATATTGGAAACGGAAAAGGGAGAATTTATCAAACAACAAATCCTGCGTTATTACAAAGAATACAATTTCAATATGTGAAGAAAATGATTACACATATCAAAAGATTGTATATGTTTTTGTAATGGTTGTTAAACGTAAAAGTTCTTGTATATTTGTGATTTGTGTACAACTGATAGTGAATGTATTTTGAGTAATATAAGAAGAAAGTTCTTTCGTACTAAAGGTTCGAAATTATCTGGATTATATCTGGGAGAAATGTTCGATAGTATCCGTTGTTCGAAGAATACAATTAGCAGAGAAAAGTTATTTTTGTGTAGAAATGACGTAAAATCAGGGATCTCTTTGTTGAAAAAACAAAAAAAAACAATCGGGATATAAATCTTAGTTAACAAGTGGCGAGTGGAAATCCCATGCTAGGATTCGTTTGCTCGTATCGACTGAGATTTTACTTTATCTGTCTGGCATATATTCCTACGGACTGACCGATTCATGTTTCTCGATACTTTTATAGATTCATTATTTGATTTGGATTCGTGTTATCTTCAAATAACTTGAATGCTATTACCCAAGTGTGAGATGTTTCCTTTAGACTAAATATTTGATTACATACCTTGTACTGATTTATATTTCATGTTTTAACTTAATGATTAGGCTGTGAATTGGCGGATTAATTTGGCTGTCTTGAAACTGTTCTGATAACTAAGACCTGTAACTTATACCAGGAACTTCTGTGGCAACACAGATCACAAAACAGTGATAGGCAGCCCCAGAAAAAGAAACAAATATTTTTATGCAAATCCAACATCAGTCTCAGAGGACGTTGTCCTTTCCTCAAGAGAAAAACTTTTGTAATGCCCAACTCGTAGGACAAGTGGAATTAGACGAGAGCAAACCTCAGTGATGCATTGTTGTTAGGTGGAAGATGAGAAAAGACCAATAAGAAAAGAATGGCGGCCCCAATGACCTCTTTGAAATTTGTTTTTTGCAGTCTCTCTGTTTTCCCTGCTTCATTTCCATATAAGTACAGACGACCAAGTAGCCCAAAATACACGGTTCTCTCCTCTTTCTATTCCAAGAAAAAACGTCTGACAAAAACTGCTTGAAATGTAGTATATATTTTGTTTATTGCAACTTCACAATAACATACTGCGCTATCATCAACCCTACAATACAGCATGAACTAGGCTCAAACTTGTCAAAGGGAAAAAGTCACTTACCAGGGTACAAAAACGTTTTTCATACAAGACTTTTCGTGCTTACAGCACATATGACTCAAACCCACTAGCAAAAAGAGCAAAGTTTTTCTGCTCAAAATGAGGCTAACAGTGGCACCATCAAAATTGGAGCAACTGATTCAACCTGGCCTGCACCCAAGTATTCCTGGTCATATATATATATATATATATATATATATATATATATATATATATATATATATATATATATATATATATATATATATTCTAAAACAACTTAACTTCAATAGTAAAAAGTTGTATGTATCGAGCACTCTATGAAATAAATCCATTACATATCAGAAGTGGCTTTGTATTATTAATATATTATTGTATTATTTTATACTGCTAGCCTGAGCTGTACCACATGCACTATATATATATATATATATATATATATATATATATATATATATATATATATATATATATATATATATATATATATGTATGTATGTGTGTGTGTGTGTGTGTGTGTGTGTGTGTGTGTGTGTGTACACGTGCGTGCAGAAATAGAGACAATTTAGAAACCAAGTTTTTTTTTAAAGTTATCTAAAATGAGTTGATTACCTCACCAAAATACGATGAGTCATTACACAAAACGAGACAAACAACAATAATGACAGTGTCAGACTTCTTCGATCCGGTGAATAGAATAGAATAAAATATTTCACTAAACAAACGATGACTAATCAACTTTCGCATATCTATTCATTGGTAAGAAGACAGATAGATTTGAGAAAAAGATGATTCATTCTAAAATCATGTTTTTTTGTAGTATTTTGTGTGTTTCAAAGTTAAAATGTTTTTGGGGGGGAGGCTAATTTCTAAATAATAAAGTTAAAATGGGAAACGCAGTTTTGGAATAATACTGTATGGAGAACTGAATTCAGTTCTGTTTACCTTTGATGCATTCCATATCAAGTAACTCGGTTTTCGGAACTTTCCCCCGTTACCCTCCCAGATGGGCTGAAAAAATCACTGATGCTCCTACACCAAACTTATGGAGAAATCCAAAATATTAGATCTGTAACTCTAATAGTTTTGAAATTGAAAATCTTTGAAATTATGCTCAATTCTATGCATTTTGCCAAACGAGCTTTTCTGTCCCAACTCCAATATTTTCAGCTCCTTTGATATAGAATGTACAGCTTAGAAACTTTGTGACTTGAGCTGACTTTTTCTATAAAATTCAAAACTTCAATCAGATCAAGTGTATCCTAAAAGGCTATAAAACCGACCGAAAATCGAAGACGTGAAAAGACAATGTCCAGTTTGAGAGTTACTCACTCGAACAATATGCTAGATGGAGCACAAATATTTTACACCTGTGATTTCTAACATGTTAGGTCATGTGTATGCAGTAAGCATATGTATTACTATTACAGGAGTGTTTTGAAATGTGGACAGTTAACCATAGATTTCATATTTTATCATGTATTCTTATGTACCTGGAGATGATCTGAGAAAAGTTTCTGGCTGTTGCTAATCTGACGAAAGCACTCGTGATTTTTATCAGCAGAATCGGGGGGGGGGGCACCTATTGATTTGGTATGGGATGACTCCTTCTAAGTTTTAATGAAGCGAAAGAGTTTGACCCAACCACAGCCATGCTTGTTATTCTTACATTTGCGTTTCGTTTCGATTACGAAAAAAGCTTTGATAAATAAAAGACAAATTAAATGAAAACACTGAAAAATGTGTGAAAGGAGAAAGTGGTGAATGCGAATTTATCTGTGAGGTGAAAGCTTGTTTCTATCAGAGACTGGTAAAGATACAGGAAAGGGACAGGGAGTAAATAGATTTATGGTCATCGCCTGAAGATGATAGGAGGTGCATGTATAAGTGTTCTGTGGGTGTGTATACGGATATATATGTTTTGGGGGATGTGAATTGAGTGTGAGTTTTTCTATGATAGGTATGTTGGTAACAATTGCGACCAAAAGGATGATGTGTGTATGTATGAGAGTGTCGTTGTTTGTATATATGGGTGTGTACAAAAATAGATGTCTGTGTGTTTTTGATGTCAGATATATGTGTGTGTGCTGTCGTATACGCGAAGCATATCACAAAAATAAGGATAAGAACTTATTTTCAAAGATCTTGGTTTCTACATTGTCTGTTTTTTTCTCTATCATCACAATGTCGGATAAATCTTATCCGATTGTAATACACACACACACACACACACACATATATATGTGTGTGTGTGTGTGTGTGTGTGTGTGTATATAAATGTGTGTGCATGTGTGTGTGTGTATGTGTTTCTATATCTATGATTATCAAGTTGAAAAATTAGAATTTTGTAAATTCAACTTGTATATGTCACTGTATTTTTCTCCTAACCAAGCTAGCATGCAATTTCGAGGGATGTCACACCTGTTTGAACAAGTTCTTGGGGTTTATTACCCCTGTCCTCCCTTAAATGTCTCGTCACTCTGTTTTTGCGTATTAATTGCGACTGTTTAACAAAATGGACAAAGATGGCGGGAAGTTCATTTCTACCGACAGAAACCGAAGTACAGTACCTTACTGAAAAATAACTTAACAAGGCCTCAAAATGCAGTGGATATTTAAGCCCAAAGATGAATATTTTATAACAAAAATCGTAACTTTTACCTTCGAGTAACTTTTACCGATACACGGATATTTTTTTGTAATGCAAAATACTTTTCTTTGATACTGGTTCGTTCGAGTACAATAAAAGAGGCACTGTAAACTGCCCTCTCAATAATGCTATTCATACAATTCATTGGTTTAAACATTTCATTATATATCAGAATGCGTAACATACAGAATATGACCACGCTATCTATACAAGAGAAGTAAAACTAAATTTTTAAACGGACCAAATTCCTCAATCTTGTGATTTAAATGACAACAAGAAATACATTACTGATCATAAAATTAATAATTCATTGATAACTATGTCAAAATGGACACGCATTGTGTTCACACAATGCTAGCAAACTCTTGTAAAGGATCTGGATATTCTGCTCTTCAAACGTGGTCTGTGCCAGGCTTGACAGCAAATCTATCACGGAATCCTCGGTATTTTTTATTAACCAGTTAGCCAGATGACAGTAGTACACATTTTTCAATCGCCCATACTTGTGTTGCATGCATCGAGAGAACTGAGCGTGAACGTCCAAAGAATATCCGTACTCAGAAAGGAAGTCGACGATTTTTTCTAATCTTCGATATAGATGTTTCGCTCGACGTGGACTGATGACCCAACTCTCTTCATTGCACGCCTTTTTAATTTGATGGTGAAAATCATTTACGCTGAAAATAATCAATTTACTGTGAACCCCGACTGTAGCAAAGTTGATGATCTTCATGTCCAGCCTGTATGCTATCTCACCAAACAATCGATGCCAATAAGACTCGAACGGCTTCTGGTCATTTGACAGATTTGGGGTCGTAATGTCGTTCTCATTTTTCAGTTTCGTAGAAGCTGTGGTATTAATAAATACAGAAAATCTGTGTGATTTTGGACAAACAAATTACTAAATATACGTACATAAAGATTATCTCGTTCTTTTCATGGAATAAAATTTGCTCAAATGTATCAGTGTAGTCAGTCTAGGAGCATACTCTGGGTAGCTTCTAGGTATTTATCCACATCTCTACAATGGGAAATGCGATACAGGGTCGAGCATAGTGTCGACAAACACGCGTACATGTGGGTAGAAACAAAAATTGTCTAGTTTCCTTGACGATTCCTTGTGGCATGCTTCTGGCATCAGATAATGAAGAACCCCCAGAATTAGACATTTTTATGTTACCCAACCACCGAACTGCAAACTGCAAGTAGATGATCAACTATACATACATAAAGATTGTCTGGTAATCCTATGGAATAGGTTGAGTTTATATTTTGCCAGGAAAATAACCTGGATAGACGATAGATATGATTAGCTGCTGTTACGCGGCTATTACAATGACTAAAAGTGGTTAGATATTTTCGTGAATGTGTATTGGGTTGATTTAATTTCCAGGTATGGGTATTCTGGTGCTTCTATAATTATAGGAGTCATCAGTTATTAGAATGATGGTTGGTATATAGTTCTATAAAGTTTTCGTTGAAGAATAGACGCCCGCTGAGTGTGTGGCCTGCACACGGACGTCAGTGGAAATGTTAAGGGGTGAAGGGGATGTATGGCGAGTATGTGTGCCATGTATGAATGTGGATGCAGAGATGGAACTAAGTAAAAAGGACACATGCAATTAGTTTTATGAACAAATACAACGTACATTCAATACATGAACGTTAATGACGATACAGGACTGAAATGGAAATACGTATGATGAAAACATAGATACGATCGTGTGAAGAGGAGAGAAGATGGGAGATGGTTTCTAAGTGAAAGAGAGAAGCTTTGGTGCCATGGTAGAGCAGTTGTCGTAGTCAGAGCAGAGGTGCCTGAACTGCCATGAATCCATAAGGCTTGGAGTGTACCAAGGAATGATTATGGAGACCGGGTTCAGTGTGGATACGTAACTGTCTTTGACGCTGGAAAACATTCGACGGAGAGAATATGTAAGACAGAAAACACATAGGTTTAATCCATGAGCGCTTCCTGAGGTAAGGAGAATTAGGAGACAGATCGTCGTGACGATCAGGTTGTAAAAAGCATTGCCATTTCATTCATGAGAGTTAGAGGAGTATACGCGTTTGGAATTAGTGGTGAGTGGCTGTGCTTATGTAAGATGCCTCTACATCGGTGAACTGAAATGGGCAAAGTTATTTCAGAGATTAGGTCAAGGTGGAAAAATGGTGAAGTTCGGATCGGCTGGGAGGCTGGCGGAATGATACCGATCTTAGAGAGGAGGAAAGAGAGAGAGATAGTAACCAGCTAGAATTGCCGGGGCCAATGAACAGATGTGTTCAGGGCTTTTATAGGGCATCGTAAGGAGTGATGTTTTTTGTACCTAGCTAGAAGAATGGTTCCGTATTTAATTCGTATTTAAAAGTATAGGGGGTGCCATACAGGTAACGAGATAATACCGATAATAATTATTAAATTAACACTAACCCCAAACCTACTTACTAATCCTAACCCAGACCTACCAATCAATCCTAAAACCAAGCTTACCTTTTAACCTTAATCCTAAACTTACCTTCTAACCCTAACCTAAAACCTACCTTCAAATCCTAACCACACGCTGTATTGGCTCTAAAATAAACGGTATTTTAGATCCAAAATAAAGTTACATGATCAATAGTAAGAAAAAAACTAGCCTCTTTCAGCCATTCAACAGTGGCTAATCATGTATAATGTCTAACCGGATTATCTTGCAAAATATCGATATACCGTTTATTTGCACTGATTCTAAAAAATGCACATTGCCTCATAATGTTATCATAAAATTTACCATCCGAAGAAACATGATAAATTTATTAGGGGTTGGTTTTTAAGGTGTGAGTATTATACGGAAGGAAATTCGCTCAAATTCATCCAGGTAGTCTGTCTATAAGCATATCCTGGGTGACTTCATAATCAAGCCAACATATTTCAGCCGAAGCATGAAACTTATCAGACTTCCCGATATATGGACATTTCTCTTGTATTTTTTTCAAGTGTCATCCACAGGCTTTTAGATACTTTCACAATGTAAAAATATGGGTATTTTCGCTTTATGATTTACGACCAGAGCTTAGAATGCTTATATATCGAATACTTACAGAGGGCTGCATGTGAAGGGTCCAAACCATCGAGAGAGTGCCATATATTCTGTCGGAAGTTCTCCTTCATTCTTTGTTGAATCTTTATCATTTCTTCGACGTCTTGAATCAATGACGATATTTGATTTGAAATATTTGTAGACCTTGCCACACTTTCTGACTTGCAAGCATTGTCCATAGTTTTCAGGCCTGAAGACATATCGCAAAGTTCCTTGGTTGTATTTAGTAAAAAAAAATAACAAGAAAATTAAACGCAAGTCAGAGACGCTCTATCTTAACGGATGATTTAAATTATGTCTACTGCTTTAATCATGTATTCCAAAATATGTACAAAAAATGACAGACTGACAGTACATTCAACGGATGTAATACGGCTTGGCATTCAAGTTGTGTTTAAAAGTTTCGAGACTTGAGTGGTAGGTCAGTTTCTGGTGATGGGTTGTTTTTAAATATGTCAATAGAGTTTATCTGAAAGGGAGTTCCAGTATGAAATGGATCGTGAGGGTGGTGGAGGTGGATTTATTATCTGCGTTTGTGGCCTCTATTTGTTGTTTTTTTGTGTGTGTTTTTGTAGCGTGAGTGTACAGTGTTTGCATTTCTTACAGTGAGTACCTGTGTTCATTTCTACCATGTTGTGTGTTATTTTGTAAATGCGTGTCAGATCATCTCTCAGTCTTCTGTTTTGTGTTACATTGTGCATGCATTTGGATGCATGAGTGCTTTCTCAGACGAAGCATCTCGGTTGAATCCGAGACGATTGCTAATCGATCCATAAATACAGGGACCCCAAGGCCCAATGACTGGGAAGCGCCATTAAACGAAACGAGGGAGCAAAAGATGCAGATACAACACGTAAACCTTTGTATGTCTGCATCTTGGTGGCAGATGGTAGCTGTCACAATACAAAGATATTCGACATGCATGCAGGCATATTTCGTTTGAGAGAAAACAAATATGATGTTCATCTTTTGTCAGGTAGAATTGAATAGGTTCATTTCCTATTATAGTTAATTATGTAGAAAACAGGCTTGTGAGATTCATTGCTTCATAAAATCGCAGCAATTCTTACCTTTCCTATTTTAAAATGGCCACTTTTCCAGTAGATCGGGGTTAGGGTTAGTTCGTCATCAGCGTCTGTTATCCTGCAGCACGAACGGCGGTCATTTTGAGAAAGGTAACATTTGCCAAAATCGCCAACATTGAGTAGAACTCAAAAAACTCTAAGATCCCTAAACTCCCTAAATGTCGATACCCAATGTTTCTCTCCTGAGAACTACTATATCGACTAGAGCCTAAAATAAAATTGGTTTTACCACACAGGTGATTTATGGCCAAAGCTTATCATAAAACACAAAGTATATTTTTATTTTGTTAACCAAGTAAATGGACTTTATTTTGCAGCCTAATTACATAAATAGAGTTTAACATTCTCTGACTTGTTTCTCCTCTCAATAACACTTATGTATGAATAATTCAAGATTAATTGCTATGACTGCTTCTCTCAAATAAAACGAATGTAAACGGCAAAGAAAAGAAGTTTGAATTAAAGGGACATAATTACGTTTTGATTGAAAAGTTGGCCTCACAAAAATGTCAAAATGACAAAATTCTATTACAGATCTCTTTACAAATCAACCAAAAGTTTCTACATTTAATCATCAAGATTAAAGAAATCATAGAAAAGAAGATGAAAAGAGAGAATGATCAAGGAAAGACAGTTCAAAGTGAAGGTAACGAGAACTCAAAATAAAATATGAATGAGATAAAGGAAGAAAGAAAGTAAAATGCAAACGTATGATACAAAAGCAGAAATTCTTTTCGAGTGTTTGAAGATAGCAACCAGATACCATGTATCTGTAGAGAGGGAGGATGTCAAGTTTGGCAGAAATAAATCAATGATCGTCATAATTCTAATTTGCATCGGCAATGGGGAAAATTAGCTCGATTGAATAGTTCAAAACACAGCAACCAGCTGAAAGTAATAGGACACACTATACAGGTTATTTTATGGACAAAATGAAAAACTTTTTGGTAGAGTTTCCAGCCATATGATAACCATATTTACAGATGGAAAAAGAGAAACACAAGTGCATGGTCATCGCCTTCAAAACATGTCTCGTTTTTTAAAGAGCCAAAGTTCAATTCCCGAAGGAGTTGAAAGCAACCTGTACTTCACACCATAAATGGAAGATATGCAATATGTTAATCCTGTGAATCGCTTACCACTCTCACATTATTTTACCGTAGCTGATAAACCACATTTTATGCAGACGATGAATGATTCTTTAGTTATTAGCCAGCGCACAAATGAATCTGTTGAAACACAGATACATAATAACCACATCCTGGCAAAATTTATTAAAATTGCTGTTAGTGACGACCTTTACTTTCCTGTATTTGGATACCAAATTAGTGGCAGTTGCACAATGTTGCTTTGCAGCATTTCTAGTAGCTGTAATAATGATTTTAATGGTTCAACATCGATTGTAACCGTTCCATCAGGCAGTAATTACAATGACTGGGGTGTAATGGAATCATTGAAAAAGTCACCCAACCGACTGACTGGTGTGCACCAAATTGTTCCAGTCCGGAAGAAAAATGGAGGCGTACGTTCATTTTTTTTTTTATGCAAGGAGCTACTGCATTTTTTTTTAATGTATTTACTGTATTTTTTCAATATTTTGGTGTACGATAAATCTACTGCAGAACATGATCATGGGGTAAATTCGAAATTCCGGAAAAGTCAAATCTAATCAAAAGGAACCTAGTGTGGATGTGGGATCAACCCCAAATACTATTTTTAAAAAGTAAAACTGCTTTCAGAGGCACTTATTTTGTCATTCTATGACCTGTCAAAATCCATTATTGTGAATACTTGTGCCTGCAATTACGGGTTAGTTGCAGCAATATTTCAAGACGTGAAGGATGAAAGGAAACCCATAGCTTTTGCCACACGAACTTTGCCATAAACAGAAAAAAATCATGTTCAGATTAAAAAGGATTGCCTCGCAGCTGTCTGTGCCTGAGAGAAATCTGCTCTTTATATTACAGAACTTGAATATTTTCTATTTTATACCAATCACAATCCTTTAGTTCCCTTGAAACACCACTGAAATCTCAAAGATTGCTTATCAACATATTCCAGGGAAACTACTCGTGGTTTCTGATATTCTCTCAAATATTCCCATAGATGCGGAGCACATATATACGATAGAGGATGTTGGGTAATGCATACATTGTGTTGTGGAAATTATACCTGCATCTGGTAGAAAACTCCAAGAAATACAAGAAACCACACTTGCCGATCCTATGTTGCAAAAAGTGATGAATTTTACGCTAAATGAATGGCCAACAAAGGAAGAAAGTGTTAGAGGAAGTTACGCCTTTTTTCTAATCAGAATGTATTATTGATACATAAAGAATTATCATTCTATCAGAGTAGAAGTGTGATCACTAAAATATTAAGAGTTGAAATCCTCCACTCAAAACACAGTAGCCATATAGGTTTTAGCAAGTGTAGGGGACAGTATAATTCTTGAGTGTGGTGGCTAGGAATATCGCAGGAAATTGGGGACATTGTGAAAAAATGTCCTGCAAATCGATATGCACCCCTTGAACCAACAACTTCACCGGACAGACCGTGGTAAAGAATTGATAGCAGTATTTAGTCCTTATTGACTTTTTCAAGGTACTTGGAAATTATACATATCGGTTTAGTGAACGGTTCTAAAGTAATAGGAAAATCAAAGAACATTTTTGCCTGGTGAGTATCCTAAATTAAGTTGTTAACAACAACAGTGGTCTGTTTGCGAGCTCTGCTTTTAGAGATTTTGCCACGTCATAGGCCAGCACGGCAGGGCAGGACCCAACATTCCCCATGGTTCGCACAATGAAAGTTATACCAGCCGTTCCTGCCGGGTCAGCGGCCCCAAAAGGCACAGCCATATCACTTGCTTTGGGTGGGGGTTATGTGCCCAAAAACCGACTACCTAAGCACTACACTTGGAAAACACCCGTTCTTGCTGGGCCAGTGGTCCCAAAAGGCTCAGCTGCATCATTTGTATACGTCTGAGTACTGCAACAAATATTCAGTCATAGCAACACCTCTATCAGGCAACATACAAAAATGAACCCTTCCAGCTTCAAAAAGGAGTAAGACAAGATGATACCAGCTCACCCAAACTCTTCACAGCCTACCTCGAGATGATCTTCCGAAACCTGGACTGGGAGAATAGATGAATCAAAATAGACAGCGAATATCTAAGCAACCTCAGATTTGCAGACGACATCACCCTTTTCGCAGAGAACCTACACGACTACCAACTAATGCTAGATGAAGTAAAAGAAGAAAGCAAGAAAATCAGCCTGCACATGAACTTCAGTAAAACGAAGGCCATGTGCAACAACCACACCGAGAATAAGAACACAACTGTCAAAATCGAAGATGCAAAACTGGAGAAACTACATCTACTTAGGACAACAAATCTCTATGAAACCCACAAAAGAAGAAGAAATCAAACGAAGAATCACTCTGGGATGGCAAGCCTTCGACAGAGCAAGCTCAACCTTCAAAAATAAGAAGATATCATTAATCCTAAAAAGGAGAGTATAAAACTAATGTGTCCTCCCAATAGTCACTTATGGAGCTGAAATATAGAACCTAAACAAGAGACAGATCAATCTGAGAAGCATGCAGCGCGCACATGAGAAAATCATGCTCAACTTTACATGGAGAAATCACAAGACATCATAATATATCAGGAAGAAAAAACTGAGATATCATAGAATCTCCTAGAAAACTTATATGGCAATAGGCCAGTCACCTTGCAAGAATGGCAGACAACCGATGGACATCACTACTTTCAACATGGATACTCAGAGTTCATATGCACAACAGAGACCGGTAGTATACAAGATTGAGAGGCGAACTTGACAAATTCAGAAAGTACTGGCTCAGCGACACCCACGATGGAGAAGTGTGGCGAATCCTGGGGAAGGTTTATGTCCAACGACAGACGATTAATGACTGGTGATGATGATGACAGGTGTAATGATATCGCAGGCGAAATAGGAAACATTTCATTAGTGTGAGATGAGAACACACCTGTACAAGGACTGTATGGTAAAAAGGGACTGTGTGGTGAATTCAAATACAGTGGATTGACTCCAAAATAATACATTTCTAATCAGGAAAGGTCGTGCAGTCCAGAAAACGGGACATTTTAAGGGCTATGCTAAGGTAAAAATAGATTAAAAACAGAAAAAAATTAAGGAAAAATTCTGATTTTTCAAAAAGGTAAGTGTTCCATCAGACTGTTACACCTGCTGATAAATGCTATATATTGAAACGGGCTTTACTTCCTTACATTATTTTACTTCGATATTTCGTCAAGAAACGAAACAGTGACAGACAGAAAAATATGAATACCGGGGATAAGATGGACTTAGGACACTTAGTCAAAAAGAAATAGGTAAGTCTGAAAAGAACAAACCTTTGCTGAAAGTTCGATGTGCGGTGCAGAGGTTGAAGCTTGCCGGGAAGACTGTTGTTTCTTCAGTTGATGGAGTTCAAAGCTCGATTCTACAGGCTGCTACTTTGTGCACGTTTATTCGAAGTTCTGGTAAACTAAATAAATAAATGATGCTACAGAGGAGTAACAACTACGATGTATCCGTTATTCATCACATTTTAAAGTGAGAGAGATAGAATTTACTGCCAAGCTGTTAGAAGCAGTACTTAAAAATTGGCAAGCTGCAACAAAGTATTTTGAAAATTCTGAAGATGCAAAGCGATTTTTGAACAAATGACTAAATAAGGACAGCTTACACCTCACATGCCTTTCAGTTGACGCCCTATCCATTAATCAAAGATTCCAGAATTGTTTGAAAACAATCCAGTTACATATCGTTAAGAAAGATTAAAAGATTTCAAGAAATTCTCAATGAGTGTCTCGTTGGCGGCTGGGAAGAGCTTTTACTCAGTAGTCTTGTAAGAATAGAGAATTTATAATTCTTTGGTCACAAATTGATAATAAAAGAATCTCGCTGCAGAACAATAAATAGATTTGAACCAAAACCATTGATGATATTAGAAGTGAAATCATTCAATCTGTGATAAACTTTCTAAATGAAAGATTCTCAAGTGAGAATCTTTCTGCTGTCAGGCCTCTAAAAAAAATGACGATAGCTTCATCAACGAAGACTTGGAATCATGTTTTGAGTTTATTTTTCCGGATTTAGATCTGGAATTGTTTTGTTTACAATACAACGAGCTCAACAAAGATCGTAATTTGAAAGGTCTGTCAGCCATCCAAATGCTAAAGAAGTTGTACGCTGACACTTGAAGTTCTGAATTTGATTAAAATTTCTCTTGTAAGATTTTTAGTGGTGAAACCTCGTTCGGCTAAGGCAGACTCATATGTGTCTATCATAAATTGAAAACAATTGGTGCTCTTCGTCACCATCATCATTGAAAGATTACTTTAATGTTTCCCCAAATATATGCAATACAGAAGACTTTTATCTAAAGGAAGCTGTTTATACGTTCCTAGCGAACAGCTAACGAAGATAAAGGAAATTAAAATAATGATAAAGCGGAAGTTTCATTTTAACATTACTTGACTTTTTAAAATGTTGGTTACCGTACTGAAAGAGTTATTTTCTTATGTTAACTCATGTTAAAATATCAGTGTTTTAATAGTGTCATGCTTATGTATGAGCGGTGGCAGTCGGGGGAGGCACGGTCATGTCTTTAAAGTGTGGTATTTGAATTTTTTCTTATTTTAGACCCTAATATTTACTCCTAATCCCTCTCTCTCTCTCTCTCTCTCTCTCTCTCTCTCTCTCACACACACACACACACACACACACACACACACACACGCACACACACACACACACACTGTCCTAAAACCACTTATTCACTCTTTTTGAAATTTTTTTTCAAACAGTTAAAACCAAGAAAAACAACGTTATTTTTCATAAAAATACAAACTGGTGAAGTCTTTTCACAATCATTTACATTCATTTCGATGAGAAAGTAGCTTCCATTTCCTTCTTTTTAAGTTGTTACTAATTAAGAATAATTTATTCTCACCTGTGATTGTCCTCTTCCCCGGATTACCATTTTTTGTAATCGAGTGTATGTAAATTTTGATATCTGTATAAAATATTTCAGGGTTATTACCCTCGATATAATACACTAGGATGCAATTATTCTCCTAATGTCAATCAGATTAAATGAGAGAGTAGAGGTGGATGATGTATATTCTCACGCTCTCTTTCCGTGAAGACCTTTGATTGCGATCAAAACGCTTTTCAGTAGACAGAATCTGAGTCTTTTATCAAATTTGTTAAATTCAATTGTCATGAGTAATTAGCAAAGAAACTTCACAGCTCTTTCAAGAACGGAGGTCAAACTACTTAATCCATCGCCAGATCTCCTTTATCTGATGAACGGTCAATCATCCTAAATTGACAAAATCTCAGGGAATCCTGGTTATCGCTTGGTGAGACCATATTACATTCTCAAAATTGTGCACATTTTTGAATACATAAATTTGTTTTACGCCCTCATGCAAGCACCCAAATGCTAAAATTAAGAACCATGCACCACAAATTACAACAATTGGCAGAGTGGGCAGCCGAAATATTTTCAGTTGATCTTTCAGTTATGACACCATCTCGGTAACTCTCCTTTGTAACCATCCTAACATTTTCTGGTATATTTTGGTGTATGGAAACCAGTAATGCTTGCATATTCTGCGTGTGATCTGACCGGGAGTTTGTAAAGCATTTCGAGTATAATGATGTCTATGCGTTTGAACGTGCTTCGGATTATGCTAAGCATAAGTTTTGCATTATTGGTCTATATCTTCTATATATCTATATAGGCCTTTTCCAGATCTAAATGAATAGTACACTCAGGTATATTGTGTGATGATGTTTCATTGTTTATGTTAAGTGCCTCTAATAGATTTACCTTTTCCTAGTGAAGCTGTGCTGTCTACTGTAGTAAATCTTGATGTCAGTAAGGTGTTGAAACCCGAGGAATGCTGAGAGATTATTTTGAGACATCTTAAAACAGCTGGAGAAGGACGAAATAGAGCGATGAGATTGTTGATCATAGTGTTGTGACAACGCTGCAGTGATGGCTGAGCAAAAAGTAGGGTTCCTCAAAGAATGTGAGAAAAACCATCTGGTAATGTTTATGAATTGCGACTATGTCACTCAACTTGGTCGGTCTACATGCAACCAAGCAGGATTTTAGAGCCATCATCGCTCTCTACATGTTCTGCTTTTATCTAACCCAGTGCTAGAAAAAGCCTAAAAAACGCCATGCCAGTGGTCGTCAAGAGGAGTGCAAGGACAGAATTAGCGAAACCCATCAACAAATACTTTAATGAGATCTTCTAGTTCTACTGGACATATACACCGTGAGAACTAAACCAGTGAAACAAGATGTAACGCAAGGCAATTGTATAACCGCTTGTTGATACGAATTTCTGACTTTTCAAGGATTTGGGAACTAAATACTTATTTGCATTGACCGTATTGAAAAGAAACTGCACGGTCCGAGCATGAGCTTCCATGATGCTGCCCCGAAATACCCCCGAAATCATTTTGATGATCAAAAAGAAAGTGCTAGACTCAGTCGAGAATGGAATATTGAAATTGAAGGACGTCAGAGACACAAGATACCAATGTCTGAGTAGACAGACGCTAGGTTAACAGCCAATATGGAAAGGAAAAGAATCAGGAAGATAGCACTCAACTGTTTTCACAGAGTAATGACTGCACGGAACTTATGTCAATTTTAGATTCCTTCTTGATGTTTAAGGACCGTTCCGGTAGTAACAACCTAAAGAAGTGCCAAAATTTGGGTGAATTCTCCTACTGTGATGTCGATGGACAGCAGCTATAAGAAGCAATTTTAGACCGAATGTTACTATCAAGCCAGGCTAACATGAATGTATCAAGGCCACTGCAATTTCCATCGCCAATGGAGAGAGATTATTCAGCAAGTTAAAGTTAATACTTTTGAAATTGAATTATGGATTAAGGCAGATCCAATGATCTTGCTCTGCTGAGAGTAGATAGATAAGGAACTGAAAAAAATGGCTCTGAGTAAATCATAGATCAAATTGCATCAGCGTGAGCAAGGGAGGTGTAGTTGTATTTTTTAATTAATGCTGCAATTTACTTATTAAAAGACTAATGAGATCGACCTATATTTTTGAGCTGCTATTATGGTAACGGATAGATGTCATTGTGTACGATCTTTGGACTGGGGCGCAATTTCAGTGTTTCAGCGCTATTTTCTGTAGATACGCACCTGCCTCTGTATCTTGTAGGTTGATCTATGTACTGGTGCAGATGCATTCAACGAAGAGAATGCCTTGATGTCCTAGAGCGTTCCCATGTGTTATGCATGGGATAGGATTTCTTGAAATGCTTATCCAAACTGAATCTTCAAATAATTTGTTGGTGTTGTTTATGACTGGTGTAGCAATTAAATTTGATTTGGCACTGACACATACGCCTCTGGTTATGTTGTGGTGGTATTTAGAACGTGAGAACAGATCATAACCATTTATTTCTGATTTTTCTTTTTCTGGAATTTGAACTTTGGGTGGTTTGATTTCTGATATGCACATGATGTCAGGTCCATCTATTGCTATCCCGAGGAAAAGTCCCACAAATTTGCTCAAAATGAGTTGTCTGTGTTTGTACATTGAGTTTTTAGTATGAGTGAAGTTGATGTGATGATTTTTCTTCTATCTAAACTTCCTCTTCTATAACCTCTGAATATTTTCCATCCTTTTTCCGAGTATACCATTCTTTTCTTCTGGAATTCTGTGTAAGTTTTTTGAAGCCTCTAGCAGTGACTTTGTAAGGTCTGGTCTGATCTATATACTGAAATTGGCTTCAAAGAAAACTACACCTGAGTTACCCAGCTTGAAACAGCTTGAAACGAGAGACAGCAGGGACGTACCACCAATCAATGCATTCAAAGCCAGGCAAGCAAGGAAATGGTAACACAACCATTACTACTGATTACTGAAATCAGAGCCAGCCTTTTGAGAACGCTAGACGGGACCCCTCATAATATGGATCCATCGTAAGTATCTCTGTTGCTTCTCTTCAGTGTTGCCAATTTAGACATTTTATATCAAAATTTAGACCTGAAATTTTAAATAAAAAATCTATAATCTGTAATTTTTATTAGATTTCTCGATCAACTCGACACTGCACTGCCTTGTATACTGACAAATGTATCAGGTGAGTGTTTAATTCGTACAACGGCCACTTGACGAATAATCACGATGCATTAAATTTCTCAACAACTGCTGGTATAAACAAATTCAAACTCAACACTGCAATGCCCAGCCTGCTTATATATCTGGCGAATTTCAACTTTATACAATGGCCAATTGTCAAATAATTGCAGTACATACATGCCAAAATGTCTTCAATTGTAGTTAGATAATGACTACATTTTAACAAACTTTTGGGGACTCCTCCATTGGATGCCTTGGAAGAATATCAAGTGACTGAAATGGTGATGAAGAAAGTGGTAGTAATAATAACAATAAAAGATCTATTACCTACAGTTCTATCAAAATTGGTGTGCACTTTTTTCAAAATTGACTTATTTTCAAAATTGACTTATATGAAGCCCACCTTTAATATTAATCCACAATTTTTTCAACCTTGGTCTCCCCTACACCCTTTTTCAGGACATTAACTCTCTTCTCTTTCTAATAAAGTAAAGAAAGCATGATAATAAATCTTTTTTAAAAACAAATTAAACCAAGCACTAATTTCCATTAATTTATTTATATATAGTTAATGCTTTTTTTGACACCTATTTATACCGCCTAGTTAGTCTAATTATAAATAGACATAATCACACATTTGAAATCCCCAACACAATCTTAACACATAATTAAATTTTCTAAAATGTGCCCTGTCAAAAATGGAAATTCAAAAAGATAAATTTCTTTCCCATCAATTAAAACATAGAATTGAACATTTGAAATCATTTTTACTTGTTTTAAAATTTTGATTACTCTTGAATAAAAAGATCTAAAATCAATTTCATACAATGAGGATAATTCAATTTGCAAAAGTTAGTTTCAACTTTACACAAGTAAACAACGCCAATAAATCCCAACTTATTGCTTAAAAAAAACAACGATAACAAAATAAAGTTTTACAACAGGAGGGATTGGGATAATTCTACATAACCTATCCACAACAACTTAGTTGGCTATGTCAACAGTAACAGCAGACAAGTACGAGGATTTAGCATTGAAAGACAACAGAAAAATGGGGTCACCTTGGTATTTTTCTAATGGCAGGAAGTCACATGATTAGCCAGACTTTATAACAATTCAGCCATCCATGAAAACATATAATCCATTTGGAAATTTTTTTTTAAATCAAAAGAAGATATATAAAAAATTGGGGGGAGTTTTTTTTCATTTTATTCAATAATTCACCTTGGTTTGCTGAGACAACATAAATTTTGATCAATTTTGATAGTTAGTCAATCTTGGGTAAAATTTTGAAGTGTTTTGCAAGTGAAATTTTAGGAAAATTTTCAAAAGCTTACACGTAATTTTGTTAACATTGCTAGTTTTGTGCGGTTTTGAAAATATCTCTGGTTCTATAAGGTGTACACAAATAATTTTTATCACAGATTTCTTTACAATCTTTCTTCTTACTAATGACACAGATTCTAGCATTAAAATTGAATTTTATACAATTTTCACTTTTTGGGGGTGGTAATGTGCTGATTTCTACTAAGTATGTCAACAAAGTTCACATAATGTAAATAATTCCAATTTTTATACCATTTGCTTAAGGTGATCACAAAAAGTGGCTTCCTCTGTGTGTGTGTATGTGTGTGTGTCTCTCTCTCTCTCTCTATATATATATATATAAGATAATTATTTGGAAATCAA
Source organism: Thysanoteuthis rhombus (assembly GCA_963457665.1). NCBI lineage: Eukaryota > Metazoa > Mollusca > Cephalopoda > Oegopsida > Thysanoteuthidae > Thysanoteuthis > Thysanoteuthis major. The sequence continues at coordinate 47,992,844 of OY735212.1, read as the reverse complement.
TGTTTTTGTTTTTTCAATAATGATCAAGTCAAAACTAATAAAAAAAAAAAAAAAGAAAGACACAAAGATCAAATCAAAATTACAGGCTTTCTGTTTCATTTTTCTTTATTATGTACAATGAAGAGTAGCCAAAGTTTAAACCTCTTTTGTTGATATTGATTAAAGGTTTTCTTCCTTGGCATACAACTGTTGTTTTGAATTTGATTTATTCAGCTTCTATCACTTTCAAATTGCTTCTTGAAGTATTGCTTTCTTCTCTGACTCACACATATTCAAATGGAATGTACCTCCTGAGCAAAGGATGGAAATTGCCTTTTCATTATAATGTCAACCATATAGATTGAATAAGTAAATCCTCACCTTTAACTCTGCATGTATATGATATTGTTATACAAACTGTTTTCCAATCTTCATCACAGTTGTCCCTTTGAATTCGTATTACATCTTCAGACTTACTTTTATATCATGTACTGTAAAATGATGAAATTGGAATGCACCATCTTAACATTATCTACTTTTTTCAACTTGTGCCATTAATTTTATCTTGATTTCATTAACCACTGTACAAATAATCTATATTACTTATAGTCCTAATTCACTCGACTCAGGGAGAATACATTCAAGGAGAAGATTCAGTGCAAAGACACTGCCATCTCCTAACAATCAACTTGATTGTCAACCCTATATATTCTACCTGTACCAACATTCCAAAATCTGAACAATTCTGAAAGGTATCTGGTCCCAAGGGTTTCAGATAAAAGATTGGGTACCTGTATTACTTTCCTTGATCTATATCGATTTATACTTTCCAAACAGGATCCCACATATTTCTCAGGCACTACATCACTAAAAATAATTACTGAGACTTGAATATAAACAACTGCAGAATTCCTATGCATTACAAGAGCATAAATAATACTTTTGTAAAATATTCATCTTAATTTCAAATTAAGGTTTATTTTAAGCTTCAGGAGATAAAAGTGATTGTTTGTTAAGACACTAAAGACACATTTTTAAGTGTTAGTTTTAAGACCAGGGCTATGGAGTCAGAATCAATCATTGAGTAACTGGAGTTGGAGTCAGTATAGATGTGCTAATTAACTCCAACAAAATATAGATTTTAATATAATGCATTAAAGTTTCTAATTTTACAGATATCATTTGATTAACTAATTTTTCTTTCCAGGATTTTTTATTTACATTAAATACTGATTTCAAGTTCTTTGCAAATTTTCAAAACATTATATATTTTTGGATTTTATATCCCTTACATAAATTCACAATGGCAAAAAGAGTTTTAACAAAGTTGGCAGATTCTGAACACTTTACAATCACAACAAATGGGAAATATTATCTACATTAAGGTATTGCAGAAAATAATGATGGTGAAAAAGTTTTTAGTAATAGCACATTTTTTTCCAACTCTAGTAACCCAGTGATTGCTTTAGACCAACTCTACTGGCTTGTAGAAGATCGACATTAAAACTGTTTAAAAGAGAATACAAATTATCTATGCAATCACATTGAATGCAATTAAGGAGAATCTGAAGAGTTTTCGGAGTTTACTTTTTATATTACTGAAATTTCAAATATCTAGACTTTTGTAAGCTCCATACAGACTACTTTACACAGTTCATTGACGGGAATTTTTTTTTTCTATTTTAGATAGATTATTTTTTTAAGATTCATGGAATAAATATAATTCTGAAAAAAAAAAAAATAGTTTCTGCTGCAATTGAAATTGATAAACCAATAATTAAAGAATAGAAATTCTTGTGATGAATTTCAGAAATCAAAGTTTTAAATAAAAAATATCTTGCACATAAAAATTGATGTTTTATATCTATATCACATATCTCTTGAAATTAGTGTAAATTATCAAAGTAATTTTCTAAAAACATTTGAAATAACTCATCCTTAACTTTTATCACTTTACATTCTTTTTCAAGGGTACCAAGATTTAGTACACATAGCAACTTTGAAAGCCTGTAACTTTTGTGTCTGTTCATGCTGACTGAAATTGACATGACTACACAACCAAAGAAGTCAAACACACTATCATTCAGCGATCGCAGTTGCCTGCAGTGGTGAGACAAACTTTTTGCTCTGCATATGAAGTTGCCTACAGAGAGCAAAACATTAAATATGACATGATAATGCCTATTCATTTGACACAGAAAATTTAGAAATCTAAGATAACAAATTTCCAATACTTCTAGAATATCTAATTTTTCAAAAAACCCTAATATAAATAGTATTCCATCAAAAGCTATGGATAATTTAAACTTTTTTCTTTCTTATACAAAAAGCAGTTCTTTGAAATATGTTTAGATTCTGCATTTTTCAGATTATATTCTTTATTTATTTGCACAATCTTGGAGAAAAAAAAAATTGAACTTCCACTGTGTGAAAGTGACTATTTTCCTTAAATAACAAGGGGGGCAGTTACTTGAATTTACAAAAGAAACCAGAAAAATAAGCTACGTTTAGTTAATTCTATAGATTAGGAAGAGAAAATGGCTCAGGTCTCGAACAAAGGGTATCATAGCATTGGAGACCCCCCCCCAACCAACCCCACTATACTTGTTTCTTTAAACTTATAGTTTTAATTCTCTTTAACGTCAATTGTTATTGACTAACTTCAGGGAGCTTTAAATACTAACAACAAATTCTAAAGAACTTCATTTCATCTCTGCTTTTGTTCTTATAACATTTTTTCCCAACCTTTTGTAGGTATAAATTCTTGCCAGTTTAAATGTATGTTTCCACACATCTGCACAAGTCTTTGATGCTGAAAGAATTTTAGGGTAGTTTTGAGCTAGCAAAATTAATACAACAGTTTTTCATGTACGAGGCTCCGGTGACATTTTGTTCAACAGATTGATAAAATGGTCTCCATTATCTTTGCCATTGGCTTTGCACTTCATGTATTGCATGCATCGGCTCTGGAAAAATAAGAAAAGAGGAAATAATTTAATATACTTTGAATAATTTATCAACCAAGTCTGGAATTGATCAGTTTTTCTTTCATGTAAGTAGAAACATCAACTATGTTGAGACAATGTAAAATGGACAGAATATAGAATAAGAACAAGTTATTTTTTTAAAAAAACCTCTCTTGATTTACCTTTTATATGAATATCATAGAAATATAGATTATTCTGCCTAATGCTATGAAAAAAAAATATTGAAAATTAAGAACAAGCTGTGTAATTGAAAGAAATTCATTTATATTCAGAAAACTGTTTTCATATTTTGTTTTCATCTTCCAGAGAAATGCACAATAGTTTTTTTTTTAAAGAAATACTATAAGTAAAAATGTATATAGTATGTAGAGAGAAGAAAAGATTTCAAAATAAAATCATTATACAAGTGTACCTCTTTAATCCAGTAACCTGAACATTAATCGACCACAGAAAATGTCAAGAAATCATTTTTATTGATGCTACAACATAATAGATTTTAGCAATTTACTGATTTTTAACAATTTTCTCATAGCGTCAAAAACAAAACAATATATTTTTGATATCATAATAGATGGAAATGATTTACATTTGCTATTGCTTTTCAATAGGTAGTATTAAAAACATAAAAAAATTAGGAAATACATGTCTAATTTTGTGATAAAAATAAATATCAAAAGTTGATGTTGAATTTATACTTCTACAATTCAGTTTCAAATCACGATTATTTTTTTTATTTTTATTTTTACACATTTGGTTTAACAAGTCACTTTATAAACCACTAAACTACACTTTGAAACATGGTTTAAAACCAAATTGAAGAACTCTAATGGCAAAACGACAAACTAATAACAGTAGATTCAAAATATGCCGGATCATGATAGTTGCCAGTCTACAGAAAGTTGAATTTGAAAGGTACAAACTGTATTCTCCATATTCTGTCTTTAATGCATTGAGTACATCATATAACAATTAAAAACAATTCATCTATTACAAGTAAAATAAGGAAATTATTCTTACTGCTTGTGTTGCATCTGCATAGCCATGTCTTTGGGACAGTGTCCATAAGTTGCAGGCTAGAGTAAACATTTGTGGTTCATTCAAGGAACCATGAGCAATAATGGTATTGAACAATTCAAGAGCCAAGTAACTCTGTCTTTTGAAAGCCTGAAAAAATAAAGTAATTATTTTCAATCAATTTAAAAAAGAATCAACCAAGTTACAATCAGATATCACCATAATAATTAACTTGAACAGTTGAATAGATACCTTACAAGAAATTTCTTAATCTTGGGTTCTTAGTCAGGCAGTGAATTGGATGGCAATTCAAGATAATAAGAAGATGGTGATGAAAGCAGTGAAAGAAATGATTGTCCTGGAGTGGCTCAAGATGGAATGGTCATTTGAGACAGTTCCAGTCATAGGTATGTACAAGTGCATGTATCTATCACACACACTTGTATACACATGAATGGACAACAACACAAATATTCCATAACCAGATTTTTAAAATTTATTTCTAATGTACATTTAACAGGAAATAAGGAAAGCCAATGAAAAGAAGTTCTCATTAGAGAGCCAAAGCTTAAGCAACCATGCCTTAAAGCAGGTTTGCAAAAACAAATCTCCCACATTTTGAAAATCTTAAACAGGTATCTGAATCCTAGAACACTGAAAACAGAAGTGCGCAAATTCTATTATTTTTATTCCTTGACTTCAGGTAGCAGACAACTAGTGTAATCAAAATCTGCAACTCGTATAGTTTATAAATTCGCCAAATATAGTAGCCTATGTCTGTTTTTTATTGGTTTCCATTCTGCTAAAGCAAACAGAGAGAGAGGAAGGTAGTTAGGCATAGTCCTGTGTCTGTATGTCCATACCTACATCACAACAAATGCTGCTGCTGATGTTTCAGTAGTAGAATGGAAAACAATTCCACTAATTATATGCATCTCTGATTTTATGAATAAAACTGATGTTTTTCTCATATTAAAAAATGAATGTTTTTTTTCCCTAATCTTATTGCCTTATTTTTTCAAAAATTATTAAAAAACAAAAAATATGAAAAGTTGTAGGAATATAAATTGTATTTAAGGTATGCATTTTCTTTGCAATAAATAAATCTATATCAAAATATATATTTGTATAATTCATTCATACATAAATAATCTTGTCACTTTTGACTCGGGCACTATGCTAGTTATGATACAATTTTTCAACAGATGCACTCTCTCTAAATGTTATACCTACCTCCTGTGCAGATAAAGTTTTCAAATATGCCAAGATCTCGCCAATAAGTGTATTACTAATGTTTTTCACTTCATCAATGAACATTGGATCAGAGCCATACAAGGTGTCATTAGATTCAACTGAAAGGTAGATTTAAAACAAATATCAGATTTTTTTATTATACATTTCATATATATTTTTTATCAAAACAGTGGGAGCTACTTAAAAAAACAGAATTTAAGATAAACATGTTTTTATGTAACCATAATGAAAATAAAAATTCACAACTCAAGTTTTTCATTCAAGAAAAATTATTTCAAAATACAGGTATCCCACATTTTTTAAAAGTTCATTTTAGGCCAGTTTTTCATTTACGAAGAATAGTGAAAAGCCATATTAGCTGCACGCACTCTCTTCCTATCTGTCTCCTATCCCTTCCATTATAATTTCTGATAACTAAACTTAACATACCATCATCACCATTTTTGGGGTCTGGGAACAATCAAAATTTTTCTCATAAATTAATGGTAAGGGATTCTTTGCTTAATGCCATTTCAGCTTACGAAAGGTTTTTATAGTTACACCCAACTTTCAGATAGTAGGGACCTATATAGTTCTGTTACTGGTATATTTTTTTATTTATTAGTTTTCATTCTCTTAGTATTATTAATCCATAGGTCATAAAATTATCAAAAGAATTTAAGATTATAACATTTAATGAATAACTTTTGTGTACATGCTTGTAAAGCAAGTGTAATGAATAACTCACCTTTGTCGACATGATAGAGATAATCTTCTTGTGAGGCAGCTGACAACATTGCAAGTATTCGAATATAGACAAGTATTTTGGCATCAGAATTTGTATCAGTGTTGTAATTCTCTAACATATTCACCAAGCCTTTTAGTAGATAAAGTACACCAGAATCTGGATTGTCCTACCACACAAAATATACAATTAATCTTTTTAAAAATTATTTCATCACTTATATTGTTAAAAATCCTTTACTTGTATAGCAACCAATTATTTTAACAGTTTGTAAGCCATTTCAAAAGAGAAAAAAAAATTTCTATTATAACAATAGGAGATTGTAGCTTACAGTAGGAATAAATAAGTTATCAACCTAAGTTGTCCAAATTTCTCAGATGATGCATTTACACTATTAATTTTGACTAGTTCATCTTTCATCCTATTTTTGTTGCTTTTATTTCAAGGCTTGGATTGTTTTTCATTCTACTTAATGGTCATAAACCATAAAACGATCTGAATGTGGAAAAAAGCAACAATAATAAGAAGGAAACTAGTTAAAATAATCAAGATAGATATGTTTTGTGATAAACTCTGTGCATCAGTCAGTAATTTGACTTAAATAAAAAATTTTGTACAATTATAGCTATAAAAAAATCTATATGCTACTATGTTATTGCTTGATTATATGTATTATATACAAATTTTTGCAATTAAATTAAATTTTGGTTAGAATGGTAATAGCATATTTCTCTCCACTGACAAAAATCCAAGAATTCTATCATAAACAAAAGCATTCTTATGAGAGAGTATCATTAAAAAATTTTGAAATGTCAGTTTTACAAAAATGAAAGTGTGTATAACTTTGACTGAAAATTAAAGAAGATTAAATGTTATAAAAGACATGAAAGAAAGTTTTGTGAAATATGTCTTGAATACCTGTAATGAAGAGAAAATCTGTAACAGATTATAGACAAGTAGAACAGTTTTTGATTAAATATTTACCGCTTTCTGTTGTTTACATCCTTCTTCATTTTACTATTCAATAAAACAAAATTTCATTAGTAACAACCTAATATCTTTTCCCTTTACATCTTAGTAATATAAAGTTAGGTTCAAGATGCCAGCAAATATGGTAATCATATCCAAAAAGATTGCAGATAAATGGATAAGGGAGATTATTTTATAATTAGAATGTATAGTTATCTTCCTTGATACATCGGTCATTATAAAATAGTCGAAGGTGGGTGCTAACGGAAAGCCCACAATATCATTTTCAAATTGCAAATCACCAAGATTTTTTTGCATTCTTCAAGTTAGTTCATTTTGGGGGAATCTAAATGCATGATCTCGGCTACTTAAAGGTCACCAACAGATAAACAGAATGAGACTTAGTATTATACAAGTGAACCAAACAATAGAAGGGCTAAGAAAAAAATTACTCACAGGTACAATGAGCAAAGTTGAAATGAAACAGTAGAGAAATTCCATCACCAGAGGTTCTGTTTGTCTGACAGTGTTATCAAATTTGACTGTTCGAGGAATTTCAGGAATCAGCAGGACAATTGCTTTGAAGAATTCATCAGCTGAAAGACAAAAAATTACACATTTCATTAGAAAATGGCTAATGCATTGATGAAAATAACAAAAGATAAAACACCATAACATTTATGCTTTTTAACAAACCAAATCAAATACAAAATATGCACCAGGATACATTTTACACTGTATATAGTAAGTTCTATTTGCAATGATTTAAAGCAAAAAAAAAAAATATGTCATAGTAACATTGATAAACACCCATTCATGATTTGTGAGGATAATGTAAATCATCATCAAAATATCAACAAAATTAAATCCTTAATCAAATATTGAGTAAGACAGCATATTTTTTTGAGTTACTATAATTCTGCAAAAGGATATCTAAATAAAAATTATCATTATTATTATCATCATCATCATCATCATCACAGCTACTTTAAAATAACCTTTCTTTGTAACAGGATTTGATCTCAAAATTAATAATAATCAACTATATTGTATTATAAATACTGCCCCCAATTTGACCAATTGGAAGCAATAATCAACGAAAACTGTTCAGAATTAGTTAGGAGAAAGGGTGTAATATTCCATCAGGATAATGCTATACTGCATGTTACTTAGTTGACCCAAGAAAAATTGTTACAGCTTGGCTGGGAGGTTTTCACTCATCTGCTATATTCACCAGGTATTGCACCTCCAGATTATCATTATTCCAGTCTTTACATAATGAAAAAAAATTGAATTCTCTGGAAAATGGTACCTGGGTACATAGATAGGTTCTTTGTTCAAAAAGATAAGTTTAGCACGGATGTGATAATAAAATCGCCTGGGAAACGGCAGAAAATAGTCAATTGAAACAATAAATATGTTCAATAAAGTTGATGTTGAAAATGAAACTTATTTAACTTATTAAACTGAGCAAACTTTTTGGCCAACCTAATTTTTTCCATCTGTCTTTGTTATATGAGCTAGCTTGATTTTCAGCAAGGGATATTTTGCTGATTGGCATCTTTATTTTGTGACAGATATTTTGGATAGTTGAGAGTTGAATGATTCACTCAGCACAATAATGTTTTCAGGGGCCAAAAATTTGATTCAGCCGAAAGAGTCATGTTTCAAGCAACACCGTTTCTGATGTGAAGTGCTATTGTTATCGATTTAAAATAATGTGTTACATGTTATTGTTATGTTAATTTAATCAAAACAATAAAAATTTTTAAAAAGTCTTAAAAGTTTCTCTATAAGAATTTTTCAACTAAATCTTGCTTGATGTGAGTGATGCATTTTTGTGTAAGAGCCTTTTTCAAGAAGCAGAGGTTGGAAGACATTATAAATAGAGATTTAAGACACAAATCATCCATTGAGTGCCAGATGTGAGCCAAGTTTTGACTTAAGTAACCAGAAGTAATTTTTTTACCTTGAGTGACCAGAGACAACAAGGACACCAATACAAGAATTGGCCAATATAATAGAGCCAACTCAGAAAAACAGAAGACACATTTTTACACATAATTGTGTAGCTGTTTACAGACTAAAAAGTTTCTAACAAAATGCTGTTGGGGCATATTTATCATGGGCTACTACTAGAAATAATAATTGTATATAATGCTTTAAAGATTATTGCTCTTTGAGAATAAAGTAAAGAAAAAAGCTATGCATAAATGAGAAGCTAAACATGATACTGTAAAACGGATTTAAAGCTTTGGTGTTTAACAAGAAGTATAAATTACTTACCTTGGCCAAGACATTGATTAAGTAGGGCAACCTGGCCAGAAACCAAGTAGAGATTGAGTTGAGAGAAGGTAAATTGCAATGAAGGAATTGTAATGAAGCAGTATGCAGCACAGGCCTAGAAAAAACGAACAGTACACATAAAAAAATGATAGACTACCAAACCTCAGCATGCAAACAATGTACCAATTAGATTATTGTATTATGAACTGAGATTAGCATAACGAGAATTGAATGTCTGGTTTGACCTTTTCTTTTTTGGTGGTCTATTAGTACACTATGAAAATTTCCCTTCACTTAAGACCCCTTCAAGGAGATAAAGAGATTTCCTTCACTTCTAACCCTTTAAAGGGGAAAAATGCTTACTTAAGAAAAATTGTTGGTTTTGGATCTTGAGGATTTTCAAATAGATGTCAATGATAGATAAAATTTTACTAACTGTATGATGATTTGGCAAATGTTAAACTTTTATTTGTATATAATAAATTTACATAGTAAATTTAAAAAACTCAACACTAAATAAAATACAAGTCTGTTCCTAATAACAAAACGTAACACTGTTAGCATGAAATGTGATATGAAGAAATGATAGAGACGAAGTTAGAAAAAGAATTTAAATTCTTTGCTGATACTTTTTCCAGAAGGAAGTCCTACAGAAAACAGATAACTGAAACAAAACAAAAACCTGATTTGAGGATGTAAGAGCATCAAATATGTCATCATAATCAAGTTACAAATCTCAAAGTGAAACTGTTAGACCAGGTCTTCTTCATGCACTACACAATTTCATTTGTTCAATAGTAAAGCATTTAAAGCAACCATGGAATGAAAGTAATGAATAAATGGGGAAGATTTTCCTTACCCGAACAAATCCAGCTGTTTTTCGAGTGTGGTTGCCTTTGACAATGCTACGAGTGGCCATTGCAAGATTGTTTACAGACTACAGTAAAAAACAAATTCAAAAGATAGCAACATATCAAAGTACTTACTAATTTTATAATAAAGATCAGTGCTTTCTAATTATGATTAGCTAAATTCACATTCAACAAAACAATGTCCTTCAAAAGATATTACATCACATTTTCTAAGACTTTTTTTTTTCTTAAAACAAAATTTCTTATGAAAATCAGTTGAAGTTTTTAGGTTTCATTCCAAGAAAAAATATACTTCATGAATAAAAGATGAATTAAATTATTGCATTCATAAGAATATAAAATAAAAATATTAAATAAATGAAGCCAATGACTAATTGTGGTTTACCATTTCAAACATGTTTGACTTTTTAGAAAACTTTAGACAAAACATAAGTCAAAATTGAATTCAATGGTAATCATGCATTGTCTAGGATGTTACGGTTGTCTTCACCATTAAACAGTGAAAATAATCAAGATTTACGAGGAGAAATATGACAAAAATATCATATCTATCTTTTTCAATCACATAACTGAGTGTAATACTTCAGATAATTTGATGAAAAAAAAAAAAAAAAAAAAATATCTATATAATGAATTGGTTAGCCAAAGAAAATTATTTCTAAGAAAAAATGCATATCACTATTTGACTTACATGTATGAGAAACACAAGGACAGTGTCAAGGTTACTGAAGGCAGCCCGTGCTTCCACATAAAAACTGAGTTGCTGTTCAAAGTCATGATCAAAGGAGACTTTGCGAAGAAAGCCAATAATCAGGCTACTGATTGTCCGCTTTTCATCATCCAAAGTCAAGGCACTTTAAGGAATAGAAAGAAAAAGAATAGACAAAACTTATCAAATGAATACATTTTAACAAGAAAAAAAAAAAAAAATCAAATAAACAGTATAAATATTCAGGATATACTGATGAAGAAATTTGTTTCAACATCAACCATTCATCCAAGAGAAAATCAATCCAAAATAAAACTGATTTTAAATGAAGTTTTAGATCCATTAATTTTTGAGTACAGAAAGTCCCCAAGTCAAGAATGTTTAACTTACATTCAACTCATACTTACAATTTTTTCCAATTTAGCTGATAAAAATCAACAATAGCCAATCAATCTGGTGAGTTTGATAAAAGTAAACATATCATTATCAATAATTTGTACTGAAGTATTAGTATAAAACTATTTTATTTGATAAATGGGCTTTCAATAAGTAAAATATATAAGTATAATAACGAACATTGCACTATTTGGCATCTGGTGAGCATGAGGGATAACTCAGAATTACAAATCAGATTATGGTAATCATTAATGTTGTATTGTGTGTCTACTATCATGTTTTGATTGTAACTTAGTACATAATGTACCCTCATAACCATGCCTTCAAAGCATAAAGCTGATACAAGAAATCTTGGAAAGAAAAGAACACTAATTCAACATAAACAATCCAAACAGCATGGAAGTAAAGCTACTTGTACCAAATGATATTATTACAATTATTATTATTATTACTAGCAGAACCAGTGGAAATTTCATGGATGTTAACAACTAAGATTATCCATTATCTCATGCCTCTGCTCTTCTGTCACCCTTTGCTTGTATCTTCTCATTCTTCCCCTTATCTCTTCCAATCTTCATTGCACCATTCAGGTTTTCATCTAAATGTTACATAAACATGGATTAGTTTCAAATGCCAAAATCATCTTACCCCTCAGTAAGCTACCTAACTTTCTTTTCTCTCTCTCATCCTTCCCTCTTATTGACTACCTTTCTTTTCTGCTTCAATCTTCCTAAAACACCTAATCATCCCCTTTCTTGAAGTGTTTTTTCATTTGTGAATATCAAGGCCCACTTGTGTTGCCATGACAATAGAATGATTGAATTTATTTTCTTTCTTCCCTCTTAGTTATCTACCTTTCTTTTCTACCCACTCTCTCTTTCCTTTGTCAAAGTGTTATTTTCAAGCAAAGCTTTTATTCCTAATAGCACTGATTAGAATAGAAAGATTAATTTTTGTTTAATTAAAACAATGTTTTAACAATCAAAGTATTTACATTTCATCATATTACAAAGCAATGAAATTTATATATTGATTTATTAGAACGAAATGGAGTGTCCCTCTATGCCAGGTAACATGCCAAAATGAAATAGTTGAAAATCAAATTTTCAAAAAACTGACTTGCTTGAAAACATGCCTGGGAATCCTATAAGTACTCAATAAATAATGTCCTTTCACTTTTGAGCTTTAAAATGGAAAAAAAATTCCCACTCATTTTTGACCTCCTAAAGTGAATAAAGGGGTTCCCCCTTCAATTTTGACAGAAAAAAATGAAAAGAAAAAGTTCAACCTCGATTTTGACCTCTAAGAGTGAAAATCAAAAGTTCCCCTTCAACACTGACCCTGTAAAGTTAAAAACGTCCCCCACCTGCAATCCCCCCCCCCCAAGGTCCCCCACAATTTTGACCACTAAAAGTGAAAAATGTCTCCCCCAGCCTTCTTTGTAGATTGGGGACTTCCTGTACACTATTATAATATTACTGATATTTTTCCTGTTCAACATAAATATCATAGAATCTTTAGATACTTACTTGACAGAATCATGAACTGTTTTGCTGAGAAACATCATAGTATTAATGATTACAGGATCATCTGTGGGCTCTACTTGATACCTACAAAGGAAATATTACAATGTAAAAAAATGATGAGTGTGCAGTTTGTTCTGACAAACTGTATGAAATTACCGTATTCAACAGCATATAAGACCCCATCCTTTTTTTCCCAAAAAAACATGGCTCAAAAGGTAAATGTAACCTCCATTGTCCAGAACTTGGGTTAATAATAACGGTGATAAATGAGAAGAATTCAGAGGAAGGCATTTTTTTCCTAATATTCCCTGCTGAAATATATGCTAATAAATACAATAAATTTTGAATTAAGTATTTTATATTGTATATTAATCTTTTTTATTTAAAAATATCATCATTGAACTGATATATCAAGGATAAATCTTCAAATAATAGCATTTTTCCAAATATATTCTAAGCTATTTCTCATTAATAATATCATTTCTTCATATTTTGCAATAGATAATTTGTGTAAATACTTTTCTATTGATACAATTAGTTACAAAATAAATTTTGGAGATATTAGGACATTAGTTTTTAAGTATTTTCATGTCTGTAATCATGAAAGTGGTTACATAGGAATTTAGAAAAGATTCATACAGACTAATATCCTCATCTTTTCATTCATACTATCTAGTATTTTTTAGCATTCTAATTTCATGAAATCCTGAAATTGAGTTTTTCTTTCTGCTTCGTCAAATTTTCCGTAAAAATGAACGAAATTGTCCATGAAGTTGAAAACTTTTAGTTCAAAACTTCAAGAAACAGTTCATGCAGTGTTTTGGAATCAATAAAGAAAAAAAAAACAATTGTAGGTATCTTGAGGTTAAATTAGTATAATTTACGTAAACTATTAATGTGAATTAGTTTCTGTTTGGTTGAATTTTCATCATATAAATACAACTAATCATTATTCATTTAAATTAAGTCTGCTTACTTGATGAAGGCTTCCATAATTGATTTGCAAGCTTCCACTTTCACAGATTCTCGTTGGAACATGTCAAGAAAGGGTAAAAATTTTTCCTAACAAAAGATATAAATCATATATTAAAAAAAGACAAACAAAGAAATATTTCAATTTCTAAATTATAGAATTAAAAAGATAATTTGAATCATCATACAATTTATAGGTATCATAACTGATACAGAAGCCTACATGTAACCACACAATTACATTTGGGAGGAGAGATATTTTGATTATAAATATAACTTACCAGTGCAAAAAGTGTGGAGAAGTTGTGCATGTGGGCCAGTATTTTAGAAACAACTGACAGCAATTGTGGATAATAGTCTTCGTACACTCTGTCTGGGGACATGTGCTTGATCATATCACCAAGTACAGTGTTTATTTCTCTTTTCTGGAGAACAAATATAAAGTTTTTTCTCAATTAAAAGCACAGATTAGATTATTTATATTTACAATATAAAAATAACTCATTATTAAATAAAAGCATTCAAAATAACTCTTCATCAATACAGGCATTTCCTGTTATAATGCGGTTGTTAGGTCTATGAAAACCAACCATGTTATAACCAAGCTGCAATAATTGGGCTGTGAGTATGGACAATATTCAAGGGTGAGCAATAGATGAAAGATGACAAACATCATCTCTCATACAAAAACTAAGTGGGATTTGAGCAAATAAACACAGGCATTGTTTGTTTGTTTTTTAGATACTACCACTAAAATAACTACATTACAAAGTATAACTTATTTCAAGATTCAAAAACAAAATATTTACATATTACCATCAATGACTTAACTGTTTTCAACCCATAAACTACCACACCTTCAGATAACCTGTATTTGATCTCGTAAACAGAAAGGGAAAAAAATTGATGAAATAAAAAGTTTTGTTTATTGACTGCTGAAATGGTTTCATCTAAATCAATTCATTTTTACAGTTGCTTTGCTGAGGTAAGTTGAATATATTTCTTAGTGTGAGTGGAGTGCGAGTTGTCTAAAGAAAATAGTGCTCAGCCTGATATCAGGCTTACCAGTTCAAATATAAATTCTGTTTTCATTCAGTTTTCAGTGAGAGATAATACAGGTAATACTGTTGGGGTTCATCAATCAACTGCTTTATGTAATGAGCCACATCCTATCGGAGGATGCCTGTATTTATCAATAAGTTTAGCAACAAACAGAAGACATACTAAAAATTACAGGCTTCTTATATACTAATGGAGAAAACTTACCCCAAAATGTTTAGCCACATATTCTATCCAGATTTCAGCGCATCCAATATAATCCTATCACAAAACAGAGAAAATATGATATTCATTAAAAAACTTTCATACTAATTTAATTTCAAGAGTTTCAGAATGCATTTTAACATCTCTTAAATAGTAAAAGGCAGAAGAGACAATTCCTCAGATGAAGCATTGTCATTATTATCTTTCTTTCAAGTTGACAATTTTGGTGGACAGTTTCCAATATAAAACACATCCAGAAATATATTTTGGAATATTTCCCTACAAAAATCTGATCATAAATATTCAAACGACTCATATTGTATCATCATTATTATTGTTAATACAATTTTCTTGGCAACTGACCAAAATGTTCTTTTCATGATAACCACTTAAAATAAAGTTCTATTTTTTTCAAACAATATGATAGCAAGAAAACAGGTCTTACTCACCCCAGGGTTTTTCAACTTCATTATACTTTTCCATACTTCATTAAGAATGGGTAATCTTTGTTCCGAAGGTGGATCAGCCAACACAAGACAAGATCCCAAAGTACGATACAACATATGCTAAAATGACAAATAAAATGCAAATTTGATTTCACTGGCAATCAAATTCTACAGATGAGTTAACTGAAACATCAGAGAAAAATGATAAGCCATACAGAATTGAAAAAGAAAAAAGATCATCAAAATTAAACTTCTATTGAAATAATAGAAGACTGAGAATAAATTAGTTGGTTATCAAGTAATGTGAGTACAATTAGATGAATGATGTCTGTATAACTAAATAATACTAATCTACTGCAGCTATGTACCTTTTTTCCCTTCCCATCAAGATTAAATCAAATTATCATTTGGGTAACTTCAAGGTAGATCCTTCATAGAATTTCTCAGGGCAATGAAGACTACTCAAACAATAAAAATAAGATGAGATTAATATCAAAATCTGAAAAGATTAAAAATGATATAAGGCAGATTGAGTGGCTGAAAATATTTAGTGTTTGTACCTTTTATAATGAAACATATAGTGGTCCTTACATCCAAAGGTAGACCTCTGAACTGGTTGAATCATTATGATTTCAATATATTCTCAATGTTGCTAGTCCATGAGCTCATCTTTGCCTCTAACACAAGATGTTCTACTACTTGACACCCAAAATCCTGTATCTTTCTCAGCCTGAATTTTGAATTGATACAGTGTTTCCCATTTTTTGGACAGTAACTTAATAGCCACTGACATTCACGTGTTTTAGACGTTTGTTCGGCTGTTCACAAGCTCACTCTAAAGAAATTAATAGTAAGGCTTTCATTTTCAACTGCAATAAAGAATAATAAAAGAAGCTCAGTTAATATTCTAGTAACCTATAGGGATTCATAGATCTTGTACTTTGAGAAAGCAGTAATTATTGTTCCTGAGAGACTAAGAGAATATAATCTAAACTTCTGAAACTGCTCAACTATCTTATTTCTTTATCATTAATTATCACTAATTTTTTACCTTCATCCTAACTTTAAGTTGCTTTTCATCACAACTTTAAATTGGGCCATAATCCTATGGCCACAATTAAGTAGTGCAGTCATAAAATAAAGAGCAAGCCTGTGGTGAGAATCAAACGCTCACCCTCTAGCCAGATGGGGTCCAGTATAAGCCTGGACACTATTGAACATTCAGCCACAGAGACTTTATAGGTGAACAGAAGCAGATTTTATACCTTAAACCCAACTCCTTACTACTAATATTCCATGCTTGCTGGAGTTTACAATTGTGACCTTATTTCTATTGTTGTCTCAACATTTGAAATTAAAAATGTGATCAAAATATAAAATAAAAATGGTTTCTAACAAATAAAAACATCATTAATAACAGAATTAACAGGTCTGATTAGTCATTTAATGGAAATTATCACATGACCAAAGAATTTTAAAAAGGGGTGATTAATGGATGTAACTTCTCTTGCCTTTTGTTGGGCAGTGATCACTAAAAAAAAGTCTGAATTTTCAAAGAACAAGTGTGAATGTTGTTCCACACACAAACTAAGAGATCAATTTAAACTTACATTGCTAATTGAACCCTCTGACAAAAAACTCATTTGAGGGGTGAGTTATAAACAAAAAAAACAAAAAAAAAAAAAAAAAAAGAGTTTTTTTCTAAGCATAAAGAATAAATGTTTAAATATTCAGGCCTCTAGCTCCATTGGTACAGCTATGATACATACAAAGCCAGCCAGACCATCTTGAAGACTGAAGAAACCTATACTGAAAGTTTTGGCGACAATTTATAAATAGTTTGACCTATATTAGCAGCAGAATTCACCTAACCAGACATGAAAGTATAAGAACTTTTCAGTGAAAAACATACAAGCAAAAGTATGTATAAGAAAAAAAGAAATGGAAGGAGAAAAAAAACAAAACTTTAGTCTCTGGAGCTATACCTTTGGGAAACCTGATTCTTCACAATTTTTTATCATATCCACGAACTGTGATGCACGATTGGCAATGTATTCTGGTTGGAAGGCAGAAATGATTGAATTCAGCAACAGGGCACTTGAAAAGGGAATAGAAAAAATCTTTATTAATAGAAAATAAAAATGATTCGAAAAGTATAAAGAGTTTCTATCAGCCCTTTTGACAATTTGACTTCCTGGTTATACGTATTGTAGCAATAGTTAATCAGTGAAAATGTTGTGACTTGGATTTACAGTGAATAATAATATTTGATTAAACAATATGAGCTTTACATAAATTATAAGTCAATAAGTCCAATTTCATTGAATCTTTTGAATCAATCAGTCAGGAATGAAAAAATAATTTCCTCATGTAATTCATTGTCAGATTTGAAACCTAAATTTCATAGCTATGAAAGGAAAGCTTTAAAATTTACAATACTAGATAACAAGACAGTGAAAGTAGACATTTAAAAAATAAAAGAAAGGATTTATGATAATGATTTAATATTATTTTGCACTTGATTTCAATTTTTAATTTACCAAGTCCTTGTTTTTATAGTAAAAAATAAAAATCGGGCTTATCTACTGAAGAATTCTTTTTAGAAATCTCATTTTAAATGAATTTAAATTTCATCTGGACCAAGTTGGATAGAAAAATCAAAACAGTTCATTTTCAGATTAATGAACTTAGCCTCACCTATTGCATTGTTCACTAGTCTTCTGCAGAATGCTTTGTAATACGTCATCTGTGGCTTGATGAGCCAAGCATTGCATCAACCAGTCCAATGCTGGACAATACAATGTCAAATATTTAGGAGTTTCTAGTTTTTGCTTGGCTAAAGTGTTCTGAACCCCATCTTCTTGAGTCTTAATTAAAGAAAAAAAAAGAAAAGATTTTCAAGTTCTCAGCACAAAACACAATATCAATGATCTTGACTCACTCTAAAGATTTTTTAACATTGCTGTTCTAGCTCTCAAAGAATGAAAAAAAGAATGCAAAATAATCCATTATTTTTCTCTCTAAATAATCAAACATCTAAATTCAGTTAACGATTAATCACAGCTTTTTTCATGATGAATGTAAAAATTATCACTCTTTGTCCAATTGAAACAAGTCTTTGTTGATTTCAGCTCTGTTACTTTGGTGAGATTGGAAAAAAATGTGATTTTCGAGGATATGTCTTCATTACAGTATCTCCACACTGCCTTCAATATAGAGGGTCAGGGCAATCTCTTATGTCTGCATTAACACCAAGGTAACACAGGCATCTTTTGAAAGTTATCATGTCAGAAAGAATACATACATTCCCTATAATGTGAGAACATTTAAATACCTAGAAGATAAACATAATAAACAGAAAATACAGCATCATGTGGGATAGGAAGCAATTAAAGAATAGCAGTATCATCCAAGTCAGTAAAAATAAACATCTTCGTACATAAAAGATACTCTTAGACTTGAATAATGCTACATCAAAATCTAGGTAAAAATTCAGTTAAGTAAAGCCGTGAATTTTTGTAGGAAAATGTATTTTCCTCTTGTAATTTGATGTGTTTCGGAAACTTTTCATTTTTGAGAAAAATTAATTCTCAAAAATAAAGGTTCAATTTACAATGTAAGTATAATTCTAAACTGGACCCTAATTTTGTGTTTGTCTTGAACTCTAAACCCTACCCTTAAATAGCTTGATGGTATCAGAAAAGTTGAGAAGGCAACTTTCATAATGGGCAGAATCCATGATGATAAGAAAGGAACTAACCGAATAAATCTTACCCATACTTGCATGAAGACAAACACAAAATAAAGGTTTGGTTTACTTGCATTGTAAATTGAACCCCCACTTTAGAGCTAATTAACACACTTGCAAACTTCAAATTCATTTTTCTCAGAAATGAAAAATTCCCAGAAAATAAGATTATATCCATTCAAAGCACATTAAAAACATAAGGAGGAAGCATTTTCCCACAAAAAGTCACTGGTTTACAGAACTAAATCTCAATCAAATCTATTTATTAACCTTGGTTGGACATGTATAATGAGTAAAATTTAAAAAAAATTTTTCTACAGCTCATAATCATATAAACATTTCCTTTGGAACATTTGAATGGAACCGATTTTGACATGTCACCGTCTTGACGTTTCTTTCATGAATTTTTTTTATTTAGGTGACACTTTTAACATACACGCACAACTGATATTAAATTAATTGTGCAGAAATAAAAAGAAGTAAGTAACTCATAAGAGAAAGACAGAACCTTTCAATATTTTTTAAAAGAGGGTAAAGTATCAAAATCAGTTCCATTCAAATGATCCAATACCAATGATTAAAAACTATGTTTGCCTTTTTTTTACTCTATGGTAATAGATTTCTAAAATAAATTTTTTAAATCCATCTTACTCACCTGGTGATAGGTAAATAAAAAGTCATCAAAACAAGGCATCAGGTGGTCTTTAAAGCCAAGGGCGATATTAGTCCCTACCTATGACATAAAAAGAGAAAAATATCGGTATATATATTTGATAAAAGTTAAAGGGGACACATTTGTCTTTGTGAATTTTAAAATAAAATGCTTGTTTTCTTTTCACATAACAAAACTGGATTGGTGTAATGACTGATTAATCGCAAAATGAAATTTACAAATTAAGTTAGATGGAACTGCTTATGTCACTTTTTCTTTAATATGATTAAAAAAAGACATGAATCTAACATTGCAATCTGTCTCATCAACAATCATCTCAATCAATATCTTGTCAATGGTATATCACTATGATAAAAACAGTGGATGAGTAAGTACAAGAAATCTATTTCCCTACAATATCAGCAAAGGCAATAGTAATAAATGATAATAAATATTAGAAGTATGCAAAAGTCTCCAATGAAAAATTGGTTCTCAATTGTTTATTCAGTCTCTGATTATCAACAAAGAATGCTGGAAACTCTTGCACATACCTAATAGAATATTCACTGTGTTAATTGTCAACCTTGACAGACAGAGCCAACCTATGCGCACCTGTCTGGAATATCAGATGGAAATCAGCAGGTGCTACACCTTGCCTAAGGGTAATCTGGAACTTTGCAAGGAAGGGGCATTCAGCTCCAAGATATTTTTGCATATCCAAGAATACAAAAGAATGAAAACATATGTGAAAGAACCTACACGACACAAGTAACACCTGGCATAAGCTGCCACCAATGGGTCCCCAATACCTCGAGTCATTTCAGTTAACCTCTTTAGGGATGACAAGTGCTCTCTGGGGTACAAAAACAAAAAAGTAAAGGTTATTCTTCCAGCTGATACATTAAAAATATTTTCAATCAACAATACTGAAACAGTCATTTCAAAAACTTACAATGAAGAAAATTTATTTTATCATTATAAATATTCAAAATAAATATTTTACTAACAATCTTTTATCTTTTGTTCTTACCTCTATTAAAATTATATTGAAGAATACAATAGTTTCCTTTCTTCAAATTAACTTCCCTGTTTTGTAAACAATGAAAAAAAAAAAAATAACCACACCACTGGCATGCAGTGAATTTTTATGTTGGTCATGCTATATCATAATTATGTAATTTTCTTTCCGTTTGGACTCGCAGTATTTAGTTTTAGAAACTATCAAAACATGACACCTTAAGTTTTGAAATTAGTAAGAAAAAATAAATTACTAACTTGTCATCTAAATAGTTGTAGCACTTAAGGATGGCAGCTTCTACATAAAATCGAGGAATGAGTTCTCGGATTGATGCAATCTTAAAAAACCAATTGTGACAGATTTCTTTTGCAGCTTCAGGGACTTCTGCTGGTGTGAAATTTTCTGATAGAAATAAAAGAATGATTGTATACAGTTATTAAAAATGAGTATTTCAATTAGTCATGTTTAAATTTAGTTGCAGTTGTAAATAGATGCAGTTAATTTTAGGGGTAGAATCCATTTAATAAAAAATACTTTCCGAAAATATCAAGAAATGATTTAAATATAGAATAAAAATGCAAATAATTTAATGTGCAAAAATATCAGATGCCTTAATTCAATCATTACTAAAAACATTATCTCTATATGAGTAGTCAAAAATGATAGTTCTATTAAACTAAAATTCTCATTTTGTTTATCTGTTTGTGATACCTATTAAGATGGAATTGTGAATTACAACGATATACATTGAATTAAGATACCTTTAAGATGCACAAACTTGAAGAATTCATATAAAATTGAGGTACTTTGCAACTTGAAAATAACAGTTTGGGGGGTTTGCATTCAGACTCAACCCTATTATAATGAACTGATTTGACAAGAACGATAACTATGATAACTAAAACTTATTACTATAATTCCCTTATTTATAAGCCAATTTAATTTTCATTCATTCTTCTTTCTTGAAATATGACCCAACGGGTCACAGGGTTATTTAGTAATTTACAAAAATCACAATAGTGACCTTCATTCAAAACTCAGAAATAATAGTTGATGTTTGTAATCAGGCCATATTTAAAGTTATTAATGAGAAATAGACTTGTAATGAATTTTTTGTATGATAGGCACGCAGATACCATGCCTGATATTGTTCAGTGTTAGGATTTGAAAACCAAATTCAAGCATGAACTAATCTGGGGGAAAAAAAAAATCAAATCTGATTTACCTGGTAAACTGATTGGCTGTGATCCAGGGGAGGTAACCACAGCCTTGTCCTTGAGACGTTCGTAAACTAATCTCCCTGTAAAAAAGGAGATTATTAGTGTAAAAAATAGCTCAGTAACAATTGCAATAGATCGAATCAGTGTTGAATACGAATATCATGATTTATGAACTTCATTTAAATAATCATTTCGACCAACATAAATTACAGATACATTGAATAATGCATATATAGAAAAATTCACAATGCAATTTCAATAGGAATTAACAAAAATTTTCAAAATCAGGATACCTATTATACCAAAATGTAAAATATGATAAAAATAAATTCAACAGAATTTCACTGTATTTTGTTAATGAAAATAATTTGTTTTGTTACAACTTTTCAGATTAATGTAGAAGGAAAAATTATGTCTCATTAACCAAATGTAAGATTTTCTATAAAGAAGGCACTTAGAAGAATTATAACAATGATAATTCTTTAATCAGTCTTACCAAATGTATCAAGTATATCTGTGACCAGAACAAATTTGCTCGGGTAGAACTGGATGACAGACACATCAGATAACAGCTTGGAACACTGAAAATTAATAAAGGTAGTATTTCATCTTCACAAAGATGACAAAAACTTGGTTTTTTGGTCAAAAGAATAAATAATGAGAAAGAAAGAGCAATAAACAATCCAATTTTGGCAACTATCAGAAAAAAAAAGTTATAAAAAGGTTTTGATATGATTTGACCAAAAATCAATTTTAAAAACCGAAAATTTCTCAAACATTTTTCTCCAACTGCACATTGAGAAAATTTTGAATTATGAACCTTCTCGAAAGTTTTTTCTTAGAAACAGTGCAAATTAGAATTCAGCAATTCTTACTGTTAATGCAGAATTTTTAAAACATCAATTTGATAAATCCAAATGCTTTATTTCAAATTCTTTTTCTACATTTTCTTTCTTTTTTAGAAAAACGGCAATATTTTCAAATCCAATCAAACAAGTTTTAAATCTAATGATATCAAGCATTTCATTTCATTCCTATAATTTTTTCAAAAATACATGTTAATATACTGTAAGTCAAAAAATTTTTCAGCAATCTTCATGAAAGAAATTTTCAAGAAAATAATTTTTTTGAAATATTTTTTACACATTCCCTTTCTAGTTTTCATTTGTAATTTTTCATTTCCTCGACAAAAAATTATCTTGATTTATCTTAAAGAGGATAAAATACATGTGACATCTTTTTATCAAAAATTAGTTTGAGAATTTTATGATATTAATCAAAAAACAATTTTCGCTTTCCACAAACCTGTATTGCAATTTTGAGTGATTTTACTCTGTGATCCTTTTCCCATGCAGAGACCAAAGCTTGATTAAGTTCATCAATTCTTTTTACATATTCTTGCTGGCTAAGATCAAGCATTTCCTGAACAGACCCCTGGGGAAAGAAAGAGTATGAATAGAAACATTGCACATGTGTGAGTGTATGTATGTTAAACTGCTACAGAACTAAAAAAAAAAATAAAATAAAATAAAATAATTTACTAGAAATATACATACCTCTTCAAAATCATCCAACTGCTCCAAACGATTTTTCACTTTATCAGTAACAGTGGTTTGAGTTTTGATTACAACTGGATAAAAGAAAAAGTTATTCATAAAAAAATATATATTTTAAATATTCATGATGAATTCTGAAAATTTATAAAGCTTTCAGAGCCTGACCATAGTAAGATTGATAAAAATAACTATTGAAAGATAATGATATAATCATCAAGCAGCTATACCTTAACATTTAAAATTTCAAAAAGAAAACTAATAATGTAATTATTAAGCTCCACATTGTCATACAGGAATGATACTTGGAAGTGTAAAGAATCTTACCTTTTTCTTTTTCTGATGTTGATAGAAAACTTGTTGTTATGGATAACTTTTCTGAAGTAGTATATTTTGCAAGGATATTAGCTTTTTTAAATGACCAGGGTTCAAAAGACTCATCATATTGTTCTGATATGATAGATTTACTCCGTTCCTACAAGAGATTTGGGGATACAGTAAATATACCACATTCTTTTTTCAGAAAGTTTACATTTAAAGATTTCAAGCTTAAAGTAACAGAAATAAAATATGCAGAATATCAATAGAATTTTGATGTTTCAATATCTGTGATGTTTTTTGTAGTATTAAGCATTGTTCATGTTTACAGAATTACTTTCTCTTGAAGAAAACTTCTATTCAAACAGTAATGTTGAAATCTGGTGTCATACTTTGCAATATCAGCTCTCAATGTGAAATGATTTATAATGAACAATAAGAAGATAGCAATGATTAGTAAGCAAGTTGGTCTTTTTGTTCAACTCTGCTAACGGAGTTGGAAAAGGTACATGTATTCACTCACAATACATCCACAAGTTTTCATTGAATTTCAATGTCATTGTGGCATGGTGGGCCATGGGTTAAGGAAAAATTGATTAAATTTCCGGGAATTTCCAAAACCTTTTTCAATTGAAGTGTTTTTTCATATATTGAGATAATAGTCCGAAATGGGAAAAATCAAAAATTAAATAATTACTACCCCAGCTTTGTAGCTATATATAAACTGATTCTTCAATCTTTTGTTAGTGTATGGAATTGGCAGAGGTCTTCACTCTATGCTTTTTTAGTTTTATCTTTATACTTTGGGGACAGGAGAATATAAAGTAGATGCAAGAGAATTAGTTATACCAAACTAAATACACATCCTAGTGTGTGGGATAAATTGCCGTCAGAAAGGAGAAAAAAAAAACAAAAAAATAAATAGATTGAAATCTGATAGAGTTTAATTAAATTTGTTTTCAAAAAATTTTCGACAGCTCAACAGAAAATAAACAAAGAAGCAGGCACAAAAAAAATGTGTCTATTTCAGCATGAATTTATTGAACACCTACCTCACTCTCAACAACATATTAGGGGATGGGATTTAAAAAACTAATTTGCTATAAATTTTTTCAGAGTCACATTAGTACACATGGAAAATTTCATGGGGTTATCTTGTGTGGTTTTCATGGTAGGTAGTTACATATGGCCAGGTAGATAGACTTTTGATAGATCATGATAAAATATATAAGTAAATATACTGGAAATTCTTAATAATACATATAAGTATAAACAAAAGAAAATTGTCCAAAGAATGATTAATAGTTCTTTAATACTGCCTTAAAATTATCATAAATGATAAATATTGGGAAAGCTATATACCCGTCAAACTTTGAATAACACGATTAAGAACAAAGACTTTCCTTTTTTTTTTTTTTTTTTTGAATCGAGAATAAAGCCAAATATGTTTAAAGCTATGGAAGTGAATGAAATTAAGGAGAAATTACCTTAAAACTGGAAGTTTTGGATTTCTGAGACATAGCCTCAGCTTCAGCAGCAAACACAGACAACGGATCACAGCCATCGAATTCTACATTCAGTGGATCAAGAATAATACTTAAAGGATCAGTAATAGCTTTATGTCCTTTTTCTGAACAAACTGAGGTTGATCTTGAGGTCCGCCCACGTTTGTCAACAGATTTAACTTCTGTTACCTAAAATAAATATAAACAAAAAAAAACATGTTGATATTCTCATCAGGAGGTTGATACTTCTCTTATAGACCATCTATTAACAATGGACACTTTCTACATATTACAATACTATAAAAAGGCCTATTTATTTTTCTTATTAGGCATTTTAGTGTGATTGAAATAGAGAACTGGAATTGATACTGATTACTTAGATTGAGCATTTTATCAGTACATTGGAAAGCATGCTGATCTTGGAATACAAGTTTAATCCTCACTGGATACTTACAAATTGAACTGAATTCCAGACAGAGTAAAAACACTAAAATAGATGCAAGATACACAGTTCACAATGGTATCTCATAACATGGAAAAATTCATATTTCAATACATAAATTTCAAACTGAAAATTTTATTGATATTCAAAAAGTAGATCATCAAGGTTGCTACAATGAAAATATACATAAAGTATAATAGATTTTCAATTTTCAAACAAAGTCCTAAATAGTTCTAAATGTGATAAAATCACTGTCATCAGAACACTATACATTACCAATCAATATATCTAAAATTGGTCTTTACTTTATATAATACCTTTTGAGATATCACTGGAAATACAATTACAGCAGGATGGATTAAAACAAAAATATTAATTGCAAATTTTTCTCAAAAAGGCTTGTTCATATCTGTTCATAATCAGGAAATGACATTTGATAGTTATAAAAGGACACAATCCCTCGTGTGTGTGACACTCTTCAATGAGCACACAGATACTTCACTGCGATCCTAGACAGAGAACACAGATACAACCCTCTGATCCTAGACAGATGGCTGGAAAGTCACACTCTGATCCTAGACAGATGGCTGGAAAGTCACACTCTGATCCTACGCAGAGAGCACAAATACTCTTGTCATAAGTGCCAACCCATACATAAATAATCCTGTCATTTTTTTACAGATACTATGCTTGTAAAAAAATTATGTAAAACTTAAAATGTACTTACTGTAATAGCTTTCAGAGGGTGGTTGAGAGCTGGTTCTGAATTTAACCGCTCTTTGTCTTTTTCTTTTCCATAGTCTTTTGGTTTTGGAAGCCTGTAAAATGAAAATCAGTTTTTGTGATTTATTTACCATAATCGCGATCAATACTTGAAGTCTGCCAAAAATTAAATAACATATTTATTTGCTCAACTAATTAATTTTTGTCATAAACTAATAACAAACCATAGAAATATATGAAAAGAAATATCTGAAATGTAAAATTTGTATAAAAGAACTTCTTATGAAATAGATTTAATTCCTTTTAAAGATAATTTTTTAGACTATTGTTACTTTTTCTGGTTTTAAAATCACAGCTGCTCCAGTAGCAGGGTTAGTATTTTTCTGCTTCTTTGACTTTTAATTCACCATCAGTGCCTACCACTCTACAACTAGAGAGGCAGCCATTTTGAAACAGGTAAAGTCACAATAGTCAATATTTGTACAAGGATGTAATTTTGATTACAAAATATGGAATTTTTAAGGTTGAAATGCCTTGAATTCAGGAAATATTTCATCTTTTAATTTTGATTATTTCAATGGAACATTTATGTATGATGAACTTCTGTATTCGAACATACCCAGAAATCAACTAAACAATCTGTGAAATAGCTAAAAAAATAAGTATTGTTCTCTCTTTATAAAAACAGAGATGTTAGCACTGAATTTTTTAAGAAATTCTTTCAAGAATAATTTACTAAAAATACAAGCAGTGCATAATCAAATTTATTTCCAGTGGTTTAATATCAAGCACCAGAATCTATCAGGGAATGAAAAAGCACTCAGAGAATACATACCCTGCTAACAACATACTTTTTAAAGACGGGTAAATTTGTATGTATTGATTTTCTACATTTCTGACTATTGCTTTAATGTAGAGAAAAATACTCTCGATCAAAAAAATTCTTCGATCCATCCCCAAAATGAATCAAACATTCCTTACCCCATCCTTCAACAAAATGTCACTGAAATTCATTAAGAACTCTTGGTGATATTGTGTGGGCAAATATGAGTGAATAGATATAACACTTTCAACTAAGTTGGCAGAGATAAATAATAGTTAGCAAGCTAATCTTGTAGACCATTACTGTTGTAAAGAGCTTAATTCTCACCAGGCGCTCCTGTGGCTTGAAAAATACCTATGAATAGGCAGAACTCTGGGCCTTGCTTTGGAGCAATGGTTAGCAAGCTAGTCTTGTAAACTATTAGTAAGTTGGTATTGGTCACCTAGTGAGAATCTAAGTTCCATAATTACACATATTGGACTAAAAATAAGACTTGGATTCTAAAACTGTAATCATTCAATCAAATCATGTAAAAATGCACAAAAATACAATTTCAACATGACTTTTTACTACAGCACATACAGACAAAATATAAGCAAATGAGTTGTGTTGTTTAATGATTAAAGACACCCAGGATATTGGTGAAAATGAAGCTCATTTTTACACTTGAATGACAAGAATCCCACTGGATTATTCATTCAGTTAGGATTGAAAAAATAAGGGAAATGGGGGAGGGGGCAACAAAACAACCTTTTCCCCATTGGTAATGAACATTGTAAAAATCTGACAATAAAGACTCACCATTTTAAGTCTTTTTCGGAAAGGAAAAGTGCAATGAGAGGTCGTACTTTAAGATTACAGGCATTAGCTCTTGGTGGGGACTAACGGAAAAAAAAGACTCACGACTTTCAAGAGACGAGTTTCAACTGATTAAACTAAAAAAAAATAATAACATTTGCAGCTATTGAGGAAGTAAATAATTATCCAAATCATTGATTCAGTTTTCTTCCTTTTAATCTGCTCGCTGTAGTTTTTTTATTTAGTCTTTAATACGGTTTTTTATTTGCTTGCTGAACTTTTCAACTTGCTCAGGAAAGGGTATAGATTTTTCTTTTTCCAACTCTAGGTTTATTAAAACGATACTAGCTAACCTGACACAAAACTGCAATCGTGGGGTAGTGAAAATGGGGGGCGAACACATCAGCAAAAGTCTGCAAGCCTAACTTACAAACCATCGCTCTATGGTAGGTGTCCTCAGTCTGGGTGTAGTATTAAGCTTGGAGGAAAATATCAGACTTCGCTGAAGTGCAGGAGTCAGAATCGATCACATTTTTTATGGAAAGACTTTACCTTTACTCTTCTATAAAAATCAGTTCAAGAAATACTCTAAACATAAAGGGTAACACAGAGATTAAAGTCCAAATATGTCGCAATCACAAAATTTATTTAGTAAGAAGATGTTATTGTTTAGGTGTGGTAGGTTTTTCAGATGCGTGTGACTGATTCAACAGAAACTGAAGGCAAATGAATTGAAATGATGAACATGAAAGAAATAACGTCGTCAGATGAGAACTACAAGAGCAAACCCAAACAAGGCGAATAATTAAAAAAGGACGGACCAATACAATCATACATATTTCAAGTATTAACTTTTCAAGCGTTTTTCTTCTATCTTAACAACACGATTTCAACTTTTCCGGTGTCGGTGTAGTAATGTAAACACGCCCACTATCAAAGGGAAAGGTGAAGCATTGAGGCTATTTTTCAATTACAGAAGACTGAAATATATGTAAAACTAAAAAATAAAAGTAATCAGACATCAAAATTTCATTAAAAATCATTCCCAAGAAAATACTAGAGGAGGAATCAATCTTTTTTTGCAAACGAATTGACCAGAGTCACGTGAAATAGTAGTAAACAATTGACAATTCAACATGACATTTGGAAGAACAAAACATGATTATATTTCTAACTGCACTAGTATATTGATTTTTTCAAAATACCTTTAATATACATTTTGATAACTAATACAAGATTATCATAAATATTCAAGTGTAACGTATGAAAAATCATACAAAATGACAGCTAAGGAAATATCTTACCACTCGTACGACGCCATTTTGTGGTCACATGCCAACTTTCTTGCAAACTCCTATTCTTAGCCGCATTTTACAAAATTCATTTTTCATTCATTAATTTTTGGAATATTCTAAAATCACTGAAATAATTGTGTATTCAAAATACTGAATTGTTGAAAAAATAAAATTTTATAATTCATTGTTGTAGGTAAGATGTGGGTTGGAATGATGACATTTCACACCAAAATTCAAGAGGAAGTTCGGGGGAGTCTACAGGAGCAAAACTAGCCTTCAGACTTTTTGCATATTTCACAAAAAATTCTTCTTTTTTTTTTTAAGCAATATTGTACTTTGTTCATCTTTGAATTTCTGACCCCCCTGCATAAAAAGCAACCCACCAGTGCCCTAACAGGGAGATGACTGTCACATTCAACAGATTCATTTCATTTTAAGTTCGAGGCCTTTTTTTATCTTTCCAGACTCTTTATACTCATGTGGTTGATGCTACAATTATATCATATTTTTCAAATCTTTTTTTTTTTTTTTTTACGAGAATGATTAGGCCAGAATTTTGGTCAGGAGGTATGTTGTTGGTATCTCAAAAACCCAGAACAAATCAATTTTCTTGTACCTCAAAGCAACCTCTGTCTTTGTGAAATTCTCTTTCATATTTATAAACCTATGTTTGTAAAATTCCCAGTATTCTAGCCTTCAAACCTACTCATGTTAGATTTTACAATCTTTCAAGCTTAATCTTTAACATCAACTGGCCAAATGTGCAATTACTGAATTGATGCAAAAATTTTTTAGCATTATTTTGACAAAATCTTTCATTTCCATAAATTCATAGCATCATTATTCAGTCATCATATTACTGGATACTTTCCCTTACTTTTTGTAACCATATGTCACCTTCCAGGTGAATTATGAATTACATCATAAAAATGATTCTGGTTTAAATTCAATAAATCCTTCAAAGAATATTTTCATATTTTGAAAATGTAGAAACTGCTGACCAGTGAAAGAACTTCCCATCCCTATTCCATGATCATTTGCTGCATTGCATTAATGACTTGAGCCAATTTCTTTGCTTGAAAAAAAATCTTTTCTGTTCCAATGTATTATTCACACAATTCAATCGGTCACTATGGTCCTGCATTTTGTCCTAGTTCCAGTTAATCGTAATAAAATTTTCCTTTAAATCCCACGAAACACAAATGTGAATTTCTTTTTAAGTAGATTCTATTTAGGTTGAAATATTAAAGGCTACCCAGGATAAAGCCAAAATTTTGTTCATATTGTGACTCAAAAACAAATCAATTCTCTTGAGTTAAAAATGAGTTAACTTCTTTGAGTAACTTCTTTTTTTAAAAAGACCAAAAAATTCCTATCTGTAATGTTGACGTAAAACTGATGTCAATGGACACTATAAAAAAAAAGATGTCCACGTCACTGCCTCTTTTCCTCTTGCTATGTCACCAGCTTCAGTTGGGAGTTTTCAAGCCCCTACACCACAAGATTAAAACTTTTTATCGTCAGCAAATAAAAAGACTTGTAGCTTGCAACTGCTAGTGACACTTAGTCTCACAGTGACTGCATCAAAAGATGACAAACAAACAAGATATATTTTGATTTGTTCTTTAATTAAAATTTATTCACCTTCCTACAGATAAATAAACAAAAAATGATGCTGCATTGACTAAACAGCCCTGAACAATATCCATGTTCAGATATTGTTCCTGAATTTTTCATGATGTGGGAACTATATACATCATAAGGCTGTATCTCAGATTCATGCTTAGGCATCAGAGAGGGGTCCATCAAAGATGTGCGAAGTGTACCAATGCAGCTGCATTTTCCAGGGCACTGTGAGCCCCCTTGGATAATTTTAGAAGATGTAGCCGATTTCAGGCCATTTTGAGAGATACAAAAAACCTGAAAAATGAGAAATAAATATATGCCATACCCCTGCATAACAACTCACCCACCCCAATTTCCACCACTGTTGGTCACAGACCATGCTCCTAATTTCTCAAACATTCCGTTTAATGGATCACATAATCTGCTTTTCAGTCTATTTTGGGACAGAAGACTTTTCCAATATCATTTAGTGTACAATTCAGTCTTATCTATCAAGTTGGATGCCCATAAAACTTTATCAATTTGTCAATTTTGTAAATTCATTTCTTTGTCTCATATTTGTCTTTGGACAAAATATAAAAATCTTCTATGAAGGAAGATTTCCATACTACAGAATATTGCTTTTAGTCAAGCAACATGGGGCAACTTCACATGTATATGGAATGTTGCCAGGAAAGAAATAAGTGCAAGATAAAGTGACATCCATACTTCAATGCCAAAACCAAAAGCTCCTACTGAATGAATCAATATGTAAAGCCTCATAAATATTTAATTAAAAGCAATCTACCTCTGTCTATCTTTCCAAGGGTCCAAAAGTCAGTTGCAAAAACATTTCAATCAGTACTGCTTCAAACCAGTTAACAAGCTCCAATTTTTTACACACGAGCATATGGAATGGAACAATAAATTCAAGTAACAGGAATTCATTCATCACATGGCTTACTGAAACCTTAAAAAGTATCAATCAGTCAAAATGTCAATTCTAACTTGAATTCCACCCTGAATGAATCACAGATTAGAGAAAACATTTCTTGAATTTCCTTTTCAATGAGTATTTTTGGTGACTTAGTGAAGAGTATTTTTCCTCATTTTCTCTTGTCAATCTTTAATCACAGACATTATGAAGATCGCATTTCCGCATCTTCTTGTCTTGATATTTCTCCCTTGACTTTATGAAGATCGCATTTCTCTTGTAAATGTTAGCCCCCTGACTGGCAATTCCAACCAAGTTAGTTACAAAATAATTGATGTTGGCTTCGGAATGGATAAAATCAAAATCAAAAAGTTTTCATTGGCCTATGCTAATGAACAATTTAGAGTCACGTGATATTTGCTAAGATACCAAGAAGACAAGGAGACATCTTCAATTGCATCACAATTACTTCAGCACCCTTTTTAAATATTTCCTACTCTTTTATACAAACAAACAAAAGTTGCAAAATTGATTAAATATACCTGAGGCCAATAATGTTTGCAGATAAAGTATAAAGCTTATGAAACTTGACCAATCATTTTTTATCAAGGTAAACAACTCACTCTCATGCCTTGGACCGAATTTTGTTCATAACTGACATAAAGAATCTTTTCTTTTGGACATGTTATTCCATGTAGCATATTTTTTCTTAAAATCCTGCTAGGCACAATTAGACAGATTAAATCCTATCTGTAACTAATAATTACTTTGGATTTTTGTAATGAATCCATTTTTCATTACGAATGATTATCTTATCCAAAATGACTTTTTTCTATTGAGAGTAAAAAGAGGAAGACGTGTTTAAACATTGACCAATATTCTTTTCTGTAAGTACATGTGGAACCCATTTTCCTTGCTTCAGAATTTTCCCCAAGACTTGTAAACAACCTGCCATAGTTGACTAATTGAGCTGAATAAACTTACAGGACATCATGCAAAAGATGGCCCAGGAAACTTTTGCATCAACCTAATAACTATCCTTTTTTTACAGGACACTATGAATTGACAAGTAAGTTAGTATCTCCTGTTCTATATAGTGTACTATTCACGAATACTTTATATACCATAAGATTATCATGATAAAATCAACTTTTATACACAAGATTTTTTTCCTCACGTCATTTGGTTCCGATAGTAAATCTACTTCATATTGCTCTGGTGCACAGTTCTGTCATTTGGATACAATCTTAGCAAACTATCGCTTTAGCCTCTTTGAGCTCAAAGCCAAAAATTTGGACATATTTTCTAGCCAATGAATTTTCCCAGAATTCTCTTCCACTGGACCATTCTAAATTCATAAAAGAGTATACAAACTGATGCAAAATTAGTTCAGCATAGAACCATTAACTAGCAAGAGGCTGACTTCACAGCACTCAATAGCTCACTATAAACTTTATCTGTTAATGTGAACAGACGTCAAACAAATCAATTACATCTTTTGTTGAGCTGACTTCAATCACTGGTAAATGTACATAGCAGTAATAAATAAAATCATCATTTGAAAATTTTAGTACTGTCTTTATTCTTATCTTCTTTCAATCACTATTCATTGACAACAACAGCTAATACACCTATTGTTTCACATACATTGAAACATCATTTAGTCTATTACTACAATGAATACATGTCCAAA
Source organism: Thysanoteuthis rhombus (assembly GCA_963457665.1). Taxonomy (NCBI): domain Eukaryota; kingdom Metazoa; phylum Mollusca; class Cephalopoda; order Oegopsida; family Thysanoteuthidae; genus Thysanoteuthis; species Thysanoteuthis major. Next base: position 47,959,120 of record OY735212.1, on the reverse strand, counting down.
TTTCCAAAAATGAGGAAATCCCAGACCAAGGAGGGAGACTTGGGCTGACTAACCCTCTTGAATGAGTTGTTATGATTCATACACTGTGGCTAGAAGAAAAAAAAAATTGTCCATTGTCTTTATTCCCCACCATAAACAGAGCAGATTCTATCATTGAAAAAAATAATCACTATGAATATTGTGTAATTAAACAAAAACTCATGATTGAAAACTAGAAAATGTTTTTTGAGAAAAAATATTATGTGATGCAAAAGATGATTTTTATTCCTTCATTCAATATCCATAAATATACAAGAAACAACTAAAATAATCAAAACAATTTTCTCAATGTATACTTGACTTACTTGGTAATTGCTTAGATATTCTGATAAATTCTTTGTTTTTGATATCATATTTCTCAAAAAACAAATTTTATATTATTGTAGCATTACAAGCATCCATACCAAGGGTTCCCAACCTGATCAAGGTTATTCCCCATTTTGTATATAAGATTACTTATTTGAGATAATTATTTTATGTTGCTTATCAGACAGCTTTGTAATAAGAATTAGTTTAATTTTATAATTGTACAGCTGCTGCTGAGTATTTGTATGCAGGCAAAATTGATTAAGAACACATCATTTGAAAATCCAATTTATAACAAAAAAAAATGAAAGAAAAAAAAAAGAATCCTGCTGTTGTAAATGATATACATATGAATGCTTCTGTTTTTTTGCTACTACTTCTTTGATTTATAGGTCTATTAGTGAGAATACATCCCTACTTCCCCTGAGCCAAAAACATTCACTACAACTTGTATTTTTATCATAACCTTATTCTCTGGTAGGACTTGCAGACCCCCTCCTTGTTAGGAACTACTGATCTATACCAATATAGGAGGCTGCTATTTATGCGTTTGTGCCACTATCAGGCTAAAATGCCAAAGCCCATTAGTCTGATCTTTGGCTTATAGACTTGCAAGACATCCAGTCTTAATATAAGTTATGTAAGGTTGACCTTCGAGATTACCAGAGGCCATCAAAGAACCCAGCAGGCTATTTCTAATAAAATAAAGTGAGATATTGAGTTTGCAACAAGGTGGAAATATGTATTTGACTTCACAAATGGTTGAGTGGATAAGGTCAAATTCAGCCTCTGGGGTCACTGGAGGTAGAATTAGTTTGTGATATTTAAGATTTGTATTGCAGTTAAGCAGTTACATTCTTGGGGTTAAAATGATATGTGGGTTTGCCTTGGATAGAGAAAATGATAAGATAGGTCAGTTTCGGATAAAAATACCTTTTTATCAAGCCAAACAAAAGAGTTTGAAGAGCTTAAAAACTTGGGGTTTTTTTCTGTTTGGTTCGTAAACATTATGCAACCCTTGAAAATATTTTCAGACAAAAATTTGAAAAAAAAAAACAAACTTTCATACTAGAACCAACTGGGAGAAGCACTAATATTGTATTCTAAAAAGCCCTGTCAAATGAAGGGGCTACAATGTTCGTTTTGCTTTGTGCTTTAGAATTTTTTTTTTTTTTTTTAATGGTTCCTTTTTTTTTCAAGTGTAAATCTTTTTTTTTCATGAAAAAGGTCGGGGCTTCAAAGCTATAAACAAACTCGGGACGAAGGCAAATAACTAACATACTCGAGGAAAATGGAAACCTAACAACAGACAGAGACAGGATTGTCGAACGTGCCAAAGAATTCTACCAAAAGCTTTATTCGTCCAAACAAGGACTGCAAAACAATGAGCAAGATACGCAAGACACGGGCAATCAACTCGAAGACTTCCCAAAAGTAACCCCGTGGGAGGTGAAAGAAGCTATTAAACAGACAAAGAAAGGAACTGCCCCTGGACCAGACAACATCACCATCGACCTACTCCGAAAAGCAGGTAAAATCATCACTAGGAAACTGGCCGTCCTCTTCAACTTGTGTCTAAAACACAGTAAGGTTCCAGACGATTGGAACACTGCTATCATAATGCTTTTATATAAAAAAGGAAACCCAAAAGACCTCAACAACTATAGGCCTAAAAGCCTACTCAACCGTGTATACAAACTTTTCACAAAAATCATCACCAACCAAATCACAAAAACACTCGATGAAAAACAGCCACGTGAACAGGCTGGCTTTAGAAGAAGCTACTCGACCATGGACCACCTGCACTCGATAAATCAACTGAAAGAAAAAGCAGCAGAGTATAAACTACCACTTGCCGTAGCATTTATCGACTTTAAAAAGGCGTTCGACTCAGTAGAAATCCCTAAGGTCATGGAGGCCATCAGTCGGCAAGGTGTAGATCCAGTATATGTTGAAGTGTTGAAACATATATACAATCACGGCAGCTCATTTATCAGGCTACATAAAGACTCGGACCCCTTCCAGCTCCAGAAAGGAGCAAGACAAGGTGATACCAGCTCACCTAAACTCTTCACAGCCTGCCTTGAGATGATCTTCAGAAGACTAGACTGGGAGAGTAAAGGAATTAAAATAGACGGCGAGTATCTGAGCAACCTCAGATTTCCAGACGACATAGCCCTTTTCGCAGAGAGCCTCCACGACCTCCAACTAACGATAGATGAACTAAATGAAGAGAGCAAGAAAGTCGGCCTACACATGAACTTCAGCAAGACGAAGATCATGTGCAACAACCACATTGGAGATAAAAACACCAAGATCAAAATCGAGGACACAGAACTCGAGAAAGTAGACCACGACATCTACCTAGGGCAACGAATCTCCATGAGACCCTCAAAAGAAGAAGAAATCAAGCGAAGAATCACACTAGGATGGCAAGCCTTTGGCAGAGCTAGCTCAACCTTCAAAAATAAGAAGATCCCATTAATCCTAAAGAGAAGGGTGTATAACCAATGCATCCTCCCAATAGTCACTTATGGAGCTGAAACATGGAACTTAACCAAGAGACAGACCCGTAAGCTGAGAACTATGCAACGTGCACATGAAAGAATAATGCTGGGCCTCACATGGAGAGACCACAAAACAACACAGTACATCCGGGAAAAGACAAGAGTTAGAGACATCATAGAATCCATAAAAAAATCTCAAATGGCGGTGGGCTAGCCATGTTGAAAGAATGGCTGACAATCGATGGACAACACGACTCACAACATGGATTCCCCGAGACCACATGCGCAACCAAGGCCGGCAAAATGTTAGATGGAGAGACGAGCTAGACAAGTTCAGGAAGTACTGGCTCCATGACACCCACGATAGAAAAGTGTGGCAAATCCTGGGGAAGGTCCATGTCCAACGACGGACGCTAAAAGACTGATGATGATGATGATGATGAAGGATTGAAAAACAGAACTGTTTCCTGCGTCATATTTGCAGTTATTTTTCCCCAGAGACAGGTATCCTAGCTGGTATTTCAATATTTGAGTCTTCAAATGTTTTGAGTGATCCATTATCAGCATTTTACCCTGACTTTACGAATTAATCATTAAATTGTTTCCTTTGTGAATCTTCTTACAATTACTTTTCATTAAAAGAAAAATGAGAAAGGGAAACATTGTTTCTATGTTACAGAAGAAGGGAGAGAAATCAACAGTTTCATTTCATAAACTTAATTTCTAAAAGATGTCCACATCCAGTCTGTCAAACGAAGGATCACACATAAGAATTCTTATGTTCTCAACATTGGTGACATTATGATGATGGCTACTAAGTATTTGCAAAAAACTTGGAATAACCATTACTTAAAGGGGAGGTAATCCTATAATACTCCAAGGCTGTTTTGAGATTCTGAGATAGAGTAATTTATTACACAATATTTATTAGTCCTGGGTAGTTTTTTTTTTCTCCAACAAAATGATAAAATATGGTCTCTTAAAAAAAAAAAATTAAAAAAAAATGTACATTTTCCTCTTTTCACAGAGATAAAATTTTCATCAAGTCAAAAAGAAATCCAAGGAAAACTTTTGTGAAGCTTAGCTTTTTAAAAATTGACTTATTTTAAGTGAATTCATAATACTAGAAAAAAACAACACAGCAAAAAATAAACAAACAACAAGGAATCAGGGCATTTGCAGTATTCAAAAAATAATTTGATAAAATACTACTACAATCTTGACTTTTCAATATGAAGCATTTTTATGTAATGAATTATTGTAAATTGGTATGAAATTTGAATATTTTACTTAGTTTTAAAATCTTGATTTTTAAAATGAAGATATGTTTTAGAATAGAGATTTTAAAAACTACTCTCACAAAATGAATTTTAAGTAAAATACAGCATCTATTTTTCTGAAAGTAATTTTCAAGTTTGGAAATAATCAAATCATAACGAAATAAATTTTATGTATTAATTTCAATAATTAGTGCACAGTGTGATTTTCAGATGAGTCATCATCATTTCAAAAGTTGTTTGGATTAATCTCATTTGTTTTGTTGTAACAACATTCAGGTCAATCCAGTCTTTAGCTTTCCTTAGTGTTCAATCCGTATGAAATGTTGAAAATTATAAAAATAGAAGGAAAAAAAAACAAAAAACAGTGGCAAGTATACTAATCAGACTCATCTGATAAAGGAGATTCTATGTTTTATATATAAAGTTGTTTTCCAATCCTTTTCCTGCTAAGTAAAGAAATCCACACTGCCTGATTTATATGATGTATAAAATATGGAATTAATTGCGTCACAGGAGATATTGAGGACTGGCAACATGAGTTACATTTTTCACTGTTAAAAAACAAACAAAATAAACCAACAAACCATGGACATTACTGAAAAATTAAAAAATAAATAATGAAATAACTTTCTATAAAATTGTGTACCAAATTATTGGTAAATTTTGTATTGAAAAATTATTAAATAAATTGTATCTAATAATTGTTATCAAATTGTTTTGTATTAAAATAAATTATTGGTTTTTAATAAAATCATTGTGTGTTACATAAGGGATTTTCCAAGTCTGCACCCCCCCCCAAAAAAAAGTCTTTCAAGGGGAATAAGGAGATGCTTAGAGAAAATGCGAAGAGGGGAGTGAGATTCATTAAAGATTAAAATTCGAAGACACATAATGATAACAGTTTTACTTTTTTTTATATTATTCTCCTGATTTTCTGAAAATGACTAAATTTATTCAGTAAACAAATTTTTAAAAAGTGAATGATACAACTCCATCTCATCTTTTGTGAAGAGCCACATCAGTTTTTTTAAATTACTATTGTAAGGGAGATAACTTTTTCGTGAGTTTTTACAGACCATTTTTCTTGAAAAATACCAAAACATCACAACAAAATCTTGCATTTCGTATCAAATAACCGATTTTGTGTTGATAAATCAGTCTTACAAATCATGGTAAGAGAATTTATTTTTGCCAGGAGTTTTTCGTGTCTGTAATGTTTTTGCTTAATAAATAATAATTTATCTAAAATTGAGAGAGTTATCATTTGATTATTTTTTTTGGAAACCCAGGACTATTCACTCATTAGTGACAAGTTGAAACTAGAAAATTGTGAAAAAAATAAAAAAATTACCAAGTGATTGCTTATTCCTCTTTGATTCTTTTCATTGCAATATAGGAGTACTTTCATAATAAATGCATTTATCTTTCTGAAAACATTCTTCTTTTTTTATTTTTTAAATATATCATAATTCGCCAAGTTCAGAAATTCAAACAGACAAAGAAAGTGAGAAGGCCATAATAAGAATTTCTGGTTTTGTAGCCAATGGAGTTTTTCCACTTGGTGAGTTCTTACTTTTTGAGTATGAGCAGAAGTGAAACTTTCCGCACTCATTTCATATATGACTAAATTTATTCATGGAAAAAGGTTCCCTTGTGTTGAAGAAAAATTAGCAGAGATATGTTTTTCTAGAGTAAATATCCTACTTTATCTGTACTTATGGTTTGGAAAAAATATATATACAAGTATCCACTACATTTTGGAAATTTGTCCAATGCCACTTTTTTGCTTCCATGAAAAATGACAAAAAACAAAAATAGTATGTTTTGCAGGGAACTGTTGTAGAGGCAGCATGTACCCTCTTTCTCTTTCTCCAAAATCTCCCATGACTCAGCCTAACCAACCATCACCACTATTTTGTGTTCCTATATAAATTAGTAGAAATTGTTCTTTCGCTTTATGCCATTTCATTTTACAAAAGGTTTTTATAGTAACATTACATGTCTGATAATATCTGTATATACTTACACAAATGATATTCAAAAATGTTTAAAAATTCTTTTAACGTTTGATCACACTTGAAATATCATTGAGTAAAGCCCTTGGGATTTCACCATCCTTCTCTATCCTATAAAAATAGATACCAGATGGAAATATACATTAAAAAAAATAAATAAAAATCTAACAAATTTCACATTTATAAACAAAAAAAAAGAATGATTTTTTTTATTTTGAAATCATAAAGAAATTAAGTTTTAGTAGCTTGTCATAAATAATATAGATATCATAAATATATAAAATGATAAATATTCAAGTTTCACTCTATTCACAGAAAGAGAAAACAATTAGTCCCCTTAGATCAACTTAGGAAATTATGTTTGATGTATGAATGAGATCAGAGAAATTAATTTGCTTTTTAAATAGTTTTTTTTTTTTCAAATTGATTAATAATGTTAAGAACAGTTTTAAAATTAAATTTTCTCTAATATTTGTACTTATATTAAACTCAAATGAGTTCTAAAAAAACAACAACAGAAGAGTTATAGAAAATGAGTCTCTATAAATAAGTTCTAATGAAAGAGGAGATATTTCAAGCATGTCAAATTTTTAAAAATAATTAGATGATAGAAAATTCCAGTTGGAGAAAACTGAGCAATCAAAACTTTATCAAAAAGTGGAAATTTGTAATCATTTGGTTGAGGCTTGCAAAAACAGAGGTAATTAGCACATACACTGTATATGATTAAAGCATAAATTAAGCATGTTTTCTTGAGAATAGTTGTAAGGTAATCAATTCATACAAATTTACAACAACAATGAAAAAAAATGTTATGTATATAAATATAAACAGATTGAACAGTTTCTTTTGAAGTCAATTTATATTTTTAAGAATTGACTCAAATGTTAAAAAAAAAATAATAATGAAAATAAATAATTTTGCGAAACATTCATTTTATTGCCAGACTTTCATCAACAAGAATTTCAGCAAGAGATGGCAAACAAATGTCAAAATGATTTATGAAAGTCCATTTTTCAAACAATCAAGTGTACTATTCTTCTTTTTTATGTTACAACTTATTCAGATAAATAAGTTACTTAATCCCTACTACCCAAATCAGCCAAGGTAAATGAGACATTTCTCTATTAAAGTTATGGGGGTGAAGCAACAGTTTATTTCACTTCAAAACCTAAAGCTTGTCTTTCTATCCTTGCACTCTCCTGATTTCTGTATTTATATTTTCTCCAATAGGGCCATTGGTAAAACCTGTTCTTTTTTCTCTTCTTCACTTTTATGTATTCTCTTTTGCCCCCATAATACAAGTTTTCAAAGTCCAAGTCTTTATTCTCCGGTATTTGTTCAAGAACTTGGTTATCAGATGGACTGGCAACTAACAAAGGGATGTTATCCATCTCATTTCTATATTCAACAACATGAAGTTTTTGTCGGTCAGCAAGTTCTTGATGAGTCTCTTGTGAGAGAAGTCCAGCAAAGAAGGCTTTTGTAATAGCTTGTGTGTTTGTGGAACGGCTGTCGATTTTTGCATGCAAATCCTTAATACCGATCGTTTCACAAATTGTTTTAATGGCCCGGTGACAATTTAGGCCGAATCCTGGTTGTACTTTTTTCACCATAATCTTTGTCGTGAAGTAATGACAATAAAGGTTATGAAGTATTGTATGGTCCTTGTGTCGTTCGATAAAGTGCAACCTCTTGGCAGCTTTGTTCTTAGCTTTTCTAAGGGCATCCCTACCGGTTGCTGATTTGGCCAGAGCAAACCCTGCCAAACCATTTTTATTTCCAGTAACCACGAAGGCACTAAATCTCTGCTTTCGTCCTAAGGTGGCAGTCATGTTGGCTACTATTTTCAGTTCAAGGACTCTGGTGTCAAAACCTTCGAATGTGTAATCGTCCACAGGATCTGGAGGTCCGATGCTCATACCAGGAAACCTTTTCCCGGCCCAACCACGTTGCAAAGCAGGAACTTTCAACACTCTGAATTTATTTTGCCTGGCTCTTACCTTTTGCATTTCCTCGTCTCGTTTCTCATTTTTGGGGAGGCTTGCCAGTTGCATTATGTTTTTACCCTTGGTAACAGGAGCATTAAGACCAGGCCACACCATAAGTCTATTGCCCACCCCAAGTTTTTGACCAGCATGAAGGTCAATTTTTCGTTTACGACCGCGACCTCTGCCTTTTTTCCTCCCTGCATTGCTGACACCGCTGACTCCCTTCCAGAGTTCATCAGCGCTGACGTGTTTGAAAAATGAACTATAACGGCATGATGTAGTTCCAGAGAGTTGCTGAAGAGAAGAAGGTAGTCCTTGTAGTGAAACTGTTTTGGTCCATTGTAGTTGTGAAGTGGTCAATAAGAAACCTTGGCTAGAAAATTGATGCACTGACCGGCGCAAAATACCAAGCATGGCCGACGCCATCTTGGGAGTATGTTTTTTAATACGAGTGATGTCCCTTCATAAACTCTCTAACATGACCTTGAAGGTCAAAAATGACATCAAGTAATAGTACGCACTTTCAATAGTTTAAAAATGAAAGCCAATACCATTTCTTGAGATTACAATACAATTTATGCAATATAGGGTATCTATGGATATTTTTTTAACCTGATGGTCAATAAATCTAATTAGATTTTCTTTGTAAAATAGAATGAATAAAATTATATTGTGATAATATTTTGTTTGTTCATGCCAGTGGCAAGACTGACACTATACACTAAGCAGACTACGCATTGCCTAGGGCGCTAAAAACCAAAAAAAAAATCAGAAATAAAGTGTGCAGTGGCTCAGACTGGTGATAGCCATATTGTGAAGAGAAAACTTTGTTGGGTGCGTTTCATTTTAAAAAAAAGAAAATTTTGTTCTCACGAGAAGCAACAATAGTTTGGTGTGGGGTGGAACTTGTACCCTCTCCCCAGCTTCATCCCATCTACTTTCCTCGGTCCTGCAGAGGAGATCACTCATGGGACAAAGGAAGATGGAAGGCTGGGTAGGATGGAGCAATGGATGGTGAGGAAAAGGGACCATAGCTGGCCTAGGGCACTATATCCTGACAGTAATACATTTTAAATTCTCTCCATATCCTTTCTCTTCTTCCTCATCACCTACCCTTGCAATGAAATGAACAAAAGGAAGAATAGAAGAGGGCGCTTATGCTAGAATGGGAGTGAAAGGGACACAAACTTGATTATAACTTTATTCATTACTCCCCTCTCACTGGTCTGAAGCTCAAAACTCAAGTCATAGCGATAGTAGACCACAGGAATATAGAAAGATAGAAAGAGTAATCAGTAATGATAACAGGTCTGGTTAGTCAATCAACAGAAACTGTCATGTTACCAACATATTTTGGTTGCATGCTGTGTTGAGGATGATCTATTAAGAATTAGAAAAATGGATGATCAATGAATACCTTTCTTCTCTTGCCTTTTGTTGGGCAGTAATCACAAAAAAGTGAGACAGTGATCACAATTGAGAACTTTTGGGGATATTGTGTGGACATATGGCTATGATACAGGAGAGATAACTGTAAAAGATTCCTGAACCTGCCTTCAAATTTATCACTTCATTTGTTACTTATTTCCCCCTCTTCTAGAAGATGTCACTAAAATTCACAGAGAACTTTTGGAAATATTGAGTAAGCTGACAGACATGAGTGAATATGTATACCTCTTTCAACTCCATTGGCAAAGATAAATATGGAAGGTATAGTACTACACACAATCTACACTTCCATAAGCTAAACTTCTAGAGCAAACGCAATGGAATTTAAAAAAAACAACTTTGCTCTTCTTCAAAGTCATTCACAGAGCAACTCTTCCTATCTATTCACATTTATAGCCTCTCCTGCCCCTGGATTCTAAAGAAGTAGTGCTTGCAGATTGACCATGTGCAAACCTCCCCAATCATTTCTATGTTGTAAACCTTGCTCAAGTATGACCAGAAAGAGTGCACAGACATTGGCTCTAAAACACTGATCTGCACAGTGATTAGCAATTTTTTTTCTTGAGAATGAAACAAAGCTCTTTTTTTTATGCTGAAGAAAAAAATCAATGAGCATTAAGAACTTTAAATCCTAAAGATCGTTGAAAAGTATATGTTATTTCAAGGTTTCATTATTGGCTTCATTATGTTTCAACAAGTTTGCTCTTTAAATCTCAGATTCATGAACCATTTCATACTGCTCCTAAACTCTTCAAGGAATAGAATCTGAAAAAAAATGGAACCCTCTGGTGAACTGAATTAAAAGGATAAACTAGAAAGCATTCAGAGACAGTATACCTCTGTAAACACCATCGTCAGGTGTAGTAATTGTACATGGGTATGCTATTTCATTCTTATGTAGCACATTGTCCACCTTTCCACAAAATATCATTGAAATTTGTTAATAACTTTTGGAGATATCCTGTGGACAGACATGAAATTCAGGGATATTATGTGGTTTGGACATATAGCTAAAATGTAGGGGAGATAATTATGCATGGATCCACTTGAAAATTTAACCAGTTCTTCCAAGGTCTATTATCCACTCTCCAGCAAAATGTCATTGAAACTCATGAATAACATTTGGAGATATTGCGCTAACAGTTATGAGAGTATACATAAATGTAATAAGAAAAAAACAGAAAAAATATCTTAATCAGAGAAAAAAATCTCCAATCCACCCCCAAATTTTGCCACCTCTCTCTTACCCTATTGCCACCCTTCTGCAAAATTTCATAGAAGTTCATTCATTACTTTTAAAGATATGATGTGGACTAACATGAAATTCTGGCAATATTATTCAGAGATATTGTGTGGAAAGACAAAAGATAAAGAAACAGACGAACCAACGGAACGACAAACTGACATGACCAAAAGCATATACCTCTTTTCAACTTCACTGACAGGAGTAAAATAATCTACCTAACAGTGCAAGGAAGTAACTTTGAATTAACATGTACGTTTTTAGATGAATTTAAGAGTCAAAAGACACAGTGATGTAATTACCATAACTAATTACTTACATTAAAAGATGTTTCTGAATCAGAGCAGCCATCAAGTAGTAACCTCATTGAAAAAATGATTTGCTACTGTAAAAGTATAGAGTATCAATGTCTAATAATTATAAGGTCATATTGAATTAATCAATATGGATCTCCACAACTATACTATAATTGGTCAGCAAAATGATTGTGCCATCAATACACAATTAAGAAAAGTAAATATTTTCTCAAAAGATAGTGGTTAACAGTAAATTTATCCATCAATTTATCAGAGTTAATCTAGATTTTGGAATGACTATAATGTAATTAGAAGTAGCAAAATCTAAATCTTTCATTTCCCCAATTCTTAAAACCCCAAATAAACCCTCCTAATCAATTATAATGAAAAACCAGTTTTATAGTTTTACTAGACAACTCTTTGACCCATTGGGTCACCCTTTGAGAGTAAAGTAATGCAATCTAATGAGACCAGAATTAACATTAAATTTAAAGATTTGATTGCACCTGGACATTTTATGCATTTGCAAATAAATAAAGGAAGAAATAAAATAAATAAATAAATGAAGGAGACTACTCTATGATTAGCATTAAATAATTACTTCCTCTGATATCTTTTTGGAGGGGTGGCGAGAATGCAGACCCCTCTCTATCATCATTGAATTGCATTTTTCAAGTTAACACATTTTAGGGATACCTTGATTCAGTAAATCAAGCTTCAATGCATAATTTCAGCTACTTACAAATCCCAAAGAGATAAACAGAAACAGACTTTCAGTATTATGTAGATTATATGAATGTTATCTCAGGACCAATGTTTGCAACTTGATACAACTGAGTATAGTATCATTTTTTTTTCTGAATTGAATATTAAGGATAATGTTATGCTTTTTTTTTGTTACTATTCATGAAAATTCTGATATCAAAATAAATGATTGAAAATTTTATTATCTTAACAATTCATTATTCATAAATCCCTTTTTGTCATCCATGAAATGCTTTGTGATAGAGATATATTGAAAAAAAAAACATTTTCCACTTTTCAGTTTATATTGGACTGGAAGACTAAAAAGATAGAAAACTATTCTCAAAATCTCCTATTTTAAATCAAAGGACTATTACTTCAGAAGTTTCCGTCCTCTGTCGGAGAGTTATGACATGAGACCCAACCTAGGAAGGCCATAAAAGGAGGACACTCGTGCCCAAAGTTCCCAAACTGGAGTCCATAACAGATTGACTCTCTTGGACATGTAGTTGATAATGAGTTGCAAATATATGAAAGTTTTGAATAAGATATACACAGCACTCTAAAGATTGTTGATTTTTCAAATATATTAATGTAATTTTGTAGTAATTTTTGTAAAATTTCACAAAAAAAGTTTTCCTAACAAATTCAGTCTTCAGCAGACTGACTGACCCTCTCCCTCCTATCATGATCTTACACTGCAGCTCATCAGCTATTCTGTAATAGCAACATGTAATAAAAATAAATTGACAGTTAACAATCATTAACACATTTTTATCATATGTACTTGCTATTGGCTTTCATTTCCCACAATTTTATAGCTTTCACTTCAACCTTTCTAGGTATATCTGAGGTAATTTGAATGAGTTTCTCAGTCTGATCCCAAAATAATGTCCGGATAGAGTGCTCAAAAACCAGACCGTCCGGCATAAAGCTGAATATCTGGGCCACCCTAGTCGTCTGTCGGTTGCCACCTCGAGCTGGATGTTAATTTGTCCACCTTTTTAAGGTCTGACTAAAAAAAAAACTTATAAAAACTATCCAAAAAGATCTACCACAGACCCCAGTAATACCGTTGAGGAACCCACCCTCTATGATGTCCGCGGACCCCAGATTGAAATCCGCTAGTCTAGAGTGTCCTCGTTTTTGAAATTCTGGAAATGGCCACCCCGACCAACCAAAAAAAATCACGATTGGCAAAAGTCATACTATTTGTATGATCAGAATCATTTTTATAAAAATATAATAAAAGTTATAAAATTTATAAAGACGCCCATAGCAAATTTTTATATTCTATTTTCTTTTACAACTAGTCTTAAAATCATGAATTCGAAACTCATTTTTGACTACATCTGTTAAGACCGGGCTGAAAGAAGAATTGTCTCCCTTTAATCCGCTCTTATCTCTAATTATATATAGCATTGGCAGTCAGCAGTGTCTGGCCCATCTCACCATGGCGAAACTACTTCTACACGGAGTTTTCAAGGTAATGAAACAAAATCGACAATTTTGTCACAAACAACCTTCACTGAATACTATGAAGTTTTACTTTTCGAATTCATATCCATTTTAGATTTAGACTTGGTCAATTTTAATTTCTTTCGCTACATGTTCTGCTCGCTTAGTACTTCTATTCTAAACAATGAGCGAAGCACCATATTTCATTCACAATTATCTTTCAGCAATTTTTCTTTTCTGTTAGTTAGGATTATTTTATTTAATCGACTGATCTTTTGATTTTCCTAAAGGATTAAAAGGTCAATCTTTCTGGTTCACTTTCTAATATCAAGTAACACTAACACGTGTTCTCTGGTTGGTCGGTTGTTGGTCATCTAATTTTTCCTGGCAATCCGCAGTTATTTAACCGATTTTGTCCCATTCATCTTTTCATCAATCACATTTTTGTTTGTGTAGTTATTTCTCAATTTGTCGCTATTTGAATAATCGAAGATTGGTTACTAATTTCATTACGGCCTTAATTTTTCGATCTCTTCAAAAAGAACTATGATACTATGATGTCCTTCCAATGCCATTAAAGGTTAAAAAACTGCGAAAGCAAGCAAAAGCAACCCTTCAACTTACAAGTTGCTCTGTCCGTGTCTTAATGTTTGATTTAATTTGCTTCTTTTTTCTCATTCGCTCTCAGTAAAATATAGTTCTGACTTTGTGTAGCTTAATCTACGCTTAATTTTCTACGATCATTGTTTATCTTTTCTATTTTTTGTTGTTATGATGAAGGGCAAAGATCGGAGGTTCAATCTAATTTGTCTAGATTTTGCCTTTTTTCCAAATTTTTTGCTATGTCGTCTCAAGTCTTGATTTTCCGTCGACTTTTTAATTGTTAAACTCGAAAATCATTTTTTTCCCCTCAAAATTCAAATTTATTGTATTCCTGGATTGATTTATTTTGTACTACGCGCTAAAAAAAATTTACATTGATCCATTATTTTACAGTTTTGGGATTATGGAATAATTTTAAGTTTTCTACTCTCCTGATAAATAAATCTCTGACCCGTTCATCTTATTATTATTCGTTCTGTTTGTTAATCACAAGTTATCATATGACATCTGACAATCTAAGCAAAAACGTTTCTTCAGAATTAATTTTTTGCAATCTTCCCTATAAAAAATACTTTTTAGTTGATAAGTATGTAAATGTCGGCATTAACATTATTAAAAGAATAAGTAATGTTAAAACTTGGTGTACAGTGCATCTTCGTACATACACACCTGAGTGGTGGAGCCATTAATGACATTTGTAAACGAAAAACGCATTAATCATCTTCAACAAAAACAAAGGTAAAAAAAAAAAAAAAATCTTTTTTTTTTTTTTTTTGCGTGCGATACAAAATAAAAGATCAAGAAGACAAATCTGAGATATCTATCCGAAATCTTCATAATTCACTAAAATTATAATTATTTAACGCTGATCTTTTAACGTTTTTTGTTGTGGTTGCTTTTAGTGAGTAATTCTAGACAGTCGAAAAATAGTAGACATTTTGGTTGAACGTCCAACTTGTTCGCATCTAATTTCTTGAAGATGTGAATAGAAATGAAGGCAATATATTTCATCTAACCATTCACCAGTCAATGCTAAATTCGTTTTGTTATTTTTCTGTAACTAACTGAACATTTCCCTAGTCTCAGTGTGAATGTCATTGAACATGTGTTACTTATGACCTCATTATCCTCTAATTTAATAGAGCTGCTTTTCTTAACCTTTTTTTGGCCACAACCCACTTGAGAACTCTTCTAAGGTTTTTGGGGCCCCTTGGATACAACATGGGTAGACAGATTTTTGTCTATGACCAACTATAAATGTGCCAGGGCCCTGTTGAGGAACGCTGTTATAATCTATTCATTTGCCCTATGTTTACTTTCTGTCTGTCTCTACGGCTACTTACACTTGGTATATTTATTCGTCTTACGTTTATACCTGCTTATATTTTTTCTAATAAATGGTTGATTCTATTCAAGTTAACAGAGAACTTGAAATCGTCCCTGGTGGTTTAGATGATGATTACTAATTGTAAAATTCTGACATCTTCGTACTATTTAGATCTTTTGAATATTAATCTTTGATTCGACCAGTTTGGTTGAAAACAGTAATCATCGTCCTGCACTGGTGAGGTATAAGAACGTTTTATTACTTTAATGTATTGGTGGAAATTATTTCGATGAAAGTTTATCCTGAGTAATGCAATTGTTGAGTTGGAAAAGGGAATAGGAATCGATAATTCTATTTTAGAATTTGGCTGCAGGAGAGAAGAGGTGTCAGCTGAGAACAGTATCCACGAATTACAGACTGTAATACGCATATCAGAGATGCAGGTGGGATTGGCGAACAGAGTTCGAACTCCGGCTGAGACAGTTCATTTAATGGCAATGCCCTTGGAGAAAGACATTTATCTACTTATCTTCCCAGCTACGGGTAAATTGCCGAGCAAATGGAGCCCCTTAGCTTTGTAAGGCATGCGACAGTGGATGCAACTTTTTGGTGTGCAAGACATCTTTTTACATAGTTTTGTTTGATGTATGGAATGATACATCACCTGATGTACTATGAGATACTACACTATTTTTAAAACTCTGAAAATGTTTTTTGAAATAATTAGTCTAGTATCTTGTCTGAATATTAAAAAAGGAATTGAAATAGATATATCGTCTGTTCCATTTAAGTACTTATTAGTGGGGGTGGGTATGTTCGTAATGATAAATTTTCAATCCTACAAATAGTTGCCACTTTATGGTAGGATCACAAAAACCACTAACAGAATCTGATATAATGGCTCGATACGTTCCCCCAACCGGTCCATTTCTAAATTGTAGATTCAGATATCTCAGAATATGAATGTTATATATCATCAGGAAGCTCTCTTAATGTTGATTAATATTCATCATGTTCATAAAATTAACAGAATTAGCATTTGTGGGCCAATGATAATCAAAATAGTTTCAGGAAATTGAATAAGCTGTTATTTTACACATTTGACTTGACTTAAAGTAAAGATTTCATTGATAGGTGAATAAGGTATTTCAGTAATTTGCAATGCTCTTGTAAAGGTTGAAATAAGATTGCTTCCTAGTAGAATTCCAAGATTTATCTGGAACCTATTTAATGCCTTTCTTCATTCATAAATGAAGATTCTGGAAAAATGTAAACAGACAATCCCATTTTGAAAGCTTCATTGCTCTTGAAGTCAATGAGTCTCTTTCTTTCAGGGGTCATCATTTTAATTGTATATTTGTATAGCTTTTATTCATCATCTTGATTGATATCAGAACATAATTAATGGAGTATCCTTGATAGATCAATTTTTGATATGGAAGTCCTTGAACCAATAATCTGTGCATCATCAATATTGGATATTCATATAATAGGGCCGCTAATGTTAATACTTCTAGATTTAAAAAAAAATCTTCAAGTTGATTAGTATTTTCAGAAACGTATATTATGACTTGACAACTTCGGTGTTTGTACAAACACAGTAATGCATAGTATCATTTTCATTGACTGATATATCTGTTTCTTGTTAGCTCAAATCATGCATTAAATCTTGCGCAAAAGATTACAAAGATCTCGTAAAAAGTTTGATCAAACCATTTTTTAAACATTTTGCTGAAGGATTTGTATTTCAAAAAGGTATTCTTGGTTTCAGAGCCCTATGCTGATTCTGTTTTGAAAATATCAACAGTTTGTAATAATGATATAAAGATTTTGACAAAGTACCAATTCACAAACTGGATAAAAAGAGAAATGTAGGTTTTATTAACTCCGCATATGGGACAAAAGAAATCTTGAAGCTTTCTTAAAAAAAGATATTTTATAAAAGCATTGACTTGCCAAAATATTGAAAACCTGTCACAGAGATTAGAGGTCTGTAGTTGGTTAGTCTGAACCAAGTTTTATGTCAATCCAACATGATACAACTGAAACAAATCAATATTTAACATTACTAGTTGTAGTAGTTGCAGGAAAAGGATGATTCATCTGAAGATCTGGATCAAGTTTCATATCAATCCAACATGATAGAGCTGAGAAAATTGATGTTAAATTGTTAAAAACCGACCAAGTGACCGAAAAGTATCTTAAGTGATGTGTGAATGCATCTAGAGAAATTTAATACAATCAACTCTCACATACATAATTTTCAAATGGTATATTAATCTCTCAAAATATGTTCAAAATTATGAAGAGTACAGTCTGTCAGTATAATTTGATCCCAAACTTGAACATTTTTTCTTTTTCATTTCCTGACAAATCAAACATTTGCCTAAAACTTGGCTTGTAGTATCTCATTTGAAAGCTTTGGAGTTTTACTTTCATATGTTGTAACTTGATGCATTAGAAATGTGCATATCTGTCCCTTGAACATGCTCAGAAAATTGTAAAATTTAGAATATTCAATTTTACCTTCTAAAAACTTTTATCTACCAGAAAAACTTACAAGTGAAGGAAAGTGATAAGATTGTTGGATAGGTGAGACTGTTAGCTGCCTAGTATACAAATATTTTTAACCTGCCAGCAATGGTATTTAAGCTATGACCAAAAATGGGACAATTTGGGTCATTTCATATTACCGTGTTAGCTTTTTATTTGTATCTATGCTTCATCATTTTTTAATTGACCTATTGTTTTTAAGACTTCTAGGCCTATACTAGTTGATAACTGTAATTTATTGTTCATGAAAATCTATTTTACTTATACAGCCTAGGCCTATTCAGTGTGCCAAAGAGTAGACCTATTTTTGCATTTTATTTAAAATTGTTGACAAAATTTTTTAATATTCAATGTTGGTTGGTTAATCTATTTTTATATAAAGAAAATTTAAGAGGCGTAATATAACTTAGCGTTGAATTATGGATGAAATAGCATTTTGAAGTGGGATTTCTAACTGATGTTTTGCATAGTCACGCATGACAGCAGTTGATAGAGCTGTGCTTCCCAATCCTACCAGTTGAACTATGACATCAGTTACACCTCTTGCATGCAATTTATGTATTCAGGGGAGCAAGGTTATAACCTCTTAACAGGCAGGCTGTAACACATTGAATTGTCACGTATTGATGATCCTTCTGTTCATACATCAACTTCTCAAAATGATAAATGTGACCTATCAACATCAGCTACAACACTTGAAGAAGGACCATACTTGGTGTCTTATCACCTGGAGTTTCAAAATAAACACCTATCAGTCAAGAACAAGAGAGGAAACGGTGTGAATGAGTCCAAGGAAAGGCAGGTGAGGTGTTTGGAAGAGTCAGTTCTAGAATGGTTACGGAAAGAGGTACAAAACTGAAAACAAAAGAAAAGTTGGAGTACAATTGTAAGATCTTCAATGCTTACAAGGAAAGTGAAAAGATAGGTCTATGAAAATGAATCAGAATTAAATATGAAATAAACTCTGACATTGAGATTATTGTTAGTCCTTGTGATGGTGTAGTAGAAAAAGACTTGCATGAAGGCGTTACTTTTATTGGACCCTATTTACTCACTAATAAATGAGTACCACATGAAAGTGTTTAAAACCCAATCCATCTATAAATTCGTTTGCTAAATGCAGTTCAATGGGAATCATATGCAACCATTTAACCTCTGATAATTTAAAAAATACTTCTTTTTATGTTGCTTACTTTTAAAAGATCTCTTCCATTAATTATCTAACTGTTCTCTCAATTTTTATCTGGAATGGATATAGGCTTGTTATTTGAGTAGTTATTTTTTTGAAAAAAAATTTTTTTTTTTTTTTTTTTTTTTTTTCAGAGTTTTGCCTCAATCTTGAGATAGATTGTCAAAAATCTATTCTGTTGTAATGATTACTTAGAATGATCGAGTTCATATAGGTACATCATTGTCCGCAACCTAATGATGGAAAATTATTTATTTAACGCAAATATTTATTTTTCAGCATAATTGTCAATGCACTTGGATCAGTGGTGAATATTAATCATATAAATTGATCATTATATATACGGTGACAATTTCAGATAAAAATTCAGCTGATAACTGATGCCTGGTAGCGGATTTATTGATGCATTCTGGTATATGAGTGGATTGAATATCGTCTGAAAGTGAATTTCTTCTGATATAATCTTGAGATTTGAATTATTTGACTAGTGAACACAGACATATGTAAGCTTAAATATATTGTCTATATCACTATTACTGAATGAATACCTGCAGAAATATTACCATTGTAGTTTAAATCAAAAACATTGTTGTTAGAGTTGAAAAAGTTGAACCAATTTTAAAACTTATTAATTTGATCTGAAATTTGGTTTCTTGGTTTTGAATAGTTTTGGAATGAAATTGTGCAGAAGTGATTTTAGAAAAAAATTATATATATATTAAACATTATTCAACATTAACCCCCTTTTTGATATTAAACATTAGATCCCCATTTTTGGACAATTGTCCCCCCCCCCATGTCCTCTTTTTGAACATTAGCACCCCTTTTTAACATGTTCCCATTTGAAAATTTTTTCCTTACATTTGTCCCCTCTTTTTATTTACATTAGCTCCTACTCTTTTTGAGATTTGCACCCCCTTTTTTTTTTAAATTTTTTTTTTTTTTTTACCCCTATGGACCCCTTTTTTGATATAAACTCTGTAACAGTGAACCTCCCTTTTTCCAGCATTAAACCCCTCCTTTTTTTTTTTTTTTTTTTTCACACTACCCCCCCCCCCCACACATACACATGAAGTCTTCCCCTTCCTTTTTTCCTCAACATCAGCCTTTTTTTTCTAACAATATAAAGAGTTATTAAATCAGTTTTAAAAACAAATCATATTAAACGCTATTTAGTCTAATATGAATGAATTTTTTTACACTCAATTTTAGTTTCAAAGACAATTCTGATGCCAAAAGTGGAAAATGAAGTAACATTCTTCATAAGATGGTAAAAACCACTTAGTTTACACAATCATCCTATTAGTAAGAATCAACAAATTCAATATAATTCATTTTAGATGTAAAGAAATTTGACTATAGAATACTTGGTTATGTTGATACCTTTCAGAAATTCCCCCTTTTCTTTTCCCTGCGTATGTGGAAGCAAGAGTGAACTTGCTTTTATCGTTTTCTATTTAAACATTTTTTTCAATATTTTCGTCATTGCTGTTAGAAAAAACATTTGGAGCATTTTATTTTTAGTCTTTTCTCTAACACATCATTGTGGAAAAAATATTGTTATTTAATCTATTGAATTTTTTTTTTTTTTTTCCGAAGATTTTTAACTGATATTCTCACCTCTTCTATCTATACGATAATTTTGATTGTTACAATTTATAACAATTATGCTCCGATTGGTCAATTCGTCAAAATTATCCAATTATGAGAGTTTAATTTTGGGTTGCATCAAGATTGTGAAACAGATTTTCTTT
Source organism: Thysanoteuthis rhombus (assembly GCA_963457665.1). Taxonomy (NCBI): domain Eukaryota; kingdom Metazoa; phylum Mollusca; class Cephalopoda; order Oegopsida; family Thysanoteuthidae; genus Thysanoteuthis; species Thysanoteuthis major. The sequence continues at coordinate 47,938,366 of OY735212.1, read as the reverse complement.
GTTCATTTCTTTGTTACGTTGTTTTATTACTATAAATTATGTTGGTTGAAGTATTAATTAATTATTTATGAAAGTTGATGAGAGGCTAGGAAGAGAGGGAAGAAAGTTAGTTAACCGAGGTTTTCACATATGAAGCTGATCCCTGTTTGAAATAATGGATAATCTTAATTATCAACCATGGCTAAGTCTGGTGTCATAACGAATTTCCAGTTCCAGGTGGGATCCAATTCATATTAAATTAGTACTGGGAGAATCTTGCAGTAAATATTACAGCAACAGTAAAGGTCAGATCTGTGATTGCAATCAAGGAATAAAACAATTTCTCCTCTGCTGTACCCTCTCTGGACAATAGGGATGAAACTGCTCATTAATGTAGCATTTACTTGAGATGTATGTTAAAAACTGAACAGAAGTCCATAGCTTCTTAGGTTGTTTTTTTTCTAATTTCAATTTTTTTTATTCCATGATAGTAAAGTGTATTCATGTGATATTGCAATTGAGCATAAGTTATGAAATCTAATTAGATTTGCTAGTAATTATAGTAAATACATTTTGGGTCTAGTTACAAAGTTTTATACTGTAGTGTGTGTGCATGTAGTTATATTCTTAGTTGGAGTAGATTAAGCGTATTCTTTAACCGCTTTGAAAGAAGATTAAGTCTTTTGAAAGCAACAAATTACCTTAAAGATTACTGAGTCTATGGTATTAACCACAAGGCCACAGAAGCTCTGAAGCTAATTTAAGTACATTCTGTGCCTGTTAATGATTCTTCACTTTACATTATAAGAGTTAATTGGCTTGACTAGGTTATTATGTTAAGTTGAAGACTTACTTCAAGTCATTTATCTTCTAGATAATTTTTATTCTGCATTTAAGATCCTAACAACTAATTTGAATAAATTCTTTGCATGTACGGCAAGAAGTAGATTGTTGAAGTGAAAGCAAGGGTGATTTTTAGTTCTACCAACTTTTTACATTTGAGCTTTCATATCCAGCTCAGTAACATGTACCTGTAATTGAAGAGGTCTTAGAGAGCGTACATTTCGATTACTCAATAACTGACCATTATACTAAGTTGACATTCACTTGATATATTAGTGGGCACACAAAGCATTGCAATGTTGAGTTGGAAGTTTTTGATCAGCGGTTCTTGAAAAATCTAATAAAAATGAATGAAGATGACAGATTATAGATCTTTTATTCAAAATTATAAATCTAAAAGTTGATATGAAACATCTAAAATGGCAACACTTGGAAGAAGTAACTGAAATAATTCAAAGCAGTAGTTTAATACAGTGGACCGAAAATTACTGACACTATAAAGTCCAGGCCTTCCCAAACCTGCACCTTTGGAATTGACACTACCCAAGTTTATCTAAATTCTAAATCAGAACAAACTAGAGAATGTTGCTCTAATCTTCCTTGTGAAGGAGGCTTGTATGACTAGAAAATCAGCATTCAAAACCCTATTTTTTGCATCTGAAGTCTGTATTTTGCAGGATTCCAACTACTGACCCCTGGCACCAGTGAGAAATACACAATTAGCTTATCCACTAGAGGGCTCAATGGGTTTATGTGTATTCATTTTATCAAATGTTGATTCCAGACAAACCTGGCTTATTTGATTCATATTTATCTTGCATTTTCAAAAACTGCTTGTTTCTTCACATCATACTTATCAAGTGATAGTATCTCTTATGTACAAAAAGAAAATTGAACATAGTCAATCAACTAACAAGAATTGCATCCATAATTGGTGCATATGATTTATCTATTTTTATTGTATGATGTATTGTAAATCATTATTACTGATTTTTTGCTACTATTTATCTTAGCAACAGTTTTTGTTGCTTTTTATTGGCAGTGAGTAAATAAATTTTAAGCACAAATATCACAGATTGTAATCCATAGATTAAGAATTGAGATGTAGGTAAATAATAGCAAAAAAATTAATAACGAGTGCATATAATGTTTTAAAATTGACAATTGAAACAATCCTTACCTGCAAGTCACTGTTTGCCACTTGTTTACTCATTAAGAATATAATCTATTCTTATTTATAACTTTACAATTCATTTACAATCCAACTTTTGTTAGAACAATCAAATCTCATCTTCCCATCCTTGATGTCATCACCACAATATTTCAGTCAATCTGTTCTCCAGCTTTCATCGGATGTATGATTCAAGAAAAGAGGCAGACGTTTTTTTTTCTCTCCAGGAGAAAAAAAGACAAGCCAACATTAAGCGTGAGCAAAAGATTAGATTGTACAAACATAAGCGGGAGTAATCCATTATGTATTTCAATACAGATCAAGTGCAGAACAATCTGCCTGCCATTGACATCACTTGATAAAAAGATAGCCAGAAGAGCATGCATAAAACCAAAAAATTAACTGATTTAATAGTTGCTCCAAATTCTAACATATTTCTTCCTTTTTTTTTAATTCTTAGTTTATTTTTTTTTAAATCTTCTTCACCTCTCTCTTATCTTAGCTGCTGTAATCATTGCATGGATCATTCATTCTTTTATTTGGATACTCTATGGCTAATTTGATTTAAGGTTCATCTCTAATATGATCATTAATGCATTAGCAACTAGAATATTCTGATATACAAGACAGCACCTGAAGCACAAAAAAAAAAAACAACAAAATTAGTGATGACTTTTACAGAGCTACTATTTTACAGCTCTAATGATATGAATTGAGGATATTCCTATCCCCTAATTGTAAATTTAGTATAATTTTTAACTCTTGGTCTTATGGAAGAGAAAAGCTGGACAGCTGTACAATTACAAATAACCTTAAGGGAAATGATTCAAGTGGAGGTTGAAGTCCACATATGAATGCTTTACTTTCAGATTCAAATCTTACTGACTGCCTCTTAGATTGGAAAGTTCTCCTGCAGAATTGACACCCATTATCTCAGGGTCCCCAATCAAAATCGAGGACACAGAACTGGAGGAAGTAGACCACTACATCTACCTAGGACAACAAATCTCAACGAGACCCTCGAAAGAAGAAGAAATCAAGCGAAGAATCACCCTAGGATGGCAAGCCTTTGGCAGAGCTAGCTCAACCTTCAAAAATAAGAAGATCCCATTAATCCTAAAATGAGGGGTGTATAACCAATGCATCCTCCCAATAGTCATTTATGGAGCCGAAACATGGAACCTAACCAAGACACAGACCCGTAAATTGAGAACCATGCAACGTGCACATGAAAGAATAATGCTGGGCCTCACATAGAAAGACCACAAGACAGCACAGTATATCCGATAAAAGACGAGAGTCAGGGACATCATAGAATCCATTAAAAATCTCAAATGGCGGTGGGCTAGCCATGTTTCGAGAAAGGCAGACAACCGATGGACATCACGACTTACGACATGGATCCCCCGAGATCACATGCGCAACCGAGGCTGGCAGAATATTAGATCGAGAGACGAGCTAGACAAGTTCAGGAAGTACTGGCTCCGCGACACCCATGATAGAGAAGTGTAGCAAATTCTGGGGAAGGTCTATGTCCAATGAAGGACGTTAAAAGACTGATGATGATGATCTCAGGGTCGATTGCTAAGACTCATAACTTCAATTTCATCTCTAAGAAGATAAATCCCTCCTTTCTAGTTCTTAGTCTAATAAAACCTGAAAAATCTTGACGTAGCAATATCTCAAAGAATTTGATTAGCCAATTTTCAATTTAATTTTTTTGTTTTTTTAATAGCTTGTATGTTTTTCAACCTCCGTCCAAATATCAAGATCATGAAGGACTCTACCTTATGTATAATGAACACACTTCTAATAGTGAATATTATTTAACATTGGAGTATATTGTAAAATTAAATGCTCAAAAAATGATTTCTACATTTATCATCTCTCAAGGACTAGAAAATGAAAGATTTTTTAGATTTTCTCATCTAGCTGCTGTAATGCTGAAAGAGAGACAGTGCAAGCATACCCAGGACTTGTATAAAATATTCTTCCTGTTACTAATTTTTACCAGTAGTATTAGCTGGCTGTTCGCAACTCCACTGACTACTTTTAAATACCATCTGGATTCATTGCATTACACACACACTCACATTTAGCTTCACTTGTAAATTGGTTTCAAATTTTCTTTTTCCTTTTTTTTTTTTCAATCAAACATAGCAATTGATTGAAGTGGTGGTTTCAGTGGGCTTATTTTTTGAAATTATTTGTATGAGACTCCATACGCATGATAACACAGTGATTTATTTATATAGTTACTGTTGACAGATTCTGTACTGACGTGTCACATCAATCATAACAAAGTTCTGACTTGACAATGCTTTGACGTATATCTTGTGAATTTATTGTTAGGTATTATTGATTTTAAAAGGAAATAAACGGAAAATATATTTTAGTCACTTGAACCTTTGGTGGTATTTGCTAGGGAAGATCATGCACATAAATTCCTTTCACTTCAAAGAAAAATTTATTTTACTTGGCATTCTTTCTTTCGGCACAGAAATTATATGAAGTCATTCACTTGAATCATTGAATTGATGAAAATAATTGAACATTTGAAGGATTTGTATGTAAGAAGTAATAGAAAATTTGAAGAATATGTGTATTGTGAGATATGAGGAATCCATGTAATAGAACGTTTTATTAAGATTAAATAATTTCATTGGTCACTTTCTTAATTCAAATAAAATTATGAAAGTGTAAATGACTTTAAAAAAAAGTTTTTTCTTTAATCCTAATTTATTCATTTAATTATATAAAAAAATATTTTCTTGAAAGATAAAAATATTATTAACTATTCTTATATTTTTGTTTGCTTTTAATATTGATAATTAGTAATTTCTTATTTGCGCACTTTGCTGTACAAAACTTGCTCACAATCTGACACAAACAACTTAGTGGTTGTTTTTGCTGATAACAATTATTTTAGTTTTATACAATATTTCCTGACAAATTTTAAAATGTTATTTTTTCCTAGTAGTAGCACAATCACTCTGTCCAATGCTGAGATTTTGTTGATTATAATGCAATGTGATTGAATATTATCAGTGAAAAAAGAATAATATGCTGAAAGTATTGTTTTTTTTTTTTTCAATTGAAGCTATTTTTTTCTTTTTTTTTAAATTTTGTCCTAATGAGTCATTCTTGATACACATTCAAATACAGCTCTTATCAAGTGTTTATTAGTGATAGTTTCTTGAATTGAAGTTTGAAATTTATTTCAAGTTACTATTCAATTACACTGTCAACCACCATTTTTGCAAAGTTTGTCAATAAGCTGTCAACATCCATTATTGATGTTTTACCTGAAAAATTTAAAAAATGGAGACACTGAATTCCATGTTGTTATTATCAATAAAAATTTGTTTGAGTTTTTTCTTTCTTTATTTTGTCTTGGAAAAAATATTTAGACTTTTTCCTTACGGCAAAAATAAGAAAAAACTTTGAAAAACATTTATCTTTTCGAATGCTCATGAATGTAGCTTCACTTTATTGATGATCCACCCAGACATAATAAAGTCCAAAATTGGAGTGACTTCTATGTGTAACTCTACCTCTAATTGTTCTGAAATTTTTTCCAAGAGCAGTTTTGACCATTGATCTCATTCTTTTAGTTATTATTATTACTGTGCTTTAGCCTTTCGCCTATTGTGCCCAATCAATCCATACATATTATACACCTGAGGAGAGATGAAGAATACCTTGCTCAAAATGCAAAACTAAAAAGAATGAGTTCAATAGTCTAAACAATTCTTGGAAAGATGATGACTCCTCTCAAAATTGCAGACTGTTTCTTTCTGTCCAGACTGTAATTTGAAAGAATATTAAGAGAAGTTAGAGATTTTGCTATTCTTTTTAAAACTTAGAATTAATTGTATGATCATAACTGGTTAGTGATGAATTTTAAACTTTTTTACCTATTCACCTGAAGTTAACAGTAAGTGTCATAAAAAATCTCGGTGAAATCACTTGCTTCCATGCGATACTTGTTGATGTTGACTACTAACCTTAATTCCAGCTGTTTATTGTATGTTACAAACCTACAATAGATGTACATGCATGTAAATGTAGGGTAATGATGACCTTCAGCTTTGAATTTAAATATCTTCCCATAACAGGAAATCTGTCACCTGACAGCTACAAATTAACTACTATATGCATTGATATATGCCCTAAATTGTACTAGTAAGCATGAGTAACAGTGAAAAGAAAAAACCTATATTGGTGAGCCTTTTTTTAAGTCGTTTTATGATTAAATAGGGAACATGAAATAGATCAGTGGTACTAAATGACATATTGCAGCAGAAATTTCTTTGAAACTTTTTTAAATACGTTATTTTTTAACATTTCTAAAATTCTTTTTACAAAAGAATAAGTTTCATAACTTATGGAATCATATACCTGTTTACTTTTTGTTGATTAAATTGTTTATTTAGCACAAAAAGAGGTCTAGAGTGTGTCGGAAAATGAATATTCTGTAACCTATATAGATTTCAAGATGAAGAGCATCATGTTGCCAATGTTAGAAAAAAAGTGAAGGCTTAACAAAGTTTATGATTCTAATAACATAGTTTTCAAGTAGATGTGGACAGTATTGCTATCCTCTCTATGAATAACTGAGTGTTTGGTCAAGGCTATCCAATTTGAAGTCAAAACCACTACTATTCATACTATTATATTCATTCATATCTATCTCTGTGTGTATGTGTTATCTATATATATATATATGTGTGTATATGCCAAGTGTAACATTTTACTGTTATTACTACCTGGATGTTCACTTTCCCACTCTCTTCTGTCCCTGGCATAAAATAATAGTTTATAGTGCAGGAATGTACTTTTATACTTTTCACAAGGGTCAATACTTGGTAGACACTGGGAAACTCAAACTTTGCTGATTCCATTCAGAACTATTTATACACGTCTCTTGTATCTGACAAGTTATAGTTTTTGTTTGAGTTGGAGAGGTATGTATTCAGTCATATCTTTCCGTCTGTGTTCATACAATATCTCTGAAAATGCTCCATGGATTTAGATGAGTCTTTGTGTAAGGTACAAAAATTGAACGAGGATAAGGTTAAATTTTGGGGTGGATCCAGGGTTTTTTTTTTTTTTTTTTCAACTGAGATATTTTCCTCTTTTTTCTTTTTTTCTTTTCTTTCTTTTTTTCTTTTTTTTCTTTTCTTTCTTTTTTTTCTTTTCTTTTTTTTCTTTTCTTTCTTTTCTTTCTTTTTTCTTTTCTTTCTTTTTTTCTTTTTTTTTTCTTTTTTTTCTTTTTCTTTTTTTCTTTTCTTTTTCTTTTTTTCTTTTCTTTCTCTTTTTCTTTTCTTTCTCTTTTTCTTTTCTCCATATATTTACAATATCTCCAAGTTCTCAATGAATTTCTCTGAAATATATTGAAGGGATGGGCAATAAGCTCGGGGAGAAGTGAATAAGGAAATAACTCCTCCTTACAATAGTGTACTCAGAAAGTGCACTCTGAGTGCTCTCCAGTTATCCTTAGAGATGTTTTTTTTTAAATGAATGAAAAATTCTTATTGCATAAGATTGTTAAATCGTATATCTTTATAAATGGTAATTAATTATGGTTGTAAGTTGTGAACTATAAGAAAATCTTTGAAAAACTGTTTAGCCATTTTCCTCTTTATGTTATTGGATAAAGAATGTTATGATAGGTCTGGTTAGCAACATGTCTTGTTGGTAATCAATGGATAATTTACTTTTGCTTTTTGTTGGATCACTAAACAGTCTGAATTGGAGAAGAAAAAAAAAACACCGACATGAATGTTGCCGGCTCTTAGGAACCGATTTAGCATGAAATTAAATTGTAAATTAAAAATTTTAGGTGGGGAATTATAAAAAAAAATCTTTTTTTGATATAATGCCTACTGCTTGTACATGTGACATATACATACATACATAGCCACCCAAATTAACTCAGAAACTTGAGAAACTGATTTTGACAGTATGTAATAATAAACCCTAGTCTTGTATATTTTATGATGAGAAATGCGTCCTCAATCACTAAAATAGGCTGTGGCTACTCTACACTACATGTAATCTTGGACAAATCAAGATAGGTGTCTTTTAAACCTCTGAAAACTATATGGATTGTATTATCTTTATTGACATATGCTAAGAATTGAATGAGCCTATATGTTGAGCAGTTTTATTTTCTAAAGCAAATGAGAGTGGAAAAGATTTCTGATTTTTCTCAGCTGCATCTATTTGTCTGCCATCTATTTCTGAGGTGTTATAGAAAGTTTTCAGCCATTTGATGATAACAAAAAAATAACCTACCTAGAGAAATGGCATCTTAATCCTCATAAAAGTACTCCCCCCTCGGGATCCCACATGCTCATCCCAGCATCCCCTCCTTTTTTTCAAAACGGTCTGGAAAGCCTTCTTTTGGATTCGCTATCTGCTGCCCCATCCGCCTCGATCTCAGCCATGTTCAGAAATCTCTGATTTTTATCTTTGGCAAAAGTTATTGTGACTGTTATGGTCACACAGTATACAAGATCAATCGGTGGCATCTCGCTGCTGACTAAGTAAGCCCAGAGGAGATAGTCTATTCACATGTGCAGTAAGGTCTCCTTTGATTAGTTGCAAAGGTACATCAAGGCTGCTCCTTCAGATATTCAAAATGGCTGGATACTTCCCGGACTTGTATATAAGCATCTGAACATTTATTTATGAAATGATGGCTTTTAGTTCACTAATGTGGGAGACGCAATGTATGCAAAGGAAATAATTTAAGATGTTAATAGGACAGCAGAAGAGGATTTATTCTAATAAGAGTTTACTGTTGGTAGGACATCAGCTTTTTTATACTGATGTAAAATGGCATTGCTAATGCTTAGTGGTTGTGTATGCTAGTGTCATCAGACATGCCCTCAATCACTGAAAGTCACTTAGACATCTCTTCATAATCACTTTCAAGGATCCTCTTGATGATAAATGAAATCAAGATATTCTTTAAGTGTTATTTACTATCAGTGAAAATGTTATCTTGAAATAGTTATTAATGTCTCGACAGGATGATAAAGACTACAGTTATCAAACAAAAGTTTTCAAGGTTGTACGTTTTTTTTTGTTTTTTTTTAGACGGAGAATTATAAATCCTTATTCTCTATAAAGTTTATTCTTTATTTTTGAATCATATGCTTTTTACTCACTGTTGGAGGGTCAGCCCAAGGAAAAGTTGCAATAAAAAGCCACTGGTAGATTAATTTGAAGGTAAAAAATTGTTATAAATAATGATTTTCGAGGTGATGTTTGATCATCGATTCTCTGATCATTGTCTAAATGAAGGTCTAGTCATGATACTAGTTCTATCTGCTATTTGCACGTCCTTGGTAATTTGAAACTCAAATTTTGGTTATTAGGTTTGGTATTTAATTTGGTCAATTTATTTAGAGTATATTTATTTTCATTTTTATTTTTATTTTTTTTACAATGTTCTTGACACAGAAAGATAACTATTTTCTGTGTCTTTATCTACTAATTTTGAAAGATTGCTTCTTGGAATACTACTTATAAATATATTGAAATGTCAAACCATAAGATTTGTTTACTTTAATTATATGTATATAGGCAGATGTTAATGTACTGTTTTCTGTCTTTTTTTTTTTCTTTTTTCTCTCTTTTCTTTCATAACCATATAAGATGCACCTCAATTTTTGCTGGTATATTCTCAGAAATATTTGCCTCTTTTTCCATGATTTCATAGCTCTCCACAATACCTGGTCATTTAAATGCTCCTATCTGTTCAAATCTATATTAACCCCCCCCCCCCACATTGGCTGGCTGTTTACATTATTTGCATAGCACAGTCATGTTAGTAAACAACTACTGAAGTGTTTACCTACTAAGACAGAATTTAAAGAAAAAGCACCTTATATGCTGAAAAATACAGTAATTGTTGAGAGGTAGCATTTGGCAAATTTAAAAACTGAAGATTGTAATAGAAGCATATCTCTTTGATATGCAGATTGCGCTTTGTAGACAGGTCTGAAAAGATTATGGTATAAACTTAGTGTGTATAAAGAATGTGGATTTTCATTGACTAACAATCTGACAAATTGACATAGCAAAATGCCTCATGCCATCTCCACAAATCATTCCCTCCCACTGATTCTATGAAAGAGAATTGCTCGTATTTGGTGTTACCCAAGTAACATGTTAGGTCATCAAAACCTGGAATTCTATCTTACTGTGTCTGAAAATGAATTCATATCAGTTTCATGTATATAACTCTATTTTACTACAGTATTAGCTTGACAGAAGAGATTTGCACATTGATTATTATTTTATGAGTGGAATTAATTTTGACTATTTACCTTCATCTTAATTTTTAGATATGCGAGCATCTTCAGTACCAATTGCCATCACTGACTGACTTACATACCAAATCAAAGTTCGCCAATTTAGCTCTTTTGGATCTAGATCTTTTTTGGGTTTTTTAGCTCCTTTATGTCAGCTTCAGAGAAAAGGGCTTTCAAAGGTGGGATCTTTGAAAAGAGGGGCCTTTTAAAGACACTAATGATAGAAGTAGCACATCTTTCAGGCTCCCCCCCTTTTTTTTCTTTTTCCTCACTTGGTTTGATAAAACTAGACTGGGCAAATCTATAAAGCATATTTTTCAATTGAACCTTATTGAATCAACTAATTATGAATCAAAATACATGAATTCTCTCTGTTCTAATGAAAATGACAAGCTAATAATTAGTATTTTCATTTTTTTTTTATCTGTAATGTCCCAAATCATTGCGAGTTGTCTCACTAAGAATGTTTGTAAATCTACTATAATAATTTGCCATAATTGGTGTAGTATATTTATCTTTCTTTTATGGTATTTATTGAATTATTTAACTGATCTCTGTTACAATGTGATCAAATAAACACTATGATGTTCCGTTGGATAAACAAATTATATGTAGAATTAGTTTTGCTTTTCTAGATGATTTTAATACAGTAGTCCCTCCAATTTCATGAGGTCTCTGGTAGATAGACACCTTGATATTTCAATTTCATGAATCACACCTACTGATGTAAAAAAATATATATATATATCAACTACTATAAACCCAAATAAGGCAATGGGAGCTGATGAGATTCATCCACAAGTGCTTAAAGAATCAGCTGATGTTTTATATCTTCCATTGTACTATATTTTGAGGAAAACTTTAGACTAAGGTGAACTTCCTGGAACATGGCGAATGCCACATCTATATCTAAGAAAGCCTTAACTGGGAATTATACATCAGCATGTTTAAGCTTGCAAGTATCTCTATGAAAATTGAGAAATGAATTGTTAAATTCATTGAAGATAATGATGTGATGGACAACAGAGCTATAGAGGAGGAAGATCCTGTCCAACAAATCTACTTACTGTGCTCAAAGATTAGACCAAATAGTGTGATAAAGGTATGCCTTTTTATGTATTGTACCAGGAAGAAAAAGTTTTTGATTCAGTTCCTTATTGTGGACTGATATACAAACTGAGAAGATATGGCATAGCTGGTAATTTAAATTGTTGTTTAAAAGACTTCCTATGTAAAACTGTCTGTGTTAATGATTCTAAATCTGACCAGGAAGTGTAAGTGTTGGCGTGCCACAGGAATAATTGCTTGAAGCAGTACAATTTAATGAATGATTTAAAATTAATTAATTTAATTAATGATGTAACGGAAAACGTTTCTATAAATTGTAAAATTTTTGCAAATGATACAAAATTGACCATCCTGTATTGCTAGGTGACCAAGTTATATTACAGGAGGATCTTAATAGTTTAACATCATGGTCAAGAGAATGGTTGCTAGCTTCAAACTAAGATTAATATAAGGTGCTACATGTAGGTAATGGTAACCCATGTTATGATTACTGTATGAATGAAAATAAACTAGATATTGTAAGTGACAAAATGGATCTTGGTATCTTAACGACCAGGAATTGAAAAGTATGATTTATGACGATAGTTTAAAGGAATCAGGGTTCATGTTGTTAGAATGAGGGATCAGGGAGACTTGATGAAAGATTTTATGATTTATGTGTGGTATAGAATTGGTACAGCCTGATATATTTTTTCCAAAAGGAAGTACAAGGAACTAAGAGGCCATGCATATATGGTGGAAGTGAATATGAATAGTTTGAATATCAGAAAATTCTTCTTTAGCAATAGAGTGCTAGAACTATTAAATAGCACAACATATTCTGGTTATCTATCAATAAATGCAACTGAGTCTATTACACCACAGCTAATGCTAATGTTTAATGACTTAGTGTAAATATGATCATTTGATGTGCTTTCAAGTACAAATTGTATACTTTTCTCTCACACTAAAAATTAATTTTGAATGACACAATTATCTCCGAGTTTATGTTGTTCACACAAATAATTTTCCCCAGCATTTTCTTCCGTCTTTATTCTTAAATATACAAAGATTATTACCATAAAATTTATAGGTTGAAAGTTTTGATTGTTTTTATCAGCACAGTTTGCTTGTTGTCAAAAGTCTGTAAGAGTAGTTACCTTTGATTCAGTTGTCCCCAATCTTTTCATTGCCAGAGACTTTTTTTATTTGAATGAATTTTCCCATGGATCTTTGCATTTCAAAAGGTACACCTACTCTACAAGCTCACAGACCCTTAGCTTTTGAAAGGTGTGCGTACTCAACAAGCTCATGAACCCCTAGTAATAACTTAGTGGACTCCTAAGGGACCCCAGTTTGGGATCCGCTGAATTGGGGATGGGGTCTCACATAGCTGAACCCACTGAAGGATGATGTCACACATATCCAAATCCACAAAATTGGAGGGACTACTGAATATTAAAATATTCTTACTGGAATATCTCTCGAGTATTGTTAAGTAATGATACTTATCAAAATTTCAAATTCAAGTATGAATTTGTAAATGTTCCTGTTAGTTGGGTCAAAAAATGAATTAGCTTTATACTTGAAACTATGAATAACATTTAAAAATAATTTGTTTTTCAAAAGTTTTGCACTATCTTTTCTGAGTTGTTCATTATTAAATTTATGATGTTCAGCTGATAATATCAATGCTGTATTAAATGAAATTGATGTTTTGAGGAATGATTTTCATTGATAATTTTTTTTCCTTACAGAGGTTTGCCGATCCAACAATGGTCGGCCTACACCTTCGACAGCTGCATATAACTGCTGCATCTGCTCAGAAGGTACGTAAACTTGTTTTCTTTTTTGGGTTTTGGGGGGTTTGTTTTGTTTTGTTTTTTTTTTTGTTTTTTTTTTTTTTTTTTTCAATTTCTTAAATTTGCAGTACAGAAAATTGCATTGAAATATAAAAATTTGACTTCGTCATGTTCATTTATTTCTCGTTTTTTACTTAAAAAATAATTTTGATAAAAATTATTCTTCACTGGATATTGAAATTAATCAGAAGAATATTAGAAAATGAATTGTATTATATGTCCATAGGAATTTGAATTCATTTATATTTGTAATAAAAACTGAGTATCAACTGCTTGAAAACCAAAAAACAAAAACTGTTCTCATTTTTTATTTTATACTTTCAGTTTTACTTGATATTTTTGTTTCGTTGTATCTAATTTATCTTTCAATTTATATTTTGTGCAGGTGGCAATGAGTAAATTTGAACCAAACCAATATATAGATTATGACAGGATGGAATACAATATAAAAGTTGTCAAGGATAAGTAAGTATATATATATATATATATATATATATATATATAATTTAATTCATATTTATTCTCGCTATAACCAAATTGTATCATTGTAAAAATTTAAATTTTCCTATAAAAAAGATATTTAGAATATTTTTTAGTTCTGTTTTTTGACTGTTTACTATTTACTGTTCTGCCTTCAGCTGTATTTGGAACAAAGATAATGCACATTCATATTTGGATGGAAACTGATACTCACAATTTCCTTGATTATAAATGATAGATGTCAGCCAGTGACACTTCATAAACCCCTTAGTACGAAACATCTCTTGGAATATATATAATAGTAGGCTTGAGTTTTCATGTTTTAAAATTTAATATTTGAAATGTTACTACTTTTTTTACTAATAATAGTATATTCCCTTTGCTCATTAAGTCTGAATAAATGGGTGTGGCAATGTAAATTTTATTTTAGATATTTTTTTGAGAAAATACTATGAAGTGAAATCTAGATTTTCGTATTCACTCATCTAAATGAAATAGATAACAAGAAAAATGAGTGTTAGTATATGTAGTTGTTCTTCATTTTCATCTCCAGTTAATACAATCATAAAAGAATAAACAAAACTCTATGAATAGATCATTTCAATTGAAAGATAGCTTAAAATATGTTGTTTTTTCTTTGGGGTACTGCATAAACATTTTTCTTATGCTAGGTTCTTTGCTTTTAACGTAATTAGTTGTAAGTCTGTACTTGTGGAGTCTGTCATTTTTTCTCATTATCAGTTCTTGTTGCTATTGCTCATCCAGGATTAGGTTATAACAAAAAATATTTGAGTGAGATATCTTGCTTTTCACTGTATGAGAGGGAAATGATTTAATGCAGCATTAGATGTCTTTTAATAGTAATTTTTTATTGTTTAATCTAATGATATTTGATTTGTATTTGGATTTAGTTTTGGAAGTAATACAACAGGCGAGACTAAATGTCTAGGAAAATTTTCATGACTGGACATACATGCTAAAAATTCCACATGAAAGGGTTCCAGACCTGAGCAACATTAATTGACATTAAATAAAGATATTTTTCAATTATTTTTATTTGGTGAAGTATTAAAACTCATCAATATTAATTTTTACGTCCTATTTTTAGCTTAATTCATTTAGTTGCTTTTTTTTTTTTTTAACTAGCCTAAATGAGTGTTATGATAAAACTTTATATTTGTTTTAAAATAAAAATGATCTGTCTATAAGAACATAAAAGCTTTTGAAATCTTGCGTAAGCTAAACAGATGAATAATGGAAGTAAAAATGAATAAATCCATGGTTGGAAGAAATGTTTTCCTAATTTTTCTAGTTGATTTTTTTTATCATTACTTTTATTCTTGAAAAATTAACTGCAGAACTGTCATTCTCTCAACTTTAAAATTGAATCTTCAGGCATTGCTGAAAACAAATTGGTAATTTATGATTTAGTTAAGTCGCATTTCATAATTTTGTGGTTCTATCCAGAAGAGAAGTGTAAAGTTTATGGATTTAGAGAAAGTTGAATCAGACATTATGGGAATATTGTACTTATTTTGCTTTCTAAAATGGGTACATTTTTTTTGTCACAGATTGCAGCGACCTCTGACCCTTTCTGAAAAGGTTGTATATGGACATCTGGATGATCCAAAGAATCAGGTACTTGCTTTGTTCTTTGATTATGTTTGTTTAACACTTTTGTTCTGCAGAAATTTTGAAATGAAGAAAAAAGGTTCAGAAAATTTTGTTTTTTATGCTCTCTTCTCCCAGTTTACTTTTCTCGGCTGAAGAAAAAAATACTATTTGATTCATCTCTTTGGGCCATGGTAATTTTATTGGTTCTTGTGAAATTCTGAATTTAAACATTGAGTCTATAACTCTAAAAAAAAAAAAAAAAAAACAATATTTTTGTTTTCTTCTTTTTCTCCTCCTTCTTCCGTTCCTTCTTTTTCTCCTCCTTCTTCCGTTCCTTCTTTTTCTCCTCCTTCTTCCGTTCCTTCTTTTTCTCCTCCTTCTTCCGTTCCTTCTTTTTCTCCTCCTTCTTCCGTTCCTTCTTTTTCTCCTCCTTCTTCCGTTCCTTCTTTTTCTCCTCCTTCTTCCGTTCCTTCTTTTTCTCCTCCTTCTTCCGTTCCTTCTTTTTCTCCTCCTTCTTCCGTTCCTCTCTTTTTCTTCCTTTCCTCTCTTTTTTCTTCCTTTCCTCTCTTTTTTCTTCCTTTCCTTTCTTTTTTCTTCCTTTCCTTTCTTTTTTCTTCCTTTCCTTTCTTTTTTCTTCCTTTCCTTTCTTTTTTCTTCCTTTCCTTTCTTTTTTCTTCCTTTCCTTTCTTTTTTCTTCCTTTCCTTTCTTTTTTCTTCCTTTCCTTTCTTTTTTCTTCCTTTCCTTTCCCTTCTTCTTTGTGTTTTTTTTCCCTTCTTCTTTGTGTTTTTTTTTCCTTCTTCTTTGTGTTTTTTTTTTCCTTCTTCTTTGTGTTTTTTTTTTCCTTCTTCTTTGTGTTTTTTTTTTCCTTCTTCTTTGTGTTTTTTTTTTTCCTTCTTCTTTGTGTTTTTTTTTTTCCTTCTTCTTTGTGTTTTTTTTTTTCCTTCTTCTTTGTGTTTTTTTTTTTTTCCTTCTTCTTTGTGTTTTTTTTTTCCTTCTTCTTTGTGTTTTTTTTTTTCCTTCTTCTTTGTGTTTTTTTTTTTCCTTCTTTGTGTTTTTTTTTTTCCTTCTTCTTTGTGTTTTTTTTTTTTTTCCTTCTTCTTTGTGTTTTTTTTTTTCCTTCTTCTTTGTGTTTTTTTTTTTTTTCCTTCTTCTTTGTGTTTTTTTTTTTTTCCTTCTTCTTTGTGTTTTTTTTTTTCCTTCTTCTTTGTGTTTTTTTTTTTTCCTTCTTCTTTGTGTTTTTTTTTTTTCCTTCTTCTTTGTGTTTTTTTTTTTTTCCTTCTTCTTTGTGTTTTTTTTTTTTTCCTTCTTCTTTGTGTTTTTTTTTTTCCTTCTTCTTTGTGTTTTTTTTTTTTTCCTTCTTCTTTGTGTTTTTTTTTTTTTCCTTCTTCTTTGTGTTTTTTTTTTTTTCCTTCTTCTTCTTGATTTAGTTGTGAAATTCATTAGATAAAGCTATATTTGGCAGGTTTTTCCATTATGCCAAGTGTATCAGTCTTTGAATTTTAAAATACTGTATATTTTTCAAGGTATTTGTTGACTGTAAAAATGAAACTAGTTTTGAATTGAGCATAAAATTTCAGAAAATTGATTGACTTGAATATAAACAGTCTGTTATTCTAATGTACCGTGCCATGGGAGATTTCCCCTTCTAAATCACCATTTATGGCTCTTGGTCAGTTATCACTGGAACTTGAATTTCTTTCATCTTCCACGTATTGATCTTTGTTTTCAGCTTGTGAAAGTGAAATTTTCATCTGTGATGACAGATCTACCTGAAGAAATGATTTAGGATATGACACAATATGTACCGTATACTAACTACATAACATTTTATACAAAACCTTGGTAATGAATTTAGTTAAAACAGGCATTATTGCTCACTAATATGCATTGTCTATCAATGCTGTATTCAAAAGTATTGGCCATTTTTGACTAACCTGAGTATAACTGCTGATTTTGTCTGATATATTCAAGAATATACGGTACATTACCTCATTCATTGAAAAAAACTTAATTATTCTAAACCGAGTGCAAATACTTTTGAAATTTTCTTTTCATGTGATAAGTTGAACATAAATGTAAACTTTGGCTGCTACTAATGAAGTTAATGATTTTTCAACAATTACCTAATTATAGGATATTGTTCGTGGTGAGAGTTATCTGAAACTTCGACCAGATAGAGTGGCTATGCAAGATGCAACCGCTCAGGTAATATGAATTCAATTTTCTTTCTTTTTTTTTTTCTTTTCTTTTTTTTTTTTTTTTTATTTAGAATATCAAACATTATTGAAAATTCTTATAAAATGTTCTGGAATATTAATCTCATTATCTCCCCCAACCACACACCTACAATGTTAGTCTGTTTGCTAAAAAATAAGTGCATGTCGTTGAATGAACAGTTGCTTTTAAGGAAAATATCAACTATGCACATTGACATAAGCTGGAAAAGCTAAAATAGCAATGTATAAAACCTGGCTGGATGACCAATATATTTCCCTACGAAGTCAGATGCCAGGGTTTTATTGCCAACTCTTCCTCTGCATACCTGATAAGACTCTTGTTATCAACACACACGCAGAAATTGAGGCTGCATCTGATGGATATGGCAATCCTACACTCTGACTGAAAACCAATAAAGCTTAGTGATATTGGGAGGTATTTGCTACGATTTTTATATGAACTTAATTCACTAGCTTGTTTTTATGGAAGCTATGATTTTTATTTCTATTTTATTATTCTTAGTGTTTCATATATTTTAGAGGGTGGTGATATGAAATGCTTCACTTTATCCCCCCCCTTCTATATTCAAGCATGTTCTTGATTATATAAATGCTATGTTTTTTGTATGACCAAAATTTATATGTTTAGTCAAGTATCAGTCCCCTACAAAAATTGCAGTCCAATATATATTGTAGTGCAAACTAAAACAAGCCCATCAAACTGGAAGAAGTTACTGATAAGATATATTTTTGAATTTGAATTTTTCTAATTTGTCAGATGAATGAAAAAGCATTTTTGTTCTCACATTTCAATATTATTTTCCTCATACTTGTGTATGATTTTTCTTTCCGTAGATGGCTATGCTACAGTTTATATCCAGTGGTTTACCACGTGTTGCCGTTCCCAGCACCATTCATTGTGACCATCTTATTGAAGCACAACTTGGTGGAGAAAAAGATTTAGCTCGTGCCAAGGTAAGTAAATATCAGGTTGGAACAAAATGAATGGCTGTTTTCACATTCCATGTGTGCAATCAGTTTTTTCGTATCATTTCTTTCTATGTGTGCATACATTTATCATTTAATATTTGTAATAAATGTATCATTTAAAGCTCTGCATCTCTTCTTTTGGATAGTGTTCAATTTTTTTTTTTTTTTTTTTTTTGTCACTTTTAAAAAAATTTTCTTATAGGATAGCGAAGCTAAAATGAATAAATGTGATTTTGGTGTTATGCTCTATAAGTTCAAAGCCACCTGCAACATCATTGTTTAGGGGCTGGAGTCAGCTTCAGAATGGATCATACATCATTGATTCCTGATCAGCAGCTTGCTTGGTTTCACACTTGCAGCAATTTGCATATACACATAAAAAATGACTGTATTCTTGATCATGTGCTTTCTGTTGATTAAAAGTGGTTTCTGTATGATAATTGGAAAATATGGCTTTCTTTGAGTCAACCAACTCTCTCCCCCCCTTCAACCATCCTGAAACCTAATCTTCACCCCCCCCCTCTTTAGATCTTCCTGACTATTTGATGGTGCTGTACTTCATTACTGCTTCCTGCAACCTGGTCTAGACCATCATGGCAAGCTCCTATTGTTGTGATTTGAAACTGATGCATCAGAATTTGCAAAAATTTTTACCAGCAGTGGTGAAGAGAAAGGGACCTTTCCTGCTGCAGGGTAATGCAAAACCTCATACTTCACACACCAGCCGTCAAAAACTTGATGCAGTTGTGTATTGAGATCTGTCCCTTACCCATTACGACTTTTTCCAGAACTTAGATGTCTGTATGTGCCAGCAGGTGTACACAAATGCAGACCAGGTCAAAATGCCTTCCAGCAGTTGACTCCCATAACCCCAGTTTTTATTGTGATGGAATAAATTCGCTCTTGGATCATTGCCAGTATTGTGTTCATTCTGATAGTGTTTGTTTTGACTAACATTGTTTCAAAACTCCCATTTATTTTGTTCCAACCTAATGCAGAATTCCTATCAGCTTCAGAAGTAGGTTAGTTATTCTTCATGAATTGGTCAATATTTCTTATTTAAATTAGTCATTTTTGTATTATTATACCAATCAAAAACATTTTTTATAGGATAGCTGTTGATCTGAAAATTCCTTGGTTTGGTTTTTTTATCTGAGAATTCCTGATTTGAATTTATTTTATAATCCATTTGTATAAAAGCATTTTCATGATACCATTTAACAAGAAGTGTAAATGTTTGGTTATATAAATTTTGAAAATTTTATAAGACATTGGATATTTTTCTATTATCTTTTTAAGAGTTTGATATTTTACTTAATTTTTTTGAAAAATTTGTGAATCTCAATTTTTATTTGTAAAATTAATGAAAACTTTTTTTTTTTTTTTTTTTCTCTCTTTCTTATTTCTCCCTTTCAGGATATCAACAAAGAAGTATATCATTTCCTGTCAAGTGCAGGTGCCAAATATGGGGTAGGCTTCTGGAAACCTGGGAGTGGTATCATTCACCAGGTAAGTCATTTTTACTTCAATTGAATCCATTTATTTCAAATGCAAAATTTATCACAATGGTTGGTTAGTGGATCTTGGGAAATGTTGGAAATGTGCATTATGAATTTTACACTGAACATTGTGAAAATGTGAAAGTTTCAATTTTTTCATTGATTGATCTTTGACATTGATATAGATTAGATTTAAATCTCAAATGAACACTGAAGTATTTAGTATAACAGTCATTTGGGATATTGTGAACTTCAAATCCAGTAGATGGATATTACAGTCTTAACAAACTTTTTACATCGGATTTTTTTTTCTTTTTTTTTTTTACCCATTAAAGTTTCACAAAAAATGCAAATATTTATTTGAGATTCTTGTTATTAAAGCTGTCACATGTAACAATGAACAAAATATCAAAAATAATAATAATCACCAGGTGATTAATTTGAAGATACCTCTTCTCTGTATGTTAGACAAGTAGATATAAATATTCTTGATCAGCATATTTCAGGAAGACTTTTATAAAGGTGTATATGTGTGGGTGCACTGTATCCTGAGCCTTGAAAATGCATTTATTTATGGGAGATAAACTTTGAAAAGTTCTTAGGTAATAAAGTCTTTGTTAGCTGTAAAACTGCTTTAAAATTATGCTTTCATTTGGTTTTGTAAGGAATGATGAAATAATGACTAAAACACCAAAGTCCGTCCCTCTTTATTTGCATGGAATTTGCACCTAAAGAATGCAAATAAGATTAAATAATTCATTTCTATCATGATAGTGATGTTGAAAGTGATATTTCAAATGAAAAAGCAGACATTTTTTTGATAACTTATTGTTAGTTTCTGAACAAGTATAAAATTTACTGTTAACTGTCTGTACATTCAATAATCATTAAATGGTTGACATAGTTAACAGTCAAGTTAACTTTTGTTCAATTGGCATTATTTACTCATGTGAGTATTTTGAATGTGTTTGATATTTTATAGATTATCCTTGAGAATTATGCCTACCCAGGTGTCTTAATTATCGGCACTGACAGTCACACCCCCAATGGAGGTACGTACAGTATTATGTTTGTTTGAATGTACAAATTTTCAAGCCATTTTATTTTTTTTAATCCCTCCTTGCCCCTCCCTATTTTTTCTATTTCAAAATGATGATTTTCTATTTATGTATGAGTTTGGATTTTTATGTTTCTCTTTTTATTTATTTGTGCATAGATAGACTTTTATGCTCAACAACTTAATGATGGAAGTTATAAGTGAGAAAAACTTTTGCAAATTCTACTATAAGTTTATTTATAAACAATTACTCCAAAATAATTGTATATCTGTTCTCAATTGAATATCATGCAATTGATAGCAAAACTTGGAAAATTCTGAATTTATTCATGATGTTCTGTTGATGTACAAGATATGGAATATTTACTTTTTGCAAGCAGAAATCATTTTACTAACTTTATAATTGTCCCTGAAGTATTGAAGATGTATCTTTTGAGAAGTCTACATGTAAGCAAAATTCATTATCTATAAAGAATACCTTGAAAATGTTAGGGATTATTTTATAAAGTAATCGTAAGAATTATTTAGAAAAGAAAAGAAACAGATGATATTGAAGTTAAGAATGACTCGAGACTTTTGATAAAATACAGGAAATTATTGTTACCAATGTTCAATTTGATGCTAATACAAGTCCCAATTTCTATTTCTGGTTAATAATGTTTACTTGAACAGTCGTGGATTGTGACAGTCTGAGCATTGTGATAAAGAGCAATGATATGATGAAGAGAAACTAATGAAAATACCTTATCTAAGAATTTAGACATCTTGAGATTATTAAAGGGTTTAAGGTTTTATATAACAAGGGAATTTGAATCAATTTTTGCCTAGGTGGCCTTGGCGGTGTGTGTGTCGGTGTTGGAGGTGCTGATGCTGTGGATGTAATGGCTGATATTCCTTGGGAACTTAAATGTCCTAAGGTAAGATTTTACTACTTGGCTCATGATTTAAATTATTTTTTTTCCTCTTTTTCTATTTTACTACATATGACTTTCAGTTTGATTTGTTTTTATTTTGTTAATTTATAAAAATGCAATTACTGAAATTTTCATCATTCATAGTTGGTGGGAGATCACAAAACAGTACAATATATAAAAGAAAACAAGTCAGAGCTATCAGAATCTTTGAGAAAACTTGGATGGCAATGGACTGGTCATCTTGCAAGAATGTCTGTCAACCGCTGGATTTCACCATTCACTATGTAGATCCCCAGAAATTATATGCATAACCATGGGTGGCAGAATATAAGACTAACTAGACAAGTTCAGAAAGCATTGGCACTGTGATGCCCATGGTGGAGAGGTCTGGGCAGTTTTGAATGAAGATAGATGTTCAATGACTGATACTAAAAATACTTATTTTTGTAATATATCAAAAGTATATTGTTGCAGTCTATCCCTTTACAGATATTTTTGTAATATTTTTTTTTCTGTTTTGCATTTCAGGTTATTGGTGTTAAGCTAACTGGAAAACTGCATGATTGGACTTCTCCCAAAGATGTCATTTTAAAAGTAGCTGGCATTCTGACTGTCAAAGGCGGTACAGGTGCCATAGTAGAATATTTTGGTGAAGGTGTTGATTCTATTTCTTGCACAGGTAAGTTATCCCTCCTGCAATTGTATAATCATTTTAGTTGAATTACCGTTTGTTAAGAATAGATCCTTCAAAACTATGTGAAATTTCAATTTCTAATGTGTACCCTATATGCCGGTGTATATGTTGAGATTTTAAGCTTCAAGTATTTCACCAAGTGGATCATATTAGTTTGTTTGAATCCAGGGAACTTTACCGTCTGATGGACACAATTCTGCCTTGTGTTGAAGCTTTCCACTTATTCGGTGAATATTTGACTAAACTCAATTTGATACCTTAGTTTTGTGTTGATTTATACACCGCCATATACAGTACATTGAAAATTCATTCTCACCAAGTAATTAGTGTTACTAAAAATATTAATTTCTAGATTGAAGATATTTCCCCCTCCTCATTTATTGCTTGCTTCAATTAAGGCAAAAAATTTTTCTATTATAGGAATGGGAACTATTTGCAACATGGGAGCTGAAATAGGTGCAACTACTTCTATCTTCCCTTATAATCACCGCATGAAAGACTATCTGGTAGCTACAAAGAGAAGTGGTAAGTTTTTATTTTTTTTTTAAATCTTTTAGAGCAGTTATTCTGCACAAAAGGTGCACACCTGATAAAGGGACTGTTTGGAATTTGAGGATCAAAATGTTCGATGGTTCAAAACTGAGTAATGTTGAAGTTCGTGATTAATTCTTAATTTTACTATAGATTCCATGGTAAATAATGCTAAACTCATTAACTTTGAAATGTAAAAGTTATGAGGTAGTTGTTTGGTTGTTACTAAATTTCACACAATGAAGAAACTACAACATCTTTAGTATTTGCTTTGAAGTTCATATATCAGTATTTTCTCAGAATTTCTATGATATATAATTTAAAAAATGTGTATAGTAAAGGAACATCAAATCTTTTGAAGTGTCCCGGTGGAGCTTGGGACAAAAAGAGGTAAAAAAAAAAAAAAAAAAAAAAATAAGAAAAAAAAACCCAGGTTCTCAATGGTTGAAGGATCATTTGTAGATACTCCTAATGACTTATCATTATCTGTTGTGTATCATTTATTCATTGGATATTTTAAAATCTGATTGTGTTAATTTTATCTTCAAACATTTTAGTCCATGTTCCTTCCCTATAGGTATATAGCATTTGTTTGTCATTTCTATTTTGAATAATGAATTCTACTGAACCTAGTTTTGAAACCAGTTTATTCTTATGCATAAACTTAAGGTTAATGAGCTTTGTTTATCTTATAGTGGAGATTAAATTGGTGCATTTAGTTTTATTCCCTCATAAGCGAACTCGTTACCTGATGAAACAATCTGCCTCTAGGATTTAGGTTTGTTGGAGGGGGCGGCGGGTATACATCTTATTCAATCATTATTCTGCATAAATCTGAAGAACATTGCTCTTATGAATTTTCAGCATGGAAGTTTTCAATGAAAGATTACTTTCAGGTTGCAACCAACCTTTGCATATCTAATTTTTGTTAATCTGATCAGTGGTTTTCGAGTTATATAATAAAATCTAACAAGCATATATTCAAGTATAAATGAAAAAAGATTCAATTTGTATTTTTTTCCTTCAAAAACTAACTTTAATGTTCTTAAATCTTTTGTAGAAATTGGAATTTTGGCTGAGTCATACAAACATATACTCTCAGCTGACAAAGGTGCACAGTATGATGAAGTCGTTGAAATTGATTTAGATAAGGTAAGTTTAAAAGGAGTAAAAGTGATCAAGATTTTTTTATCTAAACGGATTTAAGAGTATTTTTTTCTTTTCATTCATTTCATTATAGTTCTTAACTAGTAACCAGTTCACATATTGCCAGATAATTGACACTGATATTTTCTGCTTTAATTTATGGCTAATAAATAGTCCATTTTTAAAACTGGTGTTTTTATAAAGTTCCTTCCAAGTAAAACCTATAAATTAGTCAGTTAGTAAGTTTATTCAGACTTTGTACGATTCAGTCCTTTCCAAAACTCAAATCATCAGATTGCAATGAATATAATGAATATTCAAAATGCCACTTGACCAATGTTTTATCAATCTGTTCATTGGTGCTGAACCGCAATCATAATGATGAATAAAAACTAATTCACATACTCTTTAGACATTTTAGGATAGGTATAAAAAAAAAGATGATCTTCAATTATTAATTTTATTTCCTTACTGTTTTCAGCTTGAGCCCCATGTTAATGGCCCCTTCACACCAGATTTTGCTCATCCTATCTCTAAATTGGGAGAAATTGCCAAAGAGAAGAATTGGCCGCTGGACGTTAAAGTTGGTAAGTTTTTTAGTTTTAGAAAATCTTCTATTTACTGAATTTAAAAAGCACTAAATTCAGTTACTCAAGAACAGTATTGAAACTAGTTAAAGCATTCAGTAAAATGTAGAAATTATTGTTAATATTTTGAATTTGTATGTATGCTTTTGGGAAAGAATTTAGAATATGCAGAAATTGAAACCAATACTATTTGAGGTTCCTAATGATGGAATCTGTTTTTAATTAATTTATATTTCACTTGAAGCTTTATTTCATTCCAAGGGAACAAATTAAAGAGTGATTTTATGCCTATATATATATATATATATATATATATATATATATATGTGTATGTATGTATGTATATTATGCTATGAAGTTTAATGAAAAATTATTGGTAACTTTTTGAATATTGTGCTAAAGAACAAATAATTCAAGACAGATTTTTTTTCGAACAATTTGGGCAAATATGAAAATTTTTCCATAATGTTTTGTGCTTAGGTTTGATTGGTAGCTGTACAAACAGCAGCTATGAAGATATGTGTCGATCTGTGAGCATTGCCAAACAAGCTTTAGATCATGGTTTGAAGAGTAAAGGAGCTTTCACTATCACTCCTGGCTCAGAACAAATCAGAGCCACAATTGAAAGAGATGGACTGGTAAGTGAATTCTGTTTCATTATATTTTTTTCTTTCACTTGTAAAATACATGTAAATTATATCTTGAAAAACTATATACTGTATTTTCTGATTATCTTGAATATCTATAGTTTCAGCAAAAAAAACACAAGTATTTTTGTAACATTTTTCACTGTAAATAATATCTTCAACAAATGAATATGGTAGAATTTTGATATGATCACTACTCATCTTATTTTAGAATAAAATTGAATGCTTATATCAGTTTCTATATTATTTTAGTTGACTGCTGAAAAAATTATTTGTACTGTTATGTATATAATACTTTGAATTAGCAAAGAATTCTGAATAAAATTGATTTTTTTTTTTTTTTCAGTCTTGTGGAAAACCTAGCTAAATATGTTTGTAAATGTACATTTTACACCTTATATCAATTATTCTTCATATTGTACTTTTCAATCTTTTTTCTTTTAGTCTAAAATTCTGAGTGACATTAATGGAATGGTCCTCGCCAATGCTTGTGGCCCTTGCATTGGTCAATGGGACAGGCAAGATATTAAGAAGGGAGAAAAGAACACCATTGTCACTTCTTATAACAGGAACTTCACTGGCCGTAATGATGCCAACCCAGAAACTCATGCATTTGTTGCCTCCCCAGAACTTGTGACTGCATTAGCTATTGCTGGCAGGCTTGACTTCAACCCTATCACAGATGAATTGACAGGAGCTAATGGTATACTTTTGTTACTATGTGGTTGTAGTGGGATAGACTTGGGTTCTCTAAGATGCATAATTCTCACCATTTTCTCTTGGTGCACTTCTTTTTTCCTTTTTTTTTCTTTCTTTCAATGATATCCTGTGCACAGAGTATTTAACATCTGCAAAAAATGCAAGGTTTAAAGGGAAACCTTTAAAAAAAAATCTTTGGGGTTACCTCCCTTAAATTAATTAATTGTCAGATGATTGACTGATATGTGCTAAGGGTATCAGCCAATCAGCTGACTGCAAATTTAAGTGGGGCAATTCCAAAGTTTCTTTTAAAGAGTAATTTCCCTTCCAAATGATGCATTTTTTTGCAGACACCCTGTATAATGTTTTCATTTTAGAAATCATATGTATAAAGCAAAATGAATGCTTAGTGTCTTCATAAACTGACTTGACACTTTTCTATATCTAATATTAAATATAAATTTTTTGTGCATCTGATTTTTTCAAAATGTCATATTGGTATTTTTCATCTTTCTGTGTTTCTTAGGGTTAAGGTGCTGTTTATCATCTTTATGTTTACTCTTTTAATTTCATTCCTTTTGCCAAGGACCAAATTTTAAAAATGTAAATGATCTGAAAGAAGTGATACATAACTCCACCTTTTTACCCATTCATTTTCGGAATTGCTTTATTTGTCTAGTTTCCTGGGATTTTTGCTCCGTTTCATGATAGCTTTTTCTTCTATCTTCATTGTACACCTTTTTTGCTTTGATTTTTAGGGGTGGAGGGGTCTCAACACTTTTCATATCTAACCAGAGGCTCTCTGCACTCTTACTCCATTAGCAATTGCCACCACTTTCCAGTCTCCATTCTCAGCTGCAGCAAGCACCTTCCTTTTAATGTCCACAAAAGCAGATCAGTTGTATTTGCCTCTTTTAACACCTCTTGACCCTCCAATATTGATTGACTCCACATCATCTGAATCAATGCTGCTGGTATTAATTATTCAACTTCGCCGTAATTCTGAGGACATATACTTTGACCAGCAAACTGGAAGGATTATCTGTATCTCAATATAAGGTGTTCAAAATTTGATTCTTAGATATCCGGAAATCATGATATATTGCTCTTGATTGGTCGTATAGCAAACGAGAGCATTATGTGCCTGTGCTATGATTTATGTTATCTGCCGTTTCGTAAGATATTGCCCACTTTGAGAAGCACTGAGATTTCCTTTTTTTTTTAAAACTAAGATGGTGTAGTTATTTTTATTGTCAAATGAAGAAGAGGTATATTGGAAATGCAGTTTAGAATAAAACCTTAAAAATCAGCTGTTGAATACTTGATTCAATGCAAAGCTGTGGAGTTAGTGTGGATATTTTCAATTTGGTTATTGAAATAGAATTTTAGCTTAATACTTGAAACTTTTTTCTTCAGGTGAAAAATTCAAGCTGGTACCTCCCAGTGGGGATGAACTTCCTTCAAGAGGTTTTGACCCTGGCCAAGACACTTACCAGGCCCCTCCTGCTGATGGATCTGGATTGTCAGTTGTAGTTGATCCTAAGAGCTTGCGTCTCCAGCTCCTCACTCCTTTTGATAAGTGGAATGGAGAAGACCTTAAAGATATGCTTGTACTGATCAAGGTAGGTTTTTCTTCAAAACTCTTTTCGTCCAATTTGCCTCTGCTTTTCCAAAAGAAAATTTATTAGAATATTCTGTATTTCGTCTATACTATGTTGTTTGTATTTCCTTCTGAAAATTGAACCCTGTAGAAAATAAGTGTCTGGCTTTGTCCCTCAGAAATAAAAAGGAAATTTAACTGATATGTTCATGATGAAAATGTACTGATTGTGAAGGAAAATCTTTTTGAAATATTGACCCCCGATAAGAGGTAATAGTAATTGTTTTTTTTTATCATTGAAATTATTTTATTTTAACATGATGAAATAAGTGAATGTAAAACTCAATAACTTCCTTCAAATGGATCCCCCCCCCCCACCAAATTGCCTATAAATTATCTCAAATCACTGCCAGTGTAAGAGGACCCAAAACTTAGCAAAGATATTGCGGTTCTGCTCAATAATTCTATAAAGTACAACCATTTTTAAATGACAGGGTGTAGTATTTTTACTGGGTTCTGTCTTAATCACATTTACTCCTTGTAAATATGACTTTCTTGTAAAAACAAGTACTACAAAGTATGTTACCAATTTGGGAAGAAGTGAATTGCATCATTTTCAGTACAGTGTGTTGTAAGTGTGTGTGCATGTCAATCAGACACGTATCAGTGAAATATGTCAGCTGCTCCTGGACAAAGAAATTTCTGGTCTGCCAGTTACAAATGCTTCAAGTGTTTGTGCAGACTTTCTGTTGTTAGGTACATCATCATCATAAGGTTTTCTGAGAAAGTATTTCTTGATGTTCAGCTTGAAAATTTTCTGCACATTCTCCTGTGTAGTCGTTAGGGTTAATCTATCTGGTAGGTTTTATTTGCTCTAATCAAAATGGTCAGTATTGAAAGAGTAACCTTTACAACTGAAATTTTAAGCTACAACTTACAGTATTACAATGATTTCACAAGTTTCTTGATCACATTTTGAATTTGAGAATTAAATGACCTATTTTGTAATGTTTCTTCCATGGTTTCTGAATTGCACAAATAGTTTGGGTTATTTCATGATAGTTATTGAAAGGTAGTACAGTTTAAAAATGATCTGTACAAAAAAAAAAGCTAACCCTCATCATATTGAGGAAACAACTTATTTATTTCTGAAAGCATTTTATGAACTTTTTTTTTTTCGTTCCTAGTAATTGTTGAGAATGAAAAAATGAGTTTTTAATTAGAGAAATGATCATCTTCGATGATTGCAAGTTTTTTCAACTTTGCTCATTGCTAAACACGTCTCTGTTCCATACTTGGTTCTCTTCTATATTACCTTAACTTGGTTTAAACTTAGAAACCTTACTTTGAACTTAATTATTTTATAGCCTACTGATCACTGCAGTCTTGATATGTAAAAAAATCAATATCTAACTATATTATATGACGTTGTTCATGTGCCTCACGTCACTGTTGACCTCAAGTGATTCAAACAACATTGTTGAAGTTGATTCTACTTTTTTCTCTTTTTTTCTTCTTTTTTTTCCCTTTTTATTTGAACTCAGGATCAACTTTTTAAAAAACTGACAAATTTCCTGAGAAGAGAAAGGTCTTACAAATTGAAAGCATAAAAAATTATTTGCGAACAATTTTTTTTTTTTTTTTCTTTTTTGAATGGGACCTTAAGTGCCCGAATAATGTTTTTGTAATGTCTGGAAAACAATCAAGAAAAGTAAACAACACGTTACTGAAGATGTACAATTTATTCATTTATTATTTAGAATGATTTCATGCAAATTTTGCTACTAAATGATTTATTTTAACACAAATATTTTTTAATAATTCCTTTTGTGAATGGAATGCAAGAAGTGCAAATATTCATTTACACTCCAAGGATCACTGATTGGAAATAAAGGTGTGGAATATACAATAAACTAGAAGCTATAGAATCAAATATGAATATATTTAGAATGAAAATGCTATAATTTGCTCAATTATTTTAGTTATAGTAGCTCAAACAAATAATCATAGGCTTACATATAATTAGTTATGTAAACAAATAAGGATCTTTTGCTTTAGTGGAAACTAAGGCTGATAATGAAGATGGTCAACTGTGACATCACAGTTGACTCCTCAAAGGGAAGTAAGTCTTGTATCTTGTATACTTACCATGTGTACATGACCACTTCAAACTTTTTTATTTTTTTTTAGTTTTATCAAGAAAAAATTGAATATGATTCTCAACACCTTTGGGTCATCAAATACATGTTATTTGGAAAGTGATCATTTTCTTTTTTCTTTTTTTTTTTTCTCAGTTGACATTTAATAAATGACTATTTTAATAAAATAGTTTACCTATGAGTCTTGTGGATAGTTACTGTGAGGGTTAGATCTTCTATGAGCACCAGTATACTTGTGACCTTGAGCTGCACTATATCATATTAATAGATTTTTACCATACATTCACATAACTTAATGGGAAGTTATTGGATTTGTTATGTATGTATGCACATGAATTTCAATTCAAGTTGATTGTCAAATTCCTAGAGTGGATATCTAAAAATGACTTTAGAATGTCTGTATATTTTATTGTGTAGTATTGGATTTGTCCCAAACTTGTCATCCAGCATTACTAAAAAACAAAAAAAAAACAACCAACTCTATTGTACTCTCAGTGTGTTGGTTTATTACCCAATAAGTTGCTTCCTTTAAAAATGTCAATTTATTATTGCAATATGGTATATACTAAGTTTGATCTTTTAATATCGTGGCCCATGTCTAGCTAATACCTACAATGTAACATTACTCTTTCAACTTCAGAATTTTAAGTGTGCAAATGATTTCTTGTGATAAATGAGTCCTAGTATAAAATGAAGCTTGCATTTCAACTGAAACATTAAACATCTTATTTTTAGGCTAAAGGCAAATGTACTACAGATCACATCAGTGCAGCAGGAAAATGGCTGAAGTTCCGTGGTCATCTGGACAATATATCCAACAATTTGCTAATTGGGTAAGCATTGTGGATTTTTATTTCAATTTTTTTCCAGTTGATAATGATACATGAGAATATCTCATGTGTGATGAAAAAATACTAAATGTTCCGGTTGAATCTAGATTCGTGTACTGTTGATACATGTTTTGTATCTTCATCCCAAAGTGCTCTAAATAAGAAATATGGAGATGCAAATCCTGCTCATTGTATCACAAAAAAATCTAATGATATCGGGAGTTTCAAATAAGTGCCCAAAATAAAATATAGCTACTTCTGTACCACTTACTTACCATGTCTTGCACCATAAATTGATAGAAACAAACTAATAGTAAATGAGAATAAAACTTTTTGATCACATTTTGATGAAAAGAAGGTTGAACTACAGTGGTGATCAGACTACAGGACTTCTACAAATACTGCTGTTACCCTGTATACATATATAAGGTAGTATTAATTTTATCAGTTGTATTTCAGGCCAGTAGATAACTATGTCCATTATGAAATGTCGTAAAGCCACTTAACATTCTGATGTAACTGCTCCCTTACACTAAATAAATGATTAAATTGGCTATATTTTCTCATCTAAATTTCTCCAAATATGTCCTGTAACATGGAACTCATTCTTCCATATTTCCTTACATGAAAATTTGCTTGATGTCTTTCTAGAACTCTATTTCTTTTACTGTTTCAGTGCTGTGAATCATGACAATGATGAGCTCAACAATGTGAAAAATCAACTGAATGGTGAATTCGGAGGAGTTCCTGACACAGCAAGATACTACAAGGTAAAGTTTGTTTTTTTTTCAATTAAAAAAACTCCTTGGGTTGATGTAAATTTAAACAAATTTTGCTGCCCGTTTCTATTTATGATTGTCTTTCTAATTAGGAAAAAAGATAGGTATTAGCTAAGTATTTCTTCCTATTTTTATACTTTTTGAATGTTGAGACATCATATACCTTAAATATTCTCCTATAGTTTTAGATGTTGCTCAAGAATAGACTGTATCAGCTTCAATTTTCAAGATAAGTAGAGTAGGTGAAGTTTATTCACTGTGACTCTGTGACTGGACCAGATGGTGTCAAATCACTGTAAAGGCTTATCATGAAAAGACATTGCTTTATATAGAAGTAGTGGAGGACCATAATTATCAGATGAGATATGTCCAGGAGATACTAGGAATTGAAAATCTTTGTGTACACTCGGTAATTCCAGTGCTTTAATTTGGAAAAATAAATGGCGTTGAAAGTCAATTGACTTTTATATTGAATTTTAATCAATTCAATTTTGCATCATCAAAAACTATGTCAATACCAACAATTATGTTTAAAAAAAAAGTTTTTCCAATGATACATGGTTAAAGGCAGTCAAATTAAGAGAAAGATTCACTGACAGAAAAACAAATCTGGAGTGGAGCCCTTAAGGCAGACTGGCGATGAACTCCACTTCCTGCAGTCAAAAAGGCAGCCAATTGTGACATCACATCATGTCACTGGAAAATGCCCTTGGAAGCTCAGTGGTGTTGTCCCTGTGCAACAAATCTCCGACATGAAACCATTCTTGCAGAAGATGTTATACAAATCTCTCAACACAGCTACAAATATCCGTGGTCAACCCACAATATAACATCTGAAGATTGATAAATATTTATTGTGAATTGTTGTACATTTGAGCTATTTCTTGCACAGCTTTTAACCGCTATTTATTTGTCTTTTTTTTTTTTCTTCCTTTTACTTGTGGAATTTTTTTTTATCTATCTTTTAAATCTGTTTAATAACAACTACAATAGCCTCAGAACATTTCATTTTGATTTTCTTCTCTGCTGAATGAAGATGAAAAAAGTTTACATAATTTTTTTTTTCCCTTCTTTGTAGGCTCATAAGCATTCATGGGTTGTAATTGGAGATGACAATTATGGAGAGGGCAGCAGCCGAGAACATGCTGCATTGGAGCCACGTCACCTTGGAGGAAGAGCTATCATTGTAAAGAGCTTTGCTCGTATTCATGGTAAGTTTGTCTGATCCTTTTTTTTTTTTTTCTCTTTTTTCTTTTTTCCTAATCCTCAATCGGCTGATATTATGTACCATGATGAATAATGTATTCCCACTGCTCATTAGCAACTTTCAAGAGCTCGTTATGCTCATCTTTGATGTGTTTTATCTTTTTCTTCCTCTTTGTACTTATCACATGTATGTATAAAACCTGATCACTGAAGATAGTGGTTTACCTTCTAGCAACATTTGTGTTGAAAAGAAAAAGTGACTAAGAAAATGTTGGATGAGCAGTATTTTTTTTTTCCTTGGTCATGAATCAGAACTGATAACTGTTCAGGAATAGAATAACAAAAAATATTGTATTGCCAACCCCAAAACATATATCATGCCCATAAATATTTATGATAAAAAAATGATTTCCAAAGCAATTTCCAAATTTGCCTGAAAATTGTCTTCTTTTTTTTTCTTTCCTCATTTAGAAACTAATCTGAAAAAGCAAGGTATGCTCCCCCTGACTTTTGCTGATCCTGCTGATTATGACAAAATCAAGACAACTGACAGAATCTCAATTCTTGGACTTAAAACTTTTGCTCCGGGAAAGGTAAATGCATTAATTATAAAGTTTTAATTTAATCCCAAACAAATCAGCATTCTCAGATGCATCTTCTTTTCTCTGCATACATGAAACAACATTGAAACTGTAAAAGTAAAATTAAAATGGTTCCTTTCTGTTGAAGATCATTAGAAAGCTTTTTAGTTTTCTTCAGAAATATTTTGTGTATCATGTGAAATAAGACTTGGGAAAGGCTGAATATTTAAACATGTCTGACAAATATCTCTATTATTATTCTAATGGCTTAGCCATCAAATTTGATATTTCCAAGTTGGTATAAGTTAATGCCTGTCAAATGAAAATTTCATTTTCTTGACTGAATTTCATGTCTCATAAGCTGTTGTCTGACAGTAGCTGATGAATTATGCGTAGAAAATGAAGAGGGGCCATTTATTGATGACAATTAAGTGTAACTTTCAAAATCACTGTAACCCATTAGTTTGAGAATATTGAAAAAGATGCATAATGGGGTTCTAGAAGTTGGAGATTAAGATTGAATTTGTTTATTTCGTTTTCTGTGAAGAAGAAAACCTTAAGATGGTAAGTTAATCCTAGTTGTTCTAAAATAAGTCGTGAAGTTTATAAATCTTAAATTTATAAACATTAGATAATACAATGAGTATTTGTATTTAACCCCTTCCCCAGATATATTTTTTTTTTCTTTTCTGTATATAATTTATATGACATTTTTAGCTTTATGTTTAAAAAAATTCATCAAAGTTAATGAGAATCAAGTCCAAACATTTTGATGCATTTGTGACAATTTGTGAATGTTTGTCTGTGTTCGCTTAAAGAAATGGGGATGTTTGAAATCAATTGCAACAACTATTGCTGAAACAAATGTATATAGCCTTTGAAAAAATGTTTAACATTAGGGAAGTTCGATCTGTCATCAAATTTATTAAATTGAGAGACCACTTTTTCTCTACAATATTTGGATGTATTTTACGCGGGTAATTCTTATGTTGCTTGTTCTTATCTGCTGTTATAAATTCATGAGTAATTTGTTTTATTTTCAGCCTCTTATATGTCGAGTGGAACATGATGATGGTCTCATTGATGAATTTGAACTCAACCATACATTCAACGAGGGCCAGATAGCTTGGTTCCAAGCTGGAAGTGCACTTAACAGGATGTTTGAAGTTAGACAACAAGCAGAGCAGGAGCAAAAACAGCAGCAACAAAGTTAACCTTTTAGGAAAATAGATAGTTTTTTTAATGAGGAAAATAAAATACCACCTTCAACAGTATTGGAGATAATCACCGTAAAGTTTCTTAAGATGGGTTGCAATCTACCCTTTTAATACCAGACACGATGCATACATCACAGTGTTCTATGGACATTGCATAGGCAGCTACCTAGACAACTCTGAAAGTTTTAATTATGCATATGTTTTAATAAAAGGAACATCGGTTATTATATTTATTAGTCAGAAAGTTGCTCTAGTTTTTCTCCATGTACATCATTGTGATATCAATAAAGCTTGATCAAACATAAATGTTGAAGACAAAATTTTCTTCTTTTTTTTTTTTTCCTCCTTTTTTTTTCTCCAAAGATATCTTATATAGAAGGTTTCTTTGTATATTTTCTTTTTACTGTATTTTTTATACCAACTTATAAAGAAATCTTTTGATCGGTCTTGTATCTCAGTATCCAAAGGGAGCTCTATTTTCAGATGATGGGCAGACTCGAACTTCACTAAAATACTTTACTTTTTAAAAAAAATATCAAAATCCTATATGATTTAATTTCATCATCGGAATCTTTGTCATTTGTGAGAAAAAAGATAGGAAAAGCGGCGATGAAAATTATTTATGCACACCTTATAGAAGTGGAGATATTTTAAAAACAAATAAAGCAAAAAGTTAGTGTAAAC
This sequence comes from Thysanoteuthis rhombus, assembly GCA_963457665.1. Classification (NCBI taxonomy): domain Eukaryota; kingdom Metazoa; phylum Mollusca; class Cephalopoda; order Oegopsida; family Thysanoteuthidae; genus Thysanoteuthis; species Thysanoteuthis major. The sequence goes on along the minus strand of OY735212.1, from coordinate 47,903,006 downwards.
AAAAAATTACATGAGTTGCATTATGAAATTCTCAAGTTGTACTAATTGCTTTAAAACAAATGACTCTTTGATGCGAAAAAGAAATGCTCACCCTCAGTATATATTTGTGAAAGGTTTAAATGCAAACCTCTAAACTGATATGAATAATTTCATTTAGTATATTTCTTTGATCTATGCTGCAAATACTTGAAATGAATACTGCTATTTCTGATAAAAGCACTGTTTTGATGTAGCCCCGATGGAGAAAAATTATTTATGATGAGGTTACATGTATTTTTATAGTGAATGTTTAATCATGAGCTAGTAATTTCTCAGAACAAGTGAGCATGCAAAATTAGCGGCTTGGATCCTTCTAGAAACTTCTATTTTATTCTTACCTTCCTCACATAACTATAGAATGTATTATCCAATGTTTTAATAATTTCAATACGTGATTTGTTTTTAATGTTATTTTATCCAACATTGTTTTTGATAGTTGTGCAATAAACGATAACTGAAATGAAGTTAATAAATGAATTTGGTTTAAAATCTGTTGGATGCTTACCTTCTTTCTTCATTTAAATCATGACACAGTATAAGACATATGCTAAAACATTGACGTATGGTGTTACAGTTGAGATGACAATTGGCACCATAATGCTTATCTATTTATATTTGGTCAAATAATGAATTTTAATGTAAACAACGGTTTCAGAAGTTTCAAAGCCTTTTTTGTCTGGGTTATTTGGAAGAACTGTTTTGATGTTGGCAAGAATCTAATTGTAATAAAAGAATTTTTTTTTTTTTTTTTTTTTTTTTTTTTCCTTAAGAAACCAGTTCTTTGCTGATTAGCTTGATTGGAATAATCTTGGCAGCTATTATCTAATTGCATTTAGATTTTATCTGAAGTTAATTTTTATAATATGCAATGCATGAGATGTGTACTACACGAAATTCAAATTCCTTGTTACCTAAAAAAGTTTCTTGATTCCTATGAGATTCGATCATTTTCTTTTTTTTTTTTTTTTTTTTCATTAAAATTTTATCTTATATACATTTATATTATTTCATTTAATTTGAATATTATATATTATAGAATATATGTATAAGAATGTGTAGTATACAAAATACATGTATTATCATAAAATATATTATACAACATTTACATGTATCATTATCATATATATGATTTAAGGAAAGAGTAAAAAAAAAACAAGGCAAATTTTTTAGTAATGAATTTTAAGTAGTGTTTTTTAATGAGCCTTAACTAACTGGTTTCAGTTTCATACATGTCTTCAGAAGGCTGATGTGATTCTGTTTCTGGTCATCTTTTTCCACTGTCTTGTTGAGGGGATTAAACTCGTGTCATTGGTTTATCAAAGTTGATTAAGATTCCAATTCCATGGATGAAATATAATTCTGGTTGTTAGTGAGCACTTCAGGAAGAAGGGGGTTGATGCTGGATCTCCTTTTAGGAGTAAAGGTTAAAATAAAGGAGTTACAGCATCATAAAGGCTCATTATACCTAAAAACCATGATGAAGTATGGCCCCCCCCTTTTTTTTTGTACTTTACACTTTCCTTAAATTTGTTCAACCCTTATTGCGGAATTTACCTATGTATTTTCTTATAGAGTAACATATATTATACACACACACACGTATACATATATAACATCGTCCGTAGTTGGACCTAGACCTTCTCATGGGCGTTGCGGAGCCTGTATTTTCTGAATTTGTGTAATTCATCTCCATCTTGTATTCTGTCAGCCTCGGTTTTGCATGTGATCTTTGAGGATGCATGTTATGAGTCATGATGTCCATCGGTTGTCTGCCATTCTTGCAACATGACCGGCCTAGTGCCATTCAAGTTTTCCCGTAGATTCTAAGATGTCTCAGACTTCCGTTTTCTTTCTGATATACTTTGCTATTTTGTGAGCATGATTCTCTCACGTGCGTGTTGCATGTTTCTTAGTCCGCAGATCTGTCTCTTGGTTAGGTTCCATGTTTCAGCTCCATAAGTGACTATCGGGATGTATACTCTTCTTTTTAGGATTATTGGGATCATCTTGTTTTTGAAGGTTGAGCTTGTTTTACTGAATCTTGGAGTGATTCTTCACTTGATTTCTTCTTTATTATATATATATAATCAATAATTGTCATCCACAGAGAGTTGTTTCATTGTATTACAACTCTTCAATGACAGTATAGACGTGAAATCCCTTCCAGTACTGTGAGATTGGGTTGAAATCTTCGTTCTTGACCCAGAGGCAGATGCTCTACCTCTGCCCTTCTCGGAACTGGTCAGTCAGTAGGAATGAATTAAGTGATTTACTTACTTACGCATAATTCCCCATCTACCAGAATACTCTATTCTAGGTTTTGAAGAGCATTGCATAGTTGCTTATAGCAAATGAGTGCCATACCTAAGAGTACTCAACCCCACATATGATAATAATATATATATATCTGTATTATCATATATATATATATACACATACTGGAGAGTTGTAATATTACGAAACAGCTGTCTTAGGATGACGAGGAATTATGCAGAAGTAAATATATCACCTAATTCGGTCCTACCGATCGTCCAGTTCTGTGTAGGGCTGGGGTAGAGCATCTGCCTCTAGGTCTGGAGCAAATGTTTCGACCCTACTGGGAGGGATACTGGATAGTCTATAGCTACACTAAAGAGTATGAAGAATTGTAACACAACATAACAGCTGTGTGTGAATAACACAATTATTAATTATAATTATGTATGTATTTTATATATACTGTGGAGTTGTAATACTATGAAACAGCTGTCTGCAGATGACACAATTATTTCTGCTTTGAAGTTCATTTTTTTCATTTCTTTTATGATGTATTTTTTAATGTTTTCGCATTTTTGTGCATTACCATTTTCTACAATTAGTAAGCCATCATCCCGGTATAACTCTATATTTCCAATATATTTATACATATATGTATTTATAACTATATATATGTATATGTATGTATAATAATAAATAATTGTGTCATCCACAGACAGCTGTTTTCTTGTATTACATTTCTTCAGTGTGGCTATAGACTATCCATTAGCCCATCAAGTACCACGAGGTAGAATGAAAACCTTCACTTCAGACCGAGAAGCTGGCATTTTACCCCTGCCCTACACTGAACTGGACGATCAGTAGAACCAAATTTAGCAATATATTTACTTGCGCTCAATTCCCCATCCAGTGTATGCCATTCCAGAATTTGAAGAATATTGCATATATATATATATAGAGAGAGAGAGAGAGATAGATCTCTAAGTCATAATTTTCCCTCTAATAACAACCTCACGTCCACAGACAGCACTTTCGTCATATTATGACTCATCAGTGTAGCTATAGACTAGATATACAGTCCAGTGCTGCTTAGAGGAATTGAAATGTTACATATATAGTTGAATGGGGATTCTCTACACAAACAGGTATATGTTTCTGCTCTGTCTGGGCTCCTTCAGGCAAATATGTATATCTCCAGCTCTACTTTGAACCAACTTGACATTTTAAGTTGAATGTATCAAGCACTCTATGAAATAAACCATCATACAGCAGATATTGCATTATATCATATCTAATAATAATAATGATTATATATATATATATATATATATCATCATCATCATCATCATCAGTCTTTTAGCGTCCGTCGTTGGACATAGACCTTCCCCAGGATTTGCCACACTTCTCTATCATGGGCTTCACAGAGCCAGTACTTCCTGAACTTGTCCAGCTCATCTCTCCATCTAACATTTTGCCGGCCTTGGTTGCGCATGTGGTCTCGGGGAATCCATGTTGTGAGTCGTGATGTCCATCGATTGTCTGCCATTCTTGCAACATGGCCAGCCCACCGCCATTTGAGATTTTTTATGGATTCTATGATGTCTCTAACTCTTGTCTTTTCCCGGATGTACTGTGCTTTTTTGTGGTCTCTCCATGTGAGGCCCAGCATTATTCTTTCATGTGCACGTTGCATGGTTCTCAGCTTACGGGTCTGTCTCTTGGTTAAGTTCCATGTTTCAGCTCCATAAGTGACTATTGGGAGGATGCATTGGTTATACACCCTTCTCTTTAGGATTAATGGGATTTTATTATTTTTGAAGGTTGAGCTAGCTCTGCCAAAGGCTTACCGTCCTAGTGTGATTCTTCGCTTGATTTCTTCTTCTTTCGAGGGTCTCATGGAGATTCGTTGCCCTAGGTAGATGTAGTGCTCTACTTTCTCGAGTTCTGTGTCCTCGATTTCGATCTTAGTGTTTTTATCTCCAATGTGGTTGTTGCACATGATCTTCGTCTTGCTGAAGTTCATGTGTAGGCCGACTTTCTTGCTCTCTTCATTTAGTTCATCTATCATTAGTTGGAGGTCGTGTAGGCTCTCTGCGAAAAGGGCTATGTCGTCTGCAAATCTGAGGTTGCTCAGATACTCGCCGTCTATTTTAATTCCTTTATTCTCCCAGTCTAGCCGTCTGAAGATCATCTCGAGGCAGGCTGTGAAGAGTTTAGGTGAGCTGGTAACACCTTGTCTTACTCCTTTCTTGAGCTGGAAGGGGTCCGAGTCTTTATGTAGCCTGATAAATGAGCTGCCGTGATTGTATATATGTTTCAACACTTCAACATATACTGGATCTACACCTTGCCGACTGATGGCCTCCATGACCTTAGGGATTTCTACTGAGTTGAACGCCTTTTTGAAGTCGATAAATGCTACGGCAAGTGGTAGTTTATACTCTGCTGCTTTTTCTTTCAGTTGATTTATCGAGTGCAGGTGGTCCATGGTCGAGTAGCTTCTTCTAAAGCCAGCCTGTTCACGTGGCTGGTTTTCATCGAGTGTTTTTGTGATTCGGTTGGTGATGATCTTTGTGAAAAGTTTGTATACACCGTTGAGTAGGCTTTTAGGCCTATAGTTGTTGAGGTCTTTCGGGTTTCCTTTTTTATATAAAAGCATTATGATAGCAGTGTTCCAATCGTCTGGAACCTTACTGTGTTTTTGACACAAGTTGAAGAGGACGGCCAGTTTCCTAGTGATGATTTTACCTGCTTTTCGGAGTAGGTCGATGGTGATGTTGTCTGGTCCAGGGGCAGTTCCTTTCTTCGTCTGTTTAATGGCTTGTTTCACCTCCCACGGGGTTACTTTTGGGAAGTCCTCAAGTTGATAGCTCATAAAAAACAAATGAATCTAGTGTTGGATGGGTCGGATCTCTGTCTAATCGTAAATAAGTAGTAAATTCTTGCTGGGAGACGGGCATGAAATATTTAGCAACGAACGATGAAAAATTGAAACTTTTTCAACTGCTAAAATGAAGTCCCCAGATCAACTGAAATTGCTGCAAATTTAGATGAGTATTGTTGAATTTTCTGAATTTATTTATTCATTTCCTCATTGTTTTGTGATATTCTCCAATGCCTGCCTACTCATCCAACTCTGTATTACCTGATTGTAATGTCCTTTGCCTCGAACCATTGGTCAAAATAGCAAAAAAAAAAAAAAAAAAAATCTCTCTCTCTCTCTCTCTCTCTCTCTCTATATATATATATATATATATATATATATATATATATATATATCATCCCATCTGGAACAAGATGTCATCAAAAAATGCACTTATTCATTTTTGGAGACATGCCTCATAAGTACATCGACATGGGCACCTAACTATAGTGCATGTATCAGGATATATCCAACTAGAGAATAATTTAGACATGCATCAGAAAAATCCACCAGGCCCAAAAGAAGTGTTTTGCTACCCTATCAACATTCATTAACTCAGATAGTTTGCACGAGTTGAAGTTGATAAAAAGCTTCTTTGTAAGACTATGATTTGAATTCATCCTCTTACATATGCAAGTAAGATTATATTGCTGCGGACAGATTAACTGGATGAAAAATCAGTTGCAACAGCCACATATAAAACGGTATACTCATTCCTTCTTTTTTCTGACCCTCTGTTTTGCTCTCAAGTCGAAATCACTTTCCGATTCATGTTGCTCCTTGTTTCCATTATCCCAACATAAGTGACCTATTTGAAACACAATGCACCTCTCTTTGAGGCTGTACAATCAATTGGGCAGCTTCATGCTACATGTCACATTTGGGCATGTGATATGACCCTCATTATGCCACACATTCATTGATGCATAAATAACACAGGTAAAATCTGATTTAAAATGGTTTTATGACTCACATTTACACATCAAAACTTTTTTTAAATTAGATTTTCAAATTTCATTTTATATTCCTGAATCATACATGTTTTTGGGTTTGTTTTTTTCTAAATCTGAGCTTGACATGAGATCAATTCAAAATTTGATTAAGTCAGCAATTATAACTTGACCAGTACATCTCAGTATGAAATTTTAATTCTTTTCTTTTTTTTTTCATGGGTTGTTCTTCAATTTATATTTTTGTCTGGAGCCTATATTTAATTCAAGATTTTGCAGAATTTTCATTTTGACGTACTGTTTATGAATGACAACCTATAAATATAGCTTGTTTAGAAAAACCTCAACATATTCATTTTCCTGAAAGGAATTTGCAAACCAAAGTATAAATTCATGAATTAAAATATCTATCACTGATAAAAAATTTCTCAAAATAAAACTGACAAAAGAAAAAATAGAAACTCATCTTATAACTCAAAGTAAGTTTGATTTTTTTTTTTTTCAAATCATCACCGGTTTTTTGGTAATCAGGGCTTTTATGTGGGGGTTTCTCATAGGGCATTTTCACGCTTTATTTATCTTCAGTTCTTATAAATAATTCATATTTGTTTTCTTTCATCTTCAATGATTGGAGAATATTGGAAAAAATCAGTTGTCAATCAGTTGGTCTAAGAGATGGATAACACTGATTTTAAACCAGGGAATAGGGCCTCTTGAGGCTGCAATACATGCAAAAAGCACAATGTGACATGCAGAGTGACTTGATCATCCACAACATTCCAGTTTGTTTCCACTTGTCCCCTGTTTTACTGCTGGACACAGCAGAGAGGGTGAGGCTGACAACATTGTGCTACTCTTCCCTGTCATAATCCAAGTCAAATGTAAGCCATGACATCAGACTCAGTGGTGCACTGCAGTTGATAAGCCACTTGGAACTAAAGCTATGATCATATTCAACCAAAAAGGTCAAACATGGATCGCTAGATCTTGATTTTCTTTGTCTTTTCCTTTTTTTTTATTCTTGAAAATTTTTTCACATATCCCTTTTGATATCAATTTAAATGTGGTTCTCGTTGATAAAAATTGATTCAAGTCTCATATTTTATTCATACTTTTAAATTCATATTAGCTGTGTTCCAGATTAGCTCCTTCACTTATGAAAAAAGAGATTATCCCTAAATTCTCTATTTTTTCTCAAGTGTTATAGCAACAGCAGTGATTCCAATCTGATGCAAACACCTACAACAAATGAATATGTATCAAAATTTGGTACTTGATGTTGATTTTATATCCTAGAAACAAATGGTTTTCCTAAAAAATTTTTTACAGTTTAAAAAAAAAATCCATGCTGATTTTTTAGATAGACTGTAACAATAGGTGTGTATTAGTGATTTGTTATTTTGTCTGAATGATGGGATTTTACAATTGCATTGTACTTATAAAATATTAAAAACATGTTGCTCTGCATTTTCTTGTTTATGTTCGGCCAGAATATGCCTAGATTTTTTTACACATTAGTAAGGGAGATTACACTATAATTAGAATTCGATGATTATCCCCCAAATATGTTACAGACAGAAAATATTGACTATCATGCGGCATATTATGTAAGTAGAATAGTTATAGGAATTTTCCCTATTTATAAAAAAAAAAAAATGAAAACATTTTTTTCTTTTTTGGGGACTGAGCTTTGAAAAAAAATTTCCACATTATCTTTCCTCACTCTTTAGTCAATAGATTTGATCTAGGCTACACGAGATTGGTTCTTGTGTATATAAATTTGGTTTTAGTGAAAATGATTTTTTGTATTTTATATCTTCTTATCTTATCTCATCATTATTCTATCTTAATCCTATACTTGTCATAAGAAATGATAATTTTTGTAAGGATGATGTTGTCTACATACGAGTTGTCTCCCTTTTCCGCACTGAAACGATACGCACTGATGGATCTTCTTTCCATATCAGTGCTCAAATGGAGTATTTAAAAAATAGATCAACACTAATACATGTTCACGGCCTGAAAATGTGAATAAAAATACACAGAGTAATGGTTAACACTAGAGAGTTTTCAACGACTAAATGAGCAGAAAATGCCGACGGTAATAATAAATCATCAGACAGATTTCGCCGAAAAGTGAATTGTTTTCAATGCGTAGGAAATCATAATTGAAATGTTCGTGCGAAACAAAAATCTGGATTGAAGTTTACGTAAAATTTGATCACCCTACTTCATATTGAAGGGAGGACATTATGCCCTCACGGAGTCATTCTCGTCTCGGTAAGCTGAATTTTCCAAAGAAAACTAACGATAAGGGAGTACGCTTCTTTTCTTTTCTTTTTTTTAAAACTATAATTTACTGTCGAAATCATCATTCTTCGCCTTAATCATGGTCTAATATACTTTTTAAAGTCCTGTTGTCTGTTTATTTGAGATTTTTTTTTTCTCTCTCAGTCTTACCTGGAGAGAAGGATAGTTTACCCGGCCGTGTTGGTACCCCTTTCGCGTTGAAAAAAAACACAAAAAGTTGGAATCAACTTTGGTTTCTATTCACTGTTGTCTATCTAATTCCCAAATATAACACCAGTTTTATTTTAAAAGTGCATTGATAAAAGTTACGATATCCTGAATCGATCATAACTGCGCCTTATGGTTTGTTGAAAAGTGGTACCCGGTTACTGTTCGAGTTGAACCAAAAAATGTTCTGTAAGTTGATGCTGATGCTGATGATGACTCCAATAGCTATCTGCCTCGTTGTAGAAAAAAGGGGGTTAAAAACTGGAAACAAATAGAAATTATAACATTTTTGCCTCCCATAGCAGAACTGTATGCATAAAATGCACGTTTCGAATTGAATAATTAGAGCAAGCTCGTCTGAAACTGGTAAAACAAGTGTAAATTCTCATAGATAAATAGGTGAGTGATCACACCGTTTATGTATAAAGGGAGATAACTTTGAATGGAGCGACAGCTTTAGGTTAATTATCTTGCACGGATCTTAATAAAACGGACCATTGCTTTCACTCAATACCGTTAAATAAAATGCCTAAAAACCCTAAAATTAGAAATAGGAATGAAAAAAGAAGAGAAAATAATCACAAATAACATTCTTCTAGATTTTTTTTATAGTTGAAGTATTTCCACTATAATCATCTTATTCCCAATTTGGATTTTTATTTCAATGTATGAATTTTGTCCTTGACAGATGGATCATATATCAGAAACATACATTCTATGCACGCAAGTTACGTTCTGCATATACACTTACAACCAACCATTCAATTGTTTTGGGACAAAATGAAAATTAAATCTTCGTTATTTGATCATCAATAGAATGAAAAGTAAATATTATGATTGATAAAATCATTGGTATAAATAGAAATGAAAATAACTTCTATATGCACACATTAAGCTCAATAAAATCTGAAATCAAGATTCTTATTGATATAACATGGATATTTAGATTCTACAAGCTCAAATCTGACTCCTAGGTTGGAAGAGTTTTTCCCCTTGTTGAAGCATCATTTCCTATCTCCCTTAGATCTACCAATATTGACACCCGTTAATCCTAAATTATGTGACCTAATTGAAAACTGTATTTACAAGTACTTAATATATATTTACACATCATAAATATGCCTGGTTGTGGTATAGAAATGGACTGGCTGTAAATCATGTCCATTGCAGCCAGTCTGTTTCTGTAATGCAACCAGGCATATCTATGATATGTAAATAGTGAGTGTGCAAGCCTCGTCTATAGCCTAAATGCAGTGTATTCTTGTTAAAACAGAACCCCCATTAAGCCAGATATCGGGTGAAACGGATGAAATCTGAGTTAAGAGAGTAATTAACATAGAGATTTTTTTAAAAAAATGATTCATAATCCTTCATCCAAAAGAAATTTAAAAAAAAAGAAAAATTATTCCTTTTTCATAATAGGAAACACCTCACAAGCATCTTACTCATTTCCTTCACATGCTTATTGTCACATTTTACTATGATACCACAGAGAAAGAGAAATTGAAGTAATCTCCTTCACTTAGCTGAGTGGATACTCTCTCCACCACCTTATGCTTCTGTCTGACCAACGGAAAGATCATCAGCATCATAGTATCATAAGTGGACTACTTCAAAATTACTACTACCATTACTCCTCCACATTTGTAAGTGAACAAACTTATAATGGTTTATACTTGGGATTTTCAGAGGAGTCAGTTCTTAATCAATTAGAGCTGAACTTATCAAGCTTGGCTGTGCTACGGTCAAATCCCCTTGCCTCATTGAAATCTGAAATGTAAACCAGACAGAATTCATTTCTCCATTCAATATCATCCCAAAACTGTGTCTCATTTCAACTCCTTTATTAATAGTTTCTGTACATGGTATATACTACCTTTAGCAGAATAAATCAACTTGAGTTGGGCTTTAGAAGTATGAGTGAGTTCATCATCAGTTTTTGCATATGTCACTGATATTCGTGCATGATGTCACTCATTTTTCTTTTGGTCATTGTCATCTGTCATTCTTACATGCAAAAATAAAATCAAAACTCAGCAATAAGAGTTTGACAAAAAAAAAAGAAAGAAAAACCCTAATAAGCCTTATGGTTAATCCGCCACTGACCTCGAAAGCTGTTTTTATACTGTTCAATGGTTCGAACTGTTCGTATGACATCCTTAGTGGCAAAGTAATTTTCACTAAAAATGGGAAAAAAAATGTATATGTATACTTGTTATTATATAAAAAATAATATTTTTCTTAACAATCAATGTTTACAAAAAAAAAATCACTGAAAACTCAGAAATGTGAGTTGACACAACATAACATCACAGAATCACTCTTTCTTTTTCACTTTCTCTCTCTCTCTCTCTTATTCATGTCTAGAATTCAAATATCTCAAATTCCAGGTCTGACTAATTGCAAGTAATCAAGTCACCTCTCAAGGAGTTTGGCAATAACATAACAAATTGTATGATTTTTCTGGCTCTATAAAATTAATCAGGAAAATCTGGAAGGGGAGAATAATTGACAGTTGCATCAGAGACTTGAGGTGTTTAAGGGGTAACTTCCCAAAGTCGAAAGATTTGTGGAGGTATGAAAGTTCTCCATAATAAGATTGGTTTTAGAATTGAAATGACTGAGACCCGACTCCATTGTATGGGTCATATGTATGAGAGATCATAATGATAAAATAACTCAGTCCTTAGAAAAATGAATTATGTTTATTTCATTCAATCAAAGGAAAATACATGTGAAATGTTCTATCAATGTCTTTGTGTGTTATACACAGAATGTATGAATAAAGTGTATTATTCTGATATAATATACATATAAAAATATAATAGTATTTTTGTGTAGGTCTCTGTACATGAGGTATGATGACTTGGTGTGTAAAAATGAAATGTTTAAGTTGTATATATGTGGTTTGAAGCGTTTGCACAGAATAGGATGTATGTTTTTACAAAAGGTTTTAATAGGTTTTCTGGCCCTCCAAAACATCCGTATTAGAGGGCCCTAGAGCTGTCAGCCAACACAACTATCCTGTATCATGTCAAAATAGGAAAAGGCAGAAATTCAAACATGGCGCTAAGACCACATGACTGTGTTGAAGGTTCTGAATGGCTATGCCATTTTTAGCCCCTGAACTGTGAGCATTTTACCTATCTTCATCACTTTTGATGATGTGGGGTGAATGATAAAATATAATTTATTCTAATTAAGTCTTGGTAATTTGAACCAATACAAATTTGTTGATACTATACTACAGCTTTGAAACTCATTATTCATGGATATCTTCTAAAATTACCAATGTGAAGTTATTTCATATACTTTGAGCTAGTGCGAGAGCCACAAATAATCCTAGTGTTTGCTCATTATTTTGTCTGAGGTGTTCAGCCGAATCAGTGTCGGGCCTGTAATTGTAATAAAGTATCACATATTTTCATAGTATCTTTCTGCTTTTGCTTTATACCCCAACCAGCCTGTGTTTATTTTCAACAAGTTCAAAATAGTATTGGAAAAATAATAGGAAATTTGATGCAAAGTATTCGTTTAAAGAAAGCAGCAAATTTCAAATCATTTTCCCAATATTATGTATACAACATTTAATGGACATTACAATATATATATATATATATATATATATATATATATATATATATATATATATATATATATATATATTCATCCTGCTTTTGAATTTGCTTTATGCCACTTTTTTACTATTACAAAAAAGCGAAAAATCAAAATATTGTTTGTTTAACAGAGAATTGTTTTAGAGGCAGTGCCCAACCTCTCCTTATAAGTTACATGATTTTGTAAATAAAATAACATTTCTATTTTTTGTTCTACATTTTCCCATTTTGCCCACGAGTCACTATATTGTTCGCTGTCCTGTTGCTGATTACATTAATTCACTGACAGTCAGGATCATTTATCTCTTCCCCTCTCTTTACGTAAATGCTTATAGATAAATACATGATAATACTTATGCACGAACACATGGCCTACCAGTCCAATAGTGTATGATGATTATTGTCACAAGATGTGCAACCATGTTGAACTTTCTATTGTTCCCCCAAGGAGCCACTCTGCCTCAGATCCTTTCCTCAAATCTCTAGCTACACCTGTTGAAATTTGATATCTGTACTATGTATGAATAGCTTACTAGTATTATTAAAAAACAAACAAAAACTTGAAGCTATTCAGACAGTACATATCTCAAATAGAAATCGTGTATTTTTAGAGACATCTTTACCTCTCCATAATAGGCTCTCTCAGTCTATCTGTTAGTCAGTTGGTTGGTTGGTAGGTTAAAAGTTCTGCCCCCATATTGTTTCTCAGCTGTTTCAAGTCAGATTTACTTGAAACTTGGTAGAAAGCTGTCCCTTGACAAGATACCTCTTATGTATAAAAAATATTTCACATGATCTGGCAATAATAGCATTTAAACTTTATAGTAGATGCCTCCTTGAACTGTTGGTTCTTCTTTTAGTAATACAAAGTATTACTAAAAACACAAGAACTTCAGAGCATTCATTATAGTACAAATTTAAATTCATAATGAATTTTTTTGTAGGTGTGTGGCATTCTAATATTTCTATCTCCTGTAATGAAATGTTTGGGCTTCTTTGGTTTCTAAGGATATGGTATTAAGCAGCCAGTGGAATTGAGAGGAAGCAATAAAAATAATGAGTAGAGGTGTTCTATATTTCAAGAGCACACCTTGTGTGTTCCTTTCATTGTGAGAAGCTATAAATATATTGAAAATACAATTACTGACACAGATATTACTTTTAGTTAAGAATTAAATATGAAACCTATCTTTTAGTTAGATATCTAAAATGTCACTTCCTATGAATACTCCCTATAAAAGCCCTGAACACATACGTTCAATTGTTCTTTTGCCCCAACACTTCTAGCTGGTTACTCTCTCTCTTTCTTTCTCTCTAAGATTGGTATCAACTCGCTCGATCTGAACTTCACCATTTTTTGCTGTCTTCTAATTCTCCCTACTTGGTGGAGCACACATGGATTAAATCCTATGTGTTTTCTGTGTCTTATATAGTTTGTCTGTCATGTGTTTTTCAGTGTCAGAGAATGGTTCACAAGTTCTTCACACACGATCTCAAATACATTGCTCACAACTTGGCAGTTAGGTAAACGCACTGATACTCAGTCTCAATAACCATTCCTGGGTACGCCCCAAGCCATATGGATACGTGGCAATCCAGACACCTCCACTCTGAATACATGATTACAACTATCAAAGCACAAAGCTCCCATCTTTCGATTAGAAGCTATCTCCCATCTTCTCCTCTCTCAACAGGATCGTATCCATGTTTTCATATATATTTCTATTTCAGTTCTGTATCATCATAAATGTTCCTGTATTAAATGTATGTTTTATTTGTTCATCTAAACACTTGTATGAGTCGTCTTTACTCTGTTTAATTTCTGTCTCTCCATGCTGTTATACGACCATACATCTCCCTTCTTCCTTCAACATCTCCAATGACATTGTCACGAGATGCTAACACTAAACCATGTGGAGGCAAAATCCTTTATCTTCACCAACATCTCACCACACACAACCAACAGTCATTTACTTACTTTCCCCCATCCAATATAGGAACCTCCAATAAATCTTACACACTGATTTTCTTTATGATAATTATGTTCTTGCTGTATCAGGATATAATCTAGTTATAATTTCTTTTCAAACATGATAATACACACTCAAAAACAAAGATAAAGTCTGGTTGAGGATGGGATTTTTTGAGCGTCTCTGCACACTTTTGACAAGATGATGTGTCAATGAAATGCCCAAAACTAAAAGAAATGAAAAAAAAGTATGCCAGTTAATTTTATCTTCACCTCATTTCCAGATAAAGATGAAATTACTGGCAAATTGGCCAAAACTAGAAAAACATTTTATGGCAATAATCTTATTCTATTTATAAGAAGAATAATTCTAGAAAATTCTGTTGTAAAAATTATAACCGAAAAATTTTGTCTATGGAAAGTTGTTTATATTGCATAAACAATGGGACATAATAGTCTGCATTACAACATTTTTAGACAAACTGCACTCAGATTTCAAAAATAAAATATGATTATTAAAAATATTTACTCTCTTATAAAGATAAGGAACCAAATATTATTTTTGGCAGCCTCTTCAGGAGATTGTGAAAATGAAGCAATGAATCAGAAAATTACAAAATGCAATTTAACTAAAATATTTTTTTGAAAGTCTGTAGTTGATTCTTTTTAAATCTTTTAAAATCAAAATGTATTGTAGACTTTGGTTTTGTTAAAAAATATTCGCTGACATGCAACTATATTTGTAATCTGTACTATGTTGAACAACTTGGGGTTTTTCTTAGTAAAACTTAGTATTAATGAAAAATGAACTGAAACTATAATATTAAAACTGTACTATGGTGAATTGTTTGAAGTTTTTGTTTATTTTTCAGCAATACTTTGTATTACTAAAAACTAAACAGAAAATTTAAGCTATTCATCATAGTACAGATTACAAATTGCAAATGAGGGGTGGGATTTTTGAGCAGCGGGAGAGGGGGGAAAGCTCCTTGAGGGAGCAGTAATAGGTTTAGCATGGCAGCACACCTAATGACCACAATCACCATAGGCCACTAGTAGTGATATATATGTATATACAAAAAATGGATGTGACGTGCCCCGTCCAATATAAGCATGTGCTCATTCCACTTTCCACATAGAACTAGGAACACCTGATGAAGACTAGAGGTTATATGGACAAAACATTGTGAGCATATAGTCCTACCGTATCATACACTGATTAATTTGATTATATCAAAGTCTGCCTTATCTTTTTTTTTGACATGATCCAGTTAAACACTTTGTGCTTTGAGCTCTTACCCTCTTCTATACAAGTCAGGTGATCAGTTTACTTTTGAGCTTAGAAAATATAGGGGTTTCATTATGTGATGTTGATGAAAATTGTTTTCTGTCGAAGTTTACTTGGCTAAATTTCTCAGCTCTGCTTTGCAATCTTGGCTGAACATCATGGAGACATCTCATAGCTCCTCACCTTCAGTTTCTGATATTTCGGTGGCAGCCATATCTGTTGCACCTGATGAATCCAGACAGAACAAGTATCATGCTGAGAAAAAAAACACACAATCTGAAGAATCTCTTACTAGCCATACCTCAAAATCAACCACCGAAATCACTTCTTCTACTGCTGATTTAATTTCTGATCCACCTTGGTACAGTAAGTGTTATTTTTGGCATTCTAACAATCTACTCAATCAAGAGCCTTTCAGTTTTGGACCATTACCAATCTTTGGGGTAATTTCATAGTTTTTGGTAAATTGCAAAATCATCTTTCTGAAGTTGTTTGTTCAAAAATTCAAAAACATCAGCACAATTCTTGAATTCCTCTTTGATAAGCTGATAAAACAGAGTTCAGATAGAATTATATCATGGCAATATTACTCATAATTACTTGAATTAAGATTGTATCACATCATCATTAATCTTTATTTGTTGATATTTTTTTTATACCTTATCCACATTTAATATAGCAATTAACAAAACAAGTAGAGGCACACCAACCTTTGGATCCAGACACTTTTCAGGATTTGGAACTTTTCAGACAATTTTCAGACCATTGAGTTGATTTTTAGGGAATGTCAATGTCTCTGTAGAAAACATTCACAGTGAATGGGTTAAATTAAGACTATAAATAGTATTACAGTTCATTTGTACTTAAAAATAAAAAAGTATGCCGGTTAATTTTATCTTTATCTCATTTCTAGATAAAGGTAAAATTACTGGCCAACTTTTCAAGTACAATAAGAGAATATTTAAGCACTTTTCATTTTCAAGTATAAAAGCTCCAAAAATTGACCATTTTTACATGAAGAAATGCTTGATTTTTGAAGCTCTTTTTTTTTGAATTTCATATAAGAGGTTGTGTACCTAAGATAGATTTATCAATTCTAAAGAAAAAAATCGAAAGGAAATGTCAGTTTTGGTCAGTTATTCTACTTGTGACACACAAAATACAACCCCACACCAGTTTCTCCCTATTGTTTCCCCCACATCCCCAAAACACACTCAAAAAATTGTATTGTTAATTTTTTTCCATCACTCAAAGTAAATATACTGAGTGGGGAAGAATAAGCATTTAAACTTTATGGTTAGAATTCTATTTTTTTCAATTGAAGAGCTCTTTCAACTCTAATTTCAGGAACTTGAAAACTAAATTGGTTCATTTTCCATAAAATGTCTTGATATTTGCTGAGCTTAGCTTAGTATAGTGCAGAGTCAATTTGAAGGAAATGGGGATATAAAGATGGTTTTGTGCCAATCTTCTAAAAAGGGAAGGCCTGTCAATCTGGTATTTATCTGAGCTCAAACACTAACCACTAGTGTTGGTGGGAAATGTGAAGATTTCAAATACATCAGGCACACCTCATAAAATGTCTCACTAAAATGGTCTATTAATTTTTGCAGCTAGAAAAATACATGAGAAAATGAAAATTCTGCAGGAATTATAGTTATGTATGAATAACTTCTGCAAATAATCCATTTCATTAAATCTCAGTCTTGAAATAACTTTAAGACTAACTTTGCTACAGACTGTGTTATTATTATTACTAATATCATTATGTAAAAGTAGCTTTTTGCTACAAGATTGTACATGATATAGAAATATCAGTTCAAATCCACTTCATGTGAATATGTCTTGAATAAGTGTATGAAATAGAAGTGATGTTTTTATTCTTCCAGTTCCATGTACGAGCCCATACATCTATGAGCTAAAGATAACACATGAAAATGTTTCAAATTTTCGCAATCTCATTTCAATGACATGGAATTAAAGGTTTTTAAATTTTTTCATGTTTCAGGTTCTCCAAGAGCCTGTTTATCAAATGTATCAATCATAGTGTATTGCAGCCATGCCCTTTCCCAATGGGTGAGTTAAATTTATTATTTCAGACAATTCAATTATACATACAAACACTTGAGCCCTGTGGTCTCTATACTAAGCTAATCATGTAAATATTGGGAGTGAATGAGAATATTTATGATGATATTTATGATTTTTTATCAAATACTAATATATGTTAATGATTTGGTATAGATGAAGCTGGTGAATTCCATGAATAAAATCTGAAAATTATCAAATCTTTGAACACATATCTTTGGTCTGTAATTCTAAGTTACACTTTATTTAACATTTGCTGGACAAAACCGAAAAAGAAAAAAAGAACTAAAAAATAGTAATTATTATAAAACTAGCATAGAACCCATAAAAAACTACAGGATTTTCCACCAATGGCTACAATTAGAGTATGTGAGTGCTCTACCTAAGATCAAAGTGTTTCTCCCAAGCCTTCTACCTAGGATCAGAAAATAGTATCTGCACACTCATCAAAAAGTATTACACACACACACACACACACACACACACACACACACACACACACACACACACACATATATATATATATATATATATATATACCTGCTGGGGTACAGGGCATTGCCTGGGAAGAAAGTAATCAATACCGTAAGGTCATGTAAGACAGAGCTTTTCAAATTTGCAATTGCAACCCTTCAAGTAGGTTAAAAATACAGAAATTGACCTGTTATGGATATTCCAAAATTGACCTCACCTTGTATTAACCTTTAGAGGTCATCTGAGGTCAGTGTCACCTATCTTTGAATCAAGTTACCTATGTACACAGTTTTTCAGCATGTTGGGCAGAGATTTGAAAAAGCCTTGATTGACCTTTGGAGGTCAACAGAAGTCAGGGCTATCTATCCTAAGTTCATAATATTGTTACCCTTGTATACAAATTAGGAGCCCATGGTGTGCAGCCATCTCTATTATATTTGAAAAATGTCAAAATTGACCTTTTTTGAAAATGCTAAAATTGACCTTTAGAAGACACCAGAGGTCAGTACCTGCTATCTTTATTTGTCCTGGGGTCATGTTACCTTTTTTGCTGCCATCTGTTAGAATTAAAAATTCTGAATTGACCTTTCTAGATTATATCCACTTATATATATATCCATCCTACAGCTAATTTCCTCTAGTATACAAATTTTCAGCTTGTAGGGTGCAACCATTTAGGAGTCTATAAAGAACATAGAAACAGACATTCTTCATCTTTATAGTATTGTATATGTTCGTTATGTGGATAACACCTATTTCTCCTTTTAAATTTCCCTTCACCTTCCAATCGTTATTTTACCAACATATATATATATATATATATATATATATATATGTAGGTGAAATATGTACCACAATTTGTATATATTATTCCGAAAAATCTTCATTCAAACAGTGCTCAATACTTGGAGTAGAGACAATATATCGATTAAATACATGAATTTTTTCAATGGCAATAGTATACCATTGTTTCAATTTATTCAGCTCCCCAGGCAGACAATATAACTGGGCCTCACAATTGTGTATATACTCGGGAGATGACTTACACTATGGATTGAAATATGATGGTTGAGTGAGTTATAATCATTTACCTTGCAATAGGATCAAGATTTGTAACTCAGGTTACATTACAATAAGTTACTTTTACTTTCAATTGTTCTCTGATGATTGTTTTTTTTAGTTTTTTTGAATACATAGTTTCATTTGTTTGTTCAATTAAAAGGTAATATTTGATTAAGTAATTCTCATCTTTAATTCAGATTATTTACCTGTTTTCAATTATGCTTTTAATCTTTTATTATTCCAGTTTTTATCTTTGAACTTGAAAAAGATGATGAATCAATCGTAGAGTAATGTTTGCTGTCAGCCCCGAAACTGAATGAATGTCAATTTTTCATGGATTTGCTTCTTGATAAT
Organism: Thysanoteuthis rhombus; assembly: GCA_963457665.1. Lineage (NCBI taxonomy): Eukaryota > Metazoa > Mollusca > Cephalopoda > Oegopsida > Thysanoteuthidae > Thysanoteuthis > Thysanoteuthis major. The sequence continues at coordinate 47,883,469 of OY735212.1, read as the reverse complement.
TATCAATTTAACTGTTATTTACATAGAAGTAGGTTTATCTTTTAAGTGTTTTTATTGGTATCTCAATTTCATTGTAAACACAATTAACCTATGATATCAAAATGTACTTGGAACATTTATCTATATCTGATGTGATTAAATAATCAATGTTAGAAAAATGCTAGGAAACACTTTCTTTAACTCTTTCTAGATTACTGGGACATATATGTCCCAAAGTTTCTATGACGGCTGGAATATATATATCCCACAGATACCTTTTAGAAGTCTACTGGGATAAATATGTCCTGCAGATATCTTTTAGAAGTCTACTGGGACTTCAATTCAGGCATTAAGCACTTTGATAAGTTAGTCTTGAAAGGGAGGCACTTTTATAAGAACACCTTTGTTGAATGGACCCCCTCCCCCCACTGCGGGAAATATAGTTTGATGAGATTATCTATAATGAAATGAGTTTCAGTAATAAGTGCAGATGGGAGAAACACTAATGTTTTATACCAAGAAGCCTTGTCAAAATAAAGGACTGTATCATTTATTTCGTTCTGTGCACAGGAATATTTTTTCCAGAAAAGAACTACTTTATGAAGTGTAAATAATCTTTTTTTTGTTTGTTGTGTTGTGTAAGAAGAAGCGTAGGAGAGACTGGGCTAGTTGGTAATATTTTTATAGCTTAGATGTCAGCAACTTCCTATGGAATTAAACCATTAAAATACAAAAATGACCAAAGGTTACCATGGAAAAGAAACTTCCTTTGGATGGGTTATTTAAATCTGAAACATTAATTAAGTTTATTATATCATCATTTAAACATTCAGGAAAAAGTGTACCAACCTACCAGTGAGATAATAGGTACAAAATACTAAAAGTAAAATTTTAAACCAGACAGAAATATTACCGATAATAGAAAATGTATTTGAGTGAAAAGTAACATTTTTTGGAATATAATGACCACTTGGTAAAACAAGTGGAATTATATGTGAGTGAGCTTCAAGTGATGCATTGCAATAAGGTGAAAGATGGAAAAAAATCAATAAGAAAAGAATAAATTTCTGTTGGGTGTCGACCCAACAGAAATTTATTGACACTCATCTCCCAATAAAATGAAAATGGATATCAAAGCAGTATCAGTAGCAGATCTTAGCCACCAAAGGGGAAATTATTAATCTTATTTCTCATGCAAGACTATAGGCAAATCCAGAATCATCAGGTATATAGTTTTGACAAATGCTGTAATCCCTGTTGTTTTCTGAAACACGCTCAACATGTACCCTGGGTGCAAAAGAGCCATAATACATTTGACAATATGTGCACTTTATGCCAATCCTCACCAGGCCTTGAATTGGAAAAATTGTTTTACGCACACCAAAAAAAAGGTTTCATTATCTGTGAATTCATCATTGTTATTAGTTTTTCCTTTTCTTTTGTTGATGCTCCCTTTTCCACTTTTCTTTCTTCTCTGAGTTCTGACTTGTTTAAAGTTTGTTTTTATCTTGCAGGCTTTTTTGTTTTTCTTCTGCCTCCATTGCATTTGCATACAATCACAGATACCAACCAGCCCCGCTTACAATGTACCAACCAGCCCCAAACAAATGTCCCAAGAGTTCTGACAGAAGCTGCTTGAAATGCAGTAGATATACTGTTTATTGCCAGTTCTCATAAACATAAACAACCATCAATTGCAAATTACAGCATGAACTAAGCACACATTTGTCAAAGTGAAATAGTTATTTTTCTGAGTTTGAAAATGTTTTTCATGCTTTCAACACATGTAACTTAAAATTAGAAGAAAAATGGCTGGAATTTTCTGCTCAAAATGAAGTAACATTGGAGCCATCAAGTGGTAGAAACAAAAATTAAAGCAAATGATTTAACCTGCCCCATGTACAAACCAGCCTTGGTCTACTCTATTCAAGAACATTATTTTCGTGTGTTGTTATATTTGGAGTTATTTCCCCCCAGGCTATGCTGGGTCTTTCTGCAAAATGGGCAGGTCAAACCATCCAGTGATAGTGCGTCTTTGATGAGTTTTCCTGTGGCTTTGGCTCGGCCAAGGTAAATCAAATAGCAAGAATGATATCTTTCAAAAAGCTGATTCCATCAACGGATTTTTAAAAGCCATTTACTTGATGATTCAGAGTACTAGCTGTAATTATTTACTCACTGAATTAAAGAATCGATGTGAATTTGAATTCTGTCTGAACACTTTTTAAAAATTTCAATAAAGAAAAAATGTCAAACTCGATTCCTTATTACAAGGCCTTACCTTTGAATATTCAAACTTTAAGTATCCCACTCAAATTGAAGGTTTTAGGATCCGAAAGAGGATTCATTTGTGATGTGTAGAGCAAGGCTGGAATCATACTAAATACCATCATTTGAACATAGTAAAAGAAATGTTTTTTTTATGCAATGATATGTTGGTAGAAATATGATGACTAGCACTAAATTCTTCAATGTTGTATTATCATCATCACCATGTTGTACTAGTTTTTCTTCCGGTTATCACTAGGGATCAAGTGACAGCAAACCTCTTCTCACATCTTGCACTCTTCAGCTTTCTCATCAACAAAGCTGTGCTCTAAATTCTCCAATTCCTATAATCTTTATTATACACTGATTTACTTGGATTCATGTCCTTATCTTAGTTATTATAGTTGCAATATTTTGGCTATTGTACCATCATCTGTCTTAGTTGGAAATCTTCTGGGAATTTCATTCAATTTATAGGGGTAGATTGTACTCATTCCGCTGTCCATGCTAGAGAATCTCGTGTTAATTCTTCCTAGCTAATTTGTCCTTATCACGTTGCTTGTCTATCTCTCTCTCTCCGAACCAGTGTAATATTACTCTTTTGCTCTTCTTGATCCAGGAATTGAACTTATGACTGACAGGAAGATAACAAAATATGCTTAACCAATGCTTTTATCCTTTAGGCCATGTGTCCCATAGGATAATCAAGTGGAAACTTGGAGCCTATAAACTTGGAAGGGTCCTTGAGATAATTCTGCTGCATGTTATTATCAGCAGAATCATTGCCTTCTTAATCTACAATTTCATAACTCTCAAGCAAGGTTTTGATATTTATCTATTTTCTCACTTTTTTTTAGTTTCAGCTCGTAGTCCACTGAGATGGCTACATTCAAATTTTGACACATTATCATTTTCTTGTTTACAACTATTCGTTCTATTATTAGAATTAATGATTTCATAATTATCGTTATCATTCATTTCCATATTCACATCAGATGTCTGGTGGTTATTGTTGGAGATTAAGTAACAGCAAGTCTCCCACAACTTCCTCAGTATCTGTGCTGATCCCAGCAGCGTCATGGTCAGTCTCCATTCTCTCTTGAATTTTTGAACTCATCCAAACTCGATTCTTGTGTTTTTAGCACATGTGTGCCAACAATTATGGATATGATTCTATCCATCATATTCCACTAATTTCTTAGTCCTCTTGCTATGTCCTTTTAATTTTTCAATCTTCTGTTTCCTTTTGTCTTCAAGGTGTGATCCCTAAGCATATCCACTTGTAGAATCGGACGGGTCCTCTTTTCTCTCAGATCTAGTTCTCTCACTCAGATGGAATGGTTGGACTAGACCCCAGTTTTCCAGAGTATCTTATTTTTATTTGTCGGGACAGCTTCTGGTTTGTTCTGATACTTTTTGAATGCATTGCTATGCCCAAATTGTTTCCGCAATCCTTAATGTATCATTGGCCTTTTTCTGTCCTGGTTATTTTGCATTCCTGTTGAGTCAGCTATCATAATTATTTTTATTATTATTTTTTCTATGATTACAACATTATTCTTTGACAGACATAAACTTGGATCAAATAACCTCCCAGTTTCTAATTTTTCCAGTTTTTGAGCAAACACCTTTGGAAGCATCTTTTAGTTTCTTCTTCTTCAAAAATATGTTGTTACCATACATTTATTGTCCAGGGTATTAATAGGATTTCTTCACTTCTGCAGCTGTTGCTCTGGTCAGCAGAGGTTTCCAGTAGGCAATATAACAAGCAATATTTGCTGTATAGATTTATTGAACATCTGTAACAGATTTAAATCTGTAGGATAATTAAATTTGTCAAGATATGAAGCTACCAATTTAATTTTGATTGATATAATATCGTTTACAACAGAATTTTCTTTTGTAAGTTCTATGATTCCAATGACTTTTTTTCTTTGTATATCCTTAGACAAACAATTTTCAATGACAACTTTATAAGGCACAATTTTTAATAACAAAACTAACTGCACATGTACAAAAATGTATTGGTTAAATAATATATCATAAACTATATATAAACTGGTACGTCTGTTGGAAATATGCAATTATTTATTACAAATTTCTCTTTCAGATTTCCGTTTCCTTATTTTAGTATTAAGAAAAATGTAATAATAATCTAATGGTTGTTGTGGCCCTTTTGGTGAAAACATTTTTTGATCAATTGATTCACAATCATAAGTGTAGATGGTTTTTCACACACCAGACTATATACCAGTATCGATAAAAATATTGCCTGAACGTAATTGCTTTAGGAACATATATTAGTTTAAAAAACAGTTGTGTTTTGTAGCTAATACCCTTTTCTTTCTCATATATATATATATATATATATAATGCTCCCTTATTCAGGGTTGAGCACTCTTTAAGTAAGGTAACTCATTCATTATAAGCTATAAGCAATGGTCTCCTAACTCTGGAATAGAGCACTCTGGTGGATGGAGAATGGTGCATAAGTAAATGTATCACTCAAGTTTAGCCTTACTGACCGCCCAGTTCTGTGTAGGGCAGAGGTAAAATGCCAGCCTCTGAGTCTGAAATGAAGGTTTCGATCCTACCTCGTGGTACTGGATGGGATAGTGGATAGTCTATAGCCACACTGAAGAGTTGTAATACAAAGAAAGAGCCATATGTGGATGACTCAATTATTTAATTATTATTATAAAAAATGCTCCTTTATTCAGGGTTGAGCGCTCTTTAAATAAAGTAACTCGCTCATTATAAGCTATAAGCAGTGCTCTTCCAGAGCACTCTGGTGAATGGGGAATCATGCGTAAATGAATATATCACTTAAGTTCAGGCTTACTGACCGTCCAGTTCTATGTATTATATATATATATATATATATATATGTAGGAATCAAACCTGCCCCTGACAGTAGCAATGCTCTTACCATTGAGCTAAACAGCCATAGCCGCCGGTAAAGAGAGGGCACAAATAACTGCTTTCACACTAAATTCTCATCTCATTTATTTTCGGTCTATTCATCTCTTTCAATGTGACAGTTGTTTAAGAAATGGACATGCACCTCAACTTAAGACTCCATTGAGCAGACCTTTTGACTATTTACATACTGGCCCCGCTGGGATAGGACCTTTAAATATTCAAGGGTCTCTCAGATTATTTTTAAGAAATGGAAATATGATCCGACAATGATTATAAGTCTAGGCAAAGCATTGATGCGGCTACCCTATCGGTCACAGGTTTGATTCCTGCAGCAGCCCCATTTTCTTTAATTGTTTATTCAATTTACCTTGTCTAGGCCAAATGATACATTCTGCACGTAATAACAGGAAATCATATTAAATAGAGTTTCAATGTGATATAAGACAATTAATAATCATATTTATATATACTTGCTGAATTACCTGACGACAGCGTATTAAATATCTAAAGAGTAAAAAAAAGCTTTCAGACTTGTTAAAAAAAATTACCTTTCACTTTTGACACATTAATAGGAGGAAGTCTCCCTTTGCTGTAGAAGGAGGGGTTCCCTACATTTTGACCCTCAAAGAGTGAGAAATTTCCCTTCATTTTTGACTCTTAAAGAGAAAAGGTTTCCCTTCACTTTTGACCCCTGAAAGAATTGTATATGAGAATATAGAACAAGAATATATCTATAAATGCATATTGAATGGAAAGTAAGGGTTACATTGTAAACCCTCACTCTAAAATTTTTTTCCTCAAAACTTGAAAAAAGAATCAAAATGTTCTTCTAAGTCTTTGTGTATGTATGCTAAGTCAGTTGTGCTGCACCAATATTTAGTTGGTGTCTGTAGTATGATACACAGACAGGCAGATATATGGAGATGTGAGTGGCATGAGGATTTATGGTGCAGATAATGAAATTGATGAGCTGAGTTCAATCTCTGGCCAAGTCTGTTTATGCTTACTTCACACTAATTCCCTTGAGAAAGCATGAATTTATCTCTTCTCTCCTGCAGCTATGGTTAAAATAACAATTTCAAGCCTTGGGAAGCCACCAGTCTAGCAAGACAATTCTGAATTCAAAACCTGAGAAAATAGTGGCAATGGCTGAGGTCAATTAGACACGTTCCCAGAACCAACATGACCATACAATCCTCCTAGGAGGAATTGGGAATGGCCTTGATCCACTCAAAATGGCTGAGGGCAAAGGGCTGAGAAGAGACATTTTAATCTTGCGAAAAGCACTCAGATATACCAATCCAAGGCAGAAGTGTTGATCCATATATAAATAATCCTGTCATTTTTCATGGGTACTATGTATTCTATAAGTAGGATACATGCCAGGAGATATGACATAAGTGAATAAACACAATAATTTTACATTTGAAATTTAATGAAGATATATTTATTGACAATTTCTCATTTTACCATGGAAATGTAAGAAGAATAACCACATAATCATTTCACAATACCTCTCAAATCAAAAAAGTAGGATTGTCAGATTTTAAAGGGGACATATCTTTCTCCTGTATAAAACATGGTGATAGAAAAAATGTGATCAGTAATATACTAACCAGGACAATTGATTACAGCAGCTCTAGGTACACAGACGTAGCCATAATTAATCACCAAAAAGAATACGTATCTATTTTGCAAGGGATATTTTCACAATATCCACCTGTGATAATTTGGACCAAAACAGCTGATTAAATGGAAAATGTTGCTCTATGTCCTACAGCAAAAAAAAATTCAGGAATGGCAGGTATAAAAAAAGTCAGTATCCTAACATGAATCCTATTGAGTATGTCTTGGTCATTTTGAATTGGCAGATAAGGAAATATCTGGAAAATCTGAGAGTTTTGATTCATATTTTGAATGCAATCTGGTCAGATATCTCACAGAAGAAGATAGTGGACCTGATAATTTTAATGCCTGAAAAAGTCCAAACATTAAAATCTGCTAATGGTAAGTCTATGAAATTATGATGAGATATCACTGGATATATCAATGGATTGTTTAGATCATTGAATAGAAGATCCTGTTTCAAAACAGAGATATTAACTCACTTTAGTCATGACTCTGCACATCATTGAAACAAAATGTAATGAACTGGTTTCAGTTCAATGAATTACATTTCAATGATAATACATTAAAAAAACGAACTAACATCATCATCATCATCATCATCATCATCATCATCATCATCAGTCTTTTAGCGTCCATCATTGGACATAGACCTTCCCCAGGATCTGCCATACTTCCCTATCATGGGTGTCACGGAGCCAGTACTTCCTGAACTTGTCTAGCTCGTCTCTCCATGTAACATTTTGCCGGCATGTGGTCTCGGGGGATCCATGTTGTGAGTCGTGATGTCCATCGATTGTCTGCCATTCTTGCAACATGGCCAGCCCACCGCCATTTGAGATTTCAATGTACATCTATTCAGAGTTTTAAGGTATAGACATATGCCTTTCATTTTATAAAATAAACCAACCACATGAGTGGGTAAAATCTGTGATTTCAGTGTCAGGTTTTGGCAGCTCATGCATTGAAGTTCTGATAAGTAAAGCTGAGAAAGTATTGCATACAAATTGTAATGTTTCATGTTGACAAGCCATAGCATTTATAAATATATCATATTGGGAGTTTGTAGGTGGCTATATCTGTGTTGCTTTCTATTGAGAGTTCCCTTGTCTCTCATGTTCCCAAAGAGGAGAGAGAATTTGGCATACATTGTTGTATTGTTCTTCATATAAACCTTAGATTTCTGTCTTCTCCTCCTGTAACTGTCTACTAAAGATAATACCAACCAGTTTGATTTTAAGGTACTGTATTCAAATCATATGCAATCAGCAGAAATGTGAGTCTGACCTTCACTCAGAATGCATTCTTTATTATATTATTCATTATTTTTTTCAAATTTTTTAGTTTAGATAATTTTTAAAAGACACTGAAGAAAGATCAGAGGATGAATGCTACTGCATATGCTATATATGTGTGTCCTGAGGCCAAATCCACTACAACATGTGACATATACTCACTTGGTCATAGGATCTGCAACACGTAACTACTTGGTCACATTTTCTTTAATCACGTCATTTTACTGAATATGGTAGGTGTGTGCTTTGATCCCGCCAGCTATGACCCCCTTTGCTCAAGCTATGCTGCTGAATATATTACTTTTATAATGTAATTTTTTTTAAATTCTGAAGTACAAAGTGAATTAGACAAATAAAAACACCAACTTTTGTCTCTTATACCATATTTCACTGCTCCTATTTTTGCTTCTCTTCGTAAATCAAGGGTCAGAGAACAGGATCAGAAAGTAAATGATCCCTACCTAAGTACTGTTTATTTTCTCAATAATTTGTTTATCTTTATTCAGTAAAATTTTTGTCATCATATTTCCTGATGTCAAAATAAAATGAGTATTGAAGATTTACTCAGTGTTCTATGGGTTGAGGATTTTATAAAAATGAGTGTCATAAATCAAAAAAGAAAATATATTTCATCACACAAATTCATTTCTATATCAGTTTCCTATGATAGATGAACCAACAGACTAGTAGTAATTTCAATGTTCTATATTAATATTACCAGTATTTTCACTTTCTTCAAATGACCTTGACTTTAAAGGAACGTTTATAAGGGACAAAAGAAGTAAGACAGTAGTATGTTAAGAGGATTCACCAGTAAATCTTATGATAATCAAACACTTATCCGCAATTTTTTCAAAATTTGACAAATCAAAATTGGGTGTGTCCTTGAGGCCAGAGCGTCTTTGATGCTGAGACATTCAGTAATTCATAGCCAGGGGATATCTAATCATTTCGCTATTTACAAAATATGTGAATTGTACTTATGTTCTAGGGAGATCGAATGTGGTCCTTTGCTGTGGGCCTGTTCCTCATTGAAATTTCTCCAGAAAACTTGCGTCTCACAGCCACTTATGGTTTAACATCAGGTATCATGCTCTTTTTGATGGGAGCAATTATTGGTGATTGGGTCGACAAGACGGAACGTTTGAAAAGTAAGTCATTTTTTTTTATTCTTTAATCACTGTTTTAATAAGAAATGTTATTTTCAAGCTACTTAGTTTTAGTATCCAGAAATTTTTTCTTCAACTTTATTTCTGAATACAGTTTGTACCTCTCTAATCCGGCATTCTGCAGTCCAATTTTTCCCATTGTCTGGCACAATTGGAATCTGACGCCATCAGTTTGTGAATCCACTACTAATCTTCTTTGACTTGATTACAAACTGCAGTTTGAATCTTAACTTAGCGGTTTATAAAATTATATGTTAATCCAAAGGTGTAAAAATCTAACTGTGGTTTGAACCTGAATTGAAGAACTAAATCTGACAAATTTGATGTTTATTTTAGCATGAAATTAGATATGTATAATATTTTTTCTAAATCTAATAAATCATATTTGATATAATCAATTATAAAGCATAAGGAAATCAAAAATAATCTTTATTTATTATAATATAATTCATATTATTTAGATATTATAAAAATATTATCATTCTATTTTCTGCACAATTAGAAAAATCATTAAAAATTGATAAACAGCTGAAATTCTTTAAGGAATATCATGAAGAAAATTGTCTCTTTTCCAGCATTTTCTTTAGTCCAACAATGGCCAGGTTCTAAGGTTGCCAGATTAATGAGGTACAACTGTATTTAATTTTTCTAAGATGAAGTTGCTATGTTGCCCTGATGGAGAACAACTGAAAAAGATTGTTGAAACACAACAAATCTGGAGAAATTTTCTGGACATAGATAGTTGGTTTTTAAATTGCGCATATTAGAATATCAAGAATTGAGGCCTCTTGGTGATGGAAGTCACAAGAATGCAATATGATAATAATGGTGCTTGTTGTGTACATTCCATCAGCATCTGTGAGCAGAATGGTGCCAAGATGACATGTGCACAGTTCCAGGTGTAGGACTACAGATTTGTGGGAAAGAACTGATCAAACACAAGGTGCTGCTAATGGTGTTTGCCATGTCATAAAGTACAGCAGGTTCTTAACGTTTGACTTGCTGTGCCTTGTCATTTGTGTGTGCACCATCAGCATAATGCTGACTGCTGACCAGATGGCTACCTGAACCCCTCTCTCTCTCTTTCAAAGCCTTGTATCTTTCAAATGGGGGAAGTGAGTATTTGACTACTCGGTAGGAAGCTTATGTTCTTCTCACACCTATTACATATTTCCTTCTACCACAAAGAATGCTGATGCCTAATGTTCATTTCATTAGCTTCACTCTGTTTGTATTGCTTTGATTTCTGGCCTTTTTTTTAAATATCCAACTGTTAAACATTTATATTCTTTGTATCTCTGACTTATCAATCTGTTTGATGTCTTTTTCTTAGAATTTAATGACTTTTTCATAATTCTTTGAAAAGCTTCAGATTCAGAGACTGATTCATATATTGCTTGTAATTGCTGTGGAACTCTTTGATAAGATTTAAAAGACAGAACTCTTTTGCGAATCAAATTAAAGAAAAATCTTTAAAAAATACAAAAAAGTGCAAGGTGAATAACTTTAATCAAAAAGTTACAATTTGAATTTGTCAGAATGAATCTAAAAATTATGGTTATATTTTAGACTCTTGTTATGATAATTAATTTCTTCAATGAATCTTTGGAATGATTAAAAATTTCCTTTTGGAAAGATCCTTCAGAATTTCAGAATATCTTTTAAAGATCCATTTCGTCATTCCTCATTGTATCTATCATCATAAATGATAATTAGTTCAAGTACCATATTTGACAGCCAATAAGATCCCTCTTTTTTCCCCAAAAATATCTCAAAAGGTAAATGTAACCTTTGTTTTCCAGCCCCACATTGGCCAAACTTGGCTAAAGGAGTTTAAAAAATCTTGGTGATAAATAAGAAGAATTCATTTTATTCTTCATATTCCCTCGTGAAATAAAGGTGGTCTTATATACTATCAAATATGGTATATGAGCTATTTGAAGATTGCAAATTTTACAAGTCCATTTTTCTATTTTTTGAGTTGAATCATAAATTTCCCAGACCTCAATTCACTGCTCTATAGTTGAGCCAAACTTGCAAGTACTTGATATTTTATACAAGTACTAATAACTTAGTGAAAGTACCAGTGGCTGATTGGATAATGACATGGAAGATGAATTAAATGTGCTAAGTTCAAACTCTGATTGAGACTAACATTAATGACCTTGGGAAAAGCATGAATCAACTCTCCCCGGGTAAAATAGTGTATGGTGAAGAGAATGATGCCACTTCGCTGCTTGCCACTTCTATGTCTATTTCAAAAGTCACAAAAACCTCAGGGAACTCTAAGATATGGAGAAATTTGTGACCAGCATAATGACCACTACTAAGAACTTAATACTTAGGCACGTAAACTTAGAATCATTGCAAACACTAACAACAGCCAATAGGCTTTGTAGACAAAATAAATTATCTTATATTATGATAGAAGTTCAAAAAATCATTTTGCTATAAAATTCTTTCTATTGTATAATGATCAAATAAAGTTTGATGATTTAAATAGTTATCATTTCAAAAATTGGTTTTGGCATGTTCAGTTCCCAAGATATTAGAGTAGTTTCTGAATATCTGTCCATCTCTAAAAAGTAATAATAGTTTTTTATTGAGACAAATGAAAAAGCATAAGATTTATAACATAATACTGCAGTTTCCCTCTTCAGATGTTCTCTTTGCAACCAAGTCTATATCATTTCCATTGTAATTTCTTCAATTTGTCTGTCGGAGCTGTATTTTTATCCTTTTTGTTATTATTGGATGTGTCACTATTATTTGATGTTTGGTTTTTAATTTGATTCTAGGTTAAACAAATATAAAGACATTTTATCATTATTTTTTCAAATGTGACAATTACAATTCTGAATGATTTCTTCCTTTGCTTATCATACTTTTCGATATCCCATTGATGATAACAAACTTTCTTAATTTTACTTTCAGCGGCGCGGATATCTTTATTTGTACAAAACATCAGTGTCCTTCTCTGTGCATGTTTGGTTGGTGTCTACCTCACTTGGAATATTGAATTTACAAACTACTTAGAAGGAGCTGGGGCTGTGATTGCCAAAGTCCTTATAATAGGATTGGCCATTGTCGCTAAATTAGCAAGTTTGGCTGGAAGTATTTCTGTACGCAATGACTGGGTGGTTGTCATATGTGAACGAGACACAGACAAACTTACAAGTGAGTGTCATACCTAAATATAAAATATATAGATGTCATCAAGTTTAAAGCCATAACTTTGCTCATTATGTGAGATTTTATCCAATATCTTTGTTTGCACATTATTTATGTAGATACTTTTATGCATTCATCTGTCAATGTTGTGTTCAGATCTTATTTTAATACACGGTAAAACTATCATAAGATAAAGCTGACTTTGACTTAGCTCTGTATTGAATTATTGATCAAATATGGGCAGCATTCATGAATATAAATAATTTCATTCTTTTAGCCCTTTCACTGCCACATGATCTTCAGTCCAGTTCTCTTCACTGCTACATTCTCAGGATAAAATATTGTAACATAAGTTCCATATTTTGTAATAATTGATACACAAATTATCTGAAGTAGTATCATCCTTTCAATGTCATCGTCTCTGTTAGCAGTGCCTTTGTATCTGATACAATTTCACTAAATTTGAAATGAGAACCTTGCTTGAGTTCATTTAAAACTGTTTCAGCACTTACCATATTTGATTGCATATAAGAAGTTATCATAATCTTTGCGGTCCAGCCTCATATTGGCTTGAACTAGAGGAAGAGTTTTAAAAAAGGGTGATCAATGAGAGGAAATCGGAAAAATGCATTTTTCTTAATATCATCATAGGGAAGGAAGATCTCATATGCCATTAAATATTTCAACTTCGCACTTTGCTGTGTTCTTATTGTCATGAATATTATGTTTACTTTTTACAGTTTTTACAAAATTTGTGAATGTTTTATAGTTCAACTGTGAGCATGAAAACAGCCATAAAATCAATGAACAGTGTATAGAATAGCCATATAATTGAAAATAAAGATATCCTAGGATTTCTTGCATTTGCCTAAACAAAATAAGGCATTTAATCTTTCTTTGTTGTTGTTGAATACACTAGCCTGCAGGTAAATTGACTATAGTTGCAAGTGGCATCTATGAAGAACTTTTACTAGCTTAAAATCCATTGATATTCAAGTGGAAAAAAATGGAAACTATCCAATGGATCAATATGTCCCATTAAGAATTTAGAGCAAAAATTCCATCCACAGACTATCGAATATTTCTTGCTTAGATTTATTATGGTTAATTTGAAATTCTTGAAAACATTATGATAATGTATTTAAAGGTAATGAGATCTTGGTAATTTATTTTTCTTATCAAACAGTTGCAACTAATCCTTATGATTTTTCTTTTATAAACCAAACCATGGGACGGACAAATTTGAATAAAGCCTCTGACTTATCCTTCCGTTCAATGCATCTATCATTTCATAATGCTAGTTTTTCTACCTATTCTTTTTGTCTCCCTGAAGCTGTAAGCACTTTGAACTTAATTTTGAATAATAGTTATCTCCAAAAAAGGTTTTGAACTTGACTATTGATGATTTGAATTATCAGATTGATAAAAACAACAAGCAAAAAACAAACTGAGTTTCAACTTAAAGAAGATGCTGCATGAACACTTTTTGTGGTATAATGGCTTTATCATACCAATACAAATGAGCATTTGCAACCATTTAATAATAGTGTGTGAGACCTTTCTTATCTATGTACTTATATTCTATACACACTTGGAAAGTAAAGGTTGAAAACTGATTGGACCTCCCCAACAAGGAATCAAACCTGCTCTCTCACATAATATTTGGGGATACACACTACTATACTACTGAGAACTACTGAGTAAAGGCAGTAAAATAGATTATTTTTGATGATGTTTATTCATAAATGTGACAAACAAAACTTTGTTCCTGTCTATAATTATAGAATGAAATGTTTGTGGGGAAAGGAATTAAGAGAAGAATGATAGGAATTCAAGCAAAGCATGTGAATGGATCACTAGGCTTGTTATGATAGAACTAGAACTGCACAGAAAATGAAATTGAAATAAATAGGATGAAGTGTAATATAAAAAGTCCAGTTTCTTTCTTCTTGATTTTGATGGTTTGCCTTGAAAAATCCCATTTGCATAAGTGCTGTTTTGTGTAGTCTTTCTCTGAAAAATTGTATTTGTTTCTTTTAAAGACATGACTGCTGTTTTGCGTCGTATTGACCTTGCTACCAAGTTACTTTCTCCAGTGATTGTTGGCCAAATAATGACATATGTTTCTGTTGTGGCTGGTTCTATTTTCATTGCTGTTTGGAATTTCCTGTCAGTTTTTGTTGAATATTTTCTGCTGTACAAAGTCTACCATGCAGTTCCCAATCTGTCCAAGAAGAAAACAGATATCAAACCTGCTTCAGGTATACTTTTCTACCTTTGTATCTACCTTCCAACTTCATCAATATTAACAAAAGAGCTCTAAAATCAAAATTTAAGCCGCTGGATGAAACTGTAACATAGTGAATTAAATTGATTATGTATAATTTTATCTGACTCCATTAATTACCGTAAAAATTAACCCTACTACGTTAACAATTGGTAGTAAACTAATTACTTAGTTTGATGGAAAATAACAATTATTGTAGTAAGAATTATGTCCATAGTAGTGATACTAGTAGTAGTAGTGTTGAAATAGCAGCCTGGGCCTTATTGGTTCTCATTAGTAGAGAGATAAAGCAATATGTTTTTGTAAATTAGTTCACAAATAAGTTACGCTATAAAGTTTCTAAAGTTTTTGAGATGCACAACTGATAAAAGTGCTTATCGGTTCATATGTAATCGTGTGTTAATATGTGTACACTGAAAGAACTGTGCTAGTCTGTATATATTCATGTGTATGTACGTATGTAGTTAGATCAGAATGGGTGGAAGATGCACATTATTGAATGGACTGAGATAAACATCTCATATTTACTCACAGGTAAACATGAGAGAAATCTGCCAAAGACCAGTTTCTATTTGCCCCTTTTATTGAAAAGAGTCTATGAGAGGAGTGTTAATTGTCAGAATGTTAGCTTAATAGTTTGTATTAGTCATACCTTTAAAAGATAATTGGAAACAAAAAGATGTTGGATTCCCCAACCCGTCTTTATGCCCCCAATGAGTATCATATTACAAAATGTGGCGAGAAAGAATTGTATTATCTGAGGTGAACTTAATTCAATTCAACTTGGGTATCCAGCAGAAATATGTGTTTTTATTGTCTTGGTTGGTTTTTTATATGAAGGACCAAAGATAATCTTATTTCGGTTCACCATGAAAGTGATATATATCCTGTTACAAAATAAAACATTTAATGGACTATATTAGCATCTATGAAACATATACAGTATTTCATTAAGACATACATAGGTACATCAATGAGTCCATAGTCTAAAGATTGAAAAAGGCATTTATTTTACACAGCAAATATTCATTTATCAACATAATATCTTTCATTGTCAATGCACTTAATTCAGTGGTGAAAAGAACAACATAGATCAAATATCATACAGTGGAAATTTCAGACAAAAATTCAGGCAATATTTTTGTATCAGGCTATGGATTTATAGATCTACTCTTGTACTAGTTACCTGGCTTTTTACTAATTAAAAATTATTTTTCAGATTATGTGTATTTCAACAAAGGATATATTTTGTTTAATCTAGGAAAGAATTTAGTTTTGTTCACTGTTTATTTATGGCTAAAATATCAGAGAAAAGCTTTTACTTAAAATCTCCCTATTCAAAATGGCATTAAATTTGATTTAAATGAATGTAATAGATAAGGATACATCAAGCTCAGATTATTTTTAAAAAATTAATCATTTTCATTTTTTTTATAAAAACTTTCACCCAACTGAAAATTAATTGTAATCATTTTTAGAAATGTAAATGTAATCTATTTATAGATTGATTACATGAAGTGGACATCTTCAAAAAATTAGATTCCTATATAATATTTGATTCTTCGTGGAATTGTACTTTGCACTTGAATTTTTTTGTTGATTTTCTTATAGAATTCGACTAAGTAGGATTTTATAAGATTCAGCACAGAAGTGTGAGATAATATTACAAGATAACTATTCAAATATGGTTTTCCACAGGAAGTTTTGTTGAGGGTTATCAGGTAAATCGTTAAGTAAAATCACATAGGTCATATACATATTCAATGAATCACCACGGTTATTTTTAATGTCAATGAACGTGAAATCATTTCTTTGAAGAACTCATGATCATATAACTTACTGGGGAACTCTGAAACATCCCTATTCCAATTTTTGTATTTCTGTTTGTGTAACTAAATATACAAATATATATATACACAAAGTACAAATCAGGAATACAATATAATACAATTCCAATCTGGTTTATTTATATTTTATGTACAAACAGCAATAGATTCCTTTTGCAGAACAAATGTCTCAAATTGAATATTTTGTATCAAGCCAAAATATCAACCTAAGAGAAACCGTCAGAAGCAAAATGATATATAGGAATATCTCAAACATCCTTTAAATTAAGATAAGACAACCATACTTCATTTATAAATGAAATCTACAAAAACAGCACATTACTGTCAATACGTTACTGGAGATTAAGAGATAGTAGCCTCAAACCTACGGTAAAATGGAAAATATCAAAACAAATATACATATGCCAGAACACTGAAACCCCATGTTACCTATGTCTAAATGAGAAATTTGAAATTCTCACCTTTACCTACAGAAAAAAATCACAAAAACAGAATTATAAATAGAAAAAAATGAAGTAGCATTGAAATGCTGGCACTGCTCAAAATTTCTATCGAAACACATGAAAGAAGAAATCAAGTGAAAGATCACTCAAGGATGGCAAGCTTTTTGCAGAGCAAGCTCAGCCTTCAAAAACAAGAAAATCCCATAAGCCCTAAAAAGAAGGGTATACAACCAATGCATCCTCCTGATAGTCACCTATGGAGCTGAAACATGGGACCTAACCAAGAAACTGACCCTCAAACTGAGAAGCATGCAATGTGCACATGAAAAAATCATGCTCAATATCACATGGAGAGGTCACAAGACAACGCAATATATCAAGGAGAAAATAAGGAGTCCAAGAGTCCAATTGGAATCCATTAGAAAACTCAAATGGCAATGGGCTACCAAAGCCAGCAGAATACAAGATGGAGAGATGAACTAGACAAATTCAGAAGATATTGGCTCCGCGACGCACATAATAGAGAGGTGCGGCAAATCCTGGGAAGGTCTATGTCCAACAAAGTATATTAACAGCTGGATGATGATACAGGTATACAAAAATTAACAACCATAGCAATCTTATTCCCCTTGTTGTTATCAACAACAGTAGTTGCAGCATTATTTTCAACATAAACATTATTATCATTTTAAACCCCTAGCCGTTTTAAGATCAACCCAATGACCTTTTCATAATTGTCTTAGATATATAGAAACAAACCAGAACTAGAACAAATAAAACAAACAAATAGCTAAGGTCATGTAAAAGAGAACTCCAACAGTCGGGAGAAGATTGAAATAAGAATAATATATTTCCAGAGAAGAAACATACCACAAAGAACTGATAAAGGAAAGGTCTACAGTATACCCTGCTAATTTATATCTACCTGACAGTAGATCATCATCACTATGTGAAACTCGACAAGCAGTAACCAACAACCAAACAAGGAAAAGAAAAAAGGAAAAGTAAAGATATAAGTAGAACAAGCAGAAGGTTCTCTACCCAGAAAAATAGACTTCTCCCCACCAAAAATAAACTAAATAGGGATCTAAAATAAATCTAATCATTTGCCTGAAGAAGCCCAAACAGAGCAGAAACATAAATGTGTTTGTGTAGAAAATCCTCTATTTCATTATATACATATATATATTTATGTATATATATATATATATATATATATATATATATATATATATAGATAGATAGATAGATAGATAGATAGATAGATAGATAGATGGATATATACACACGCACATACACAAACATCTGAATTGATAGATTGATTTTATTAAATCATTGTTTCACCTTTAAATCTTCTCTTTCAGTTTGATCTTTTTCTAATTTTCTGCTTATCTTACTGTGTTTCTCTTTTGTCACAGATGAAGTTGTTGGGGACATTGAAGCAACAGAATCACAAACTGATTGTCTTCCTGAACAAGGAACAGAAATACAAGTATCTGATACTGAAGTTAATGTAGATGTCACTCATGAAGCTTCAATCAAAGACTCAGAAAATAACAGCAAAATATGTTGTAAATGTTGCGAACATCCATTTTTCAAGTTATCATTTTCTATGATTTTTAAATTGATAAATGGATGGAGGACTTACATAAGTTATGATGTCTCTGGAGCTGGATTAGGATTAGCTTTACTGTACATGACAGTTCTTGGTTTTGATAACATTACAACTGGTAAGTATCTCAACTAATTTTTTTCATTGAAACGATTTTCTGAGGAATCTGTTCTTCCATCAAACTTTTTTGTAAAATCTACCCAAGTATTCCAACTAAAGATCTTCACCGAAAGGAGAATCATTCAAAAAATTACACCCATACACATAAACATATGTGCCTTCCTCCCCCACACACTGTTGAAATATGATAGTAGTTATGCTTTCAAGAAAATATTCATCTGTTGGGGAATGGTTTCAGGGCTGAAACATCATTACAATCATTTTTTTTAATATTTGTTTTTTTTATGCAATTGGATTAGGAAAAAAATCCTTTTTACTTTTAGAGCAAGTAACAAACTTTCGAAAATGTATTGGTCATAAAGGAATACTTTTGATAAAAAATAGAAATAATTGTGAATGGATCCGCTCCAAAATTTCGAGTCTTATCTCATAGCCTATTGCCAACCCTTCCACAAAATTTCATTGAAATTCATGGAGAACTTTTGGAGATGTGCGCAGACAGAGAAGTCTTGAAGATATTTTGTGGTGTGGACACATGGGTACAATATAGGGAAGGTGCATGAATCTGTTTACTCTTTTCCTAACCTATTGTCCACTTTTCCACAAAATCTCATTGAAATTCATTCAGAGCTTTTGAAGATATTTTGTGATTGTGGACAGCTAACTAGGTCATAAAGGAAACGATTATGTATGGATCTACTCTGATATTTTCTGCCCTCTTTTGTAGCTTATTGCTTACCCTTCCACAATATTTCATTGAAATTCAAAGAGAACTTTTAGAGATATTGTGCAGACACATAGAAAGAACAGTATCAAAATTTCAGATTAGAGCATTTTATTTAGTCCTGGCTGTTAAATGTCTCCAAAAGTTTCCAATGAATTTCAATGAAATTTTGTGGAAGGGTGGGCAATAAGCTACAAAATTTATGTATGGATAAATAAATTTTTGAAATGTAATACAATTTTTGTATATACCATATTTTTGCCCGGTCTTTGTAATTATCCATTCTAAAGTTGCATGCTTGGAAGAGGCTAAATTTTATGGTGTGTGAACTAGCCTGCCATATTGGACTGAATTTTTAAAAAGACATTAGTGATTCATGCAAAATGTATTCTAAAGACTTCCGATTAGAAATTATGGATGCTATGTCAAGGGAGAGAATTTATAGAAAATATGAAGAAAAAACTATAATCTTCAATTTTTTTATTTATTAGATTTCTCAAGAACCATTGATCCAAACAACTTCAAACTGGAAACTCCACTGCTTTGTGTTCTAATATATCTGGTGATTGTCAACTCCTTACAATGGCCACTTGTTGAGTTATCACAGTGCACATACACAGATTTCTTCAATAGTAGTGAAAAGATTTCAATAGCCTCCCAGTTTGGACGAAATTTGAGTTTAACAAGTGATTAGAAATTACAGTTGCTACATCTAGATATCCCAAAAAAGAGGAAATTCTCGGTCATTGTCATTCAGAAAAGAGGATGGACACCATCATAGTTGTTGATTGTATATAAGATGGCAACAATGGTTAGATTATGGCTGAAAACAGTTCATCATCACCATTAGTCTTTTATTGTCCATCGTTGGACATAGACCTTCCCCACAATTCTCTCCCATGGATGTCGTAGAGCCAGTATTTTCCAAATTAGTCAAGTTCATCTCTCCATCTTTTATTCTGTCAGTCTCGTTTTCGCATATGATTTCTGGGGATTTATGTTATAATTCATGATGTCCATCGGTTGTCAGCTATTCTTGCAACATGACCTGCCCATTACCATTTAAGTAATCTTGTAGATTCTATGATATTTCGGACTACCGCTGCAAAAAAAAATGCTATAGTGTAAAAAAACCATAAGAAAAAATAGTATACTTTCAATGTTTCATTTATGACTGTAACAGCATTATGGAGAAAATTGTTAAGCCGGAGATGAAAAAAAGTAGTTCATGACACTACATACTAGCTCTAAAAGTGCTAAATTGATTACACCATACAGGAGTCCTCATCTCTCTGTCTTTTATTAGTTTCATTTCATCTTATTTTGTGGAAGCTGGAATTATAGACTTTTGAAAATCAAAGAAAATCTCTTCTGAAGATTTTGTGAAAATGGAGGACATGTTCAGGAAAATACAGACAAACTATCAGAAATTTTAATCTAAATCTCATTTTATAATTGCTTCAATCAATTATTAGTAAGATATGATTTTCTCAAACATTTTCCTAAAAATTTTAATGATATCATGCATTTACCTTTCACAAATTTCAGGTTTTGCTTATTCCCAAGGAGTTGATGAATCTATTCTTGGAATCCTAATGGCGGTCGGTGCTATAATTGGAATCCTGGCTACATTTGTTTATCCAAGGTTGAAAAGAAATCTGGGATTATCAAGGACTGGTCTAATAAGCTTTTCAGTTTTAATCTTTTGTCTGATGTCCTGTCTTGCCTCAATAATCACTCCAGGAAATCCATATGGATTGGTTTCATTCTCTGAAAACCATACTGTTAATCAGTCAGAAGAAGGAAGCACGACATCAAACTACAGCGAAATTAATGTTAATAATTCCTCAACAAAGTCTCCAACAGATAATTACCCCAGTTCATATGTTTCTGTTAGTCTTTTAATGTTAGGAATAATCACAGCACGATTTGGTAAGTTTTTTTAATCATTGATTTCTTAATTGAAATTAATATGATGAATTTTTTCAGTGCAAATATATGTTATTTTATTTCTTTAAAATCAATAATCTTATTGAAGCTGTTGATAACAAATGAAAAATTGAATATTGTTAGACATTACTTTTTTTATGAATTTATGATCATTTCAAAGTTAGAGTTTTTTTTAATGAATAATTATAAATTTTATTACGTAAAAATCATTGTTCAATTTCATTATATCAAAACTAGCATACTACAGAAACATGGGGCAAAGTGGATCATGGTGCATAGGGAATTATTATGAAGATTTTACAAATA
The DNA here is from genome assembly GCA_963457665.1 of Thysanoteuthis rhombus. Taxonomy (NCBI): domain Eukaryota; kingdom Metazoa; phylum Mollusca; class Cephalopoda; order Oegopsida; family Thysanoteuthidae; genus Thysanoteuthis; species Thysanoteuthis major. The sequence goes on along the minus strand of OY735212.1, from coordinate 47,861,750 downwards.
GAAATACACAACAAGACGGCTGCTTCTTCCTCTTCTCAAGTCAACACATTCGCTATCTTATTTTTTGAAAGATTTGCATGCTGTACAGTGTGTAAGTTAATTTAAGCCAAAAGCAATATTTTGATATTCTTCTTTTCATTTTAGAGCCATAACTAAATTTTCTAATTGTGCAATATGAAGGGAAATTAAGATTGTATTAGAATCAAACTGCAATCACTGTGCTAACTCTTTAGACGGATGTGAGGTTATCTTTCTCAATAGTTTGTGTGGGGCAGTGAACTGAAGAAACTTATATTGACAATTTTAGTTTATGTTTTTCAGTATATAATGTGTTTTATATATAAGGATTGATATCTTACCAAACTTCTTTGTTGAATATATCACATTGATTGAGTGATTGGGCCTCTGTCAGTGCTGACTATCGAGGTAACAGCCTTTTCTTGTTAGTGCCTGACAGGTAAAGTAGTTATGGGAGAGTGGTTTGCTCATGTACTTACTTACCCACTCTCTTCTCAATCAACCATCATTGCAAGCCATTGACAAGGGAATTTGTCAAGACATCTGGTGATGGGACACAGCACAAAGAGAATTTGATTCATGCCTTTCCCAAAGGCTTAAGCACAAAATAAACATAAAGAAGCTGCAGCTGAAATCTAAACTTAGTTTAACTATCACATTTTCTGTGCTGGTAACCATTACACAATTCTATACCTCCTATCTGTTGAATATAGTTATGAAAATAGTGTTGGATTTAGGCATATAAAGCTACAATCTGCAAAAGTCTAAAAAAATGGAAAGGTGTATGTTTTTAAATTTCGTCTGACCTTGTATAATTTTTCAACAAGAGGTCTCCAAGCTTTTACGTAACTGAGGGCCTTATCAAGTGTAAATCTAGTAATGTTGGCAAAAAAATGCTGTTATATTTTATTCACACAAATTATAGATTCCGTTGTTATAATTTTCATTACAAAACTTTAAAGCATCAGGATTTTATTTCCAGGTTTATGGATGTCTGATCTGACGGTGACTCAACTTCTTTTGGAAAATGTGGATGAAGCTGAACGAGGAGTTGTGAATGGTGTTCAGAATTCTCTGAATATGTTGATGGATCTTCTAAAGTTTCTACTAGTGATTCTAGTGCCAAAACCACCAGATTTTTGGATTCTTATCATTGTCTCCTTCCTCTTCATATGCTTTGGTGGTATGAGCTTTGCAAAATATGCTTTACTCAAAAGTGGAGATTTTGAGAAGTTCACAAAATACTTAAAAAGTAAAAAGAATGAAAGCCAAAAAATGGAACACAATGCTGAAAGTGAAGGTTCTGCACAGATTACTTGAACTTTTGAAATATTTTGGAAGCCAATTGAGATATCATTTAAGAGTATAAAAGGGGTATAGGTTGAATGGGTCCATAGAAATTATGAGAAGGAAAAAATATCTATGTAGAGATGACAAAAAAAAACATAAGATATTGATTCTTTTCTACCTCTCAGGGAATTTTAGGTGAGTGCAAAAGTTCCCAGTACTCTTTTTTCTTAAATTAGATACACAGATGGAAACTGTTACTTTTGCACACACCTAATATATCTTTGTTCTCATTCAAGATACATTCCTGTTTCTTTTACTTGTTGCTCCAAATTTTACATCTATCTGTATATATATTGTTGGGTTGAATCTTTTATTTGGGTTTATTTATCAAACTAGAAACTATATTTCTTATTAGATATTTTTGATAAATGTAAATATCTATTTGGAACTCCATGTCTCTTGAGTGAGAATTGATAAATTTGTTACTGTTTTCAAATTTCCAAGTGCCCTTATAAATAAACATATATCAACAGTATCGGAAAAACAAAAAGATTCATATTTTTTTTTATCTCACTATTTTTTTTCCAGCCAATATTTTCATTTTCTGAGAAAAATTTTTATTGTTTTCCAAATCTTATCAATTTTTTTTGAAATTTTATTTTTGATTGAGAAATATCAAACTGTTCAACTGTAATGCTCTGTTATGTGATAAAACAAAGTACACCCCTAACAATGATGACTTTTTACATTCTTTGTGAAGTACAAATACACAAACAAGATTTCTTTAGACTCATTTTAACCTATTCTTATTATGAAGAAAATTTGATCATTTTTAATTTGTTTTACAACTTTGTAGTGACAACAAAATTTTCAATGATTTAGAGAATCTGCAAGGGTAATTTTCTTCCTAAATCGATTAACAACACTAACTTTTCCTTTTGAAACGCAATGAACAAGTGGTCCACCTCATAGCTGAGACAGTTACATATTTTTTGCATCGTTCTCTTGATCTCAGGTGCAGCCGTAAAGAGGAGAAAGGGCTATGCTATGAAAATGCAAACACATTAAGTGAAAACCATCCACATTTTGAAGCAATGACTGGTAGAATACACTAAGCGAAACATGTTCTGTTGACAAATAAACATCTCAAATACAAGACATTGCATTAGAGCAAAACTGCAGTTGCAAGATGTGAAATGTGTGCATGACTGAATTCCAATGTATCCGCTTCTTCTTTAGTCCACTGGCTCTTATGTGTTGCCTCTGTCTTCTTGTACATTCTACCAATATGTTCAGACCTATCTCCTTCTCCACTCTTTCTGATCCAAAATTCTCCTCCTGATGATCTCTAGCCATGTCCCTTGCCATTCTCCAGTATCTCTCTCTTATTTGGGCTGAATCACTCAACATATATCAGTTTTTAAGTCCTTTTGTTCTTTCAGGGCCGATTAATGATAAATTTACCTTCCTCATTCACTTGAACCACTCAGCATTCCAATCCTCAACCAATGCATTACATTCATCATTGTTGCAATGCAACCTGCTTTGCTACATTGGTGCCATTTGACCATTTGTTGATTTTCCAAAGCAGGTAAGCCCTTCTCACTTGAAAGATTGACATAACACAATCTTCCTAACTCTTTCACTCCTTACTAGGCTTCTTTCTTTCTCTTTTACTTTTCTGATTGCTATCATCTATTCCCACAATTATCTGTTTCCAACCTATAAAAAAATTATTTCCTCGGAAAAATTGAAGTTGGGAAAAAAAATTTTCTTCAGTTTGGCAGGGATTTCTATTTACAATGTAACTATAATGCTATATCTATTTTTTAGAAGCAGACCTTCCAATTCAAGTAGTGCCTACATTATCCTCAGTCACCAATAGAAGTAATTCTGATAAGCACTCAATATAAACTATACATACTGGAGTTACACCTCTGAGAATCATTACTGAACTCAAGGTTTTACGTTTCTAGGCTCCATGTAGCTGAGGATAACCATCTGGATCAGTTTATCCTGTTTTTTTGCTTTTTTTCAAAAGTTACTATGAACTTTCCAAACAAAAAAATTAAAAACATTAATGCTGTTGTCTGCTTTTGCAATGAAGAAAGAAAGAGAGAAAAAAACATACATTGAAGTATGCAAAGTGGGAATAGGGAGGAAAAACCCGCATAAACATTCTCTCTCTCTCATAGATATAAGCATTCTCACTCTCAGTCATACAACATTTTTCAAAAACAAATATTTTGTAACACATGAACACTTTCTACACCACAACTGTCATAGCTGTTGTACATTAACTAGATATTCAGTTGAGCATAACACTTGCATTGTAAAAATTTGATAGTTTTTTGAAAAAAAAAGCTTATATTTGATCTGTTTGACTGTATCCTGGTCTTCAGCATAATCAATGCTATCTAGGTTTTAGACTTGAAGAAAGAACAGCATGTAGGTATTTACTCAGCTCAAAGCCACTTCAGTGGAGCTCCTGAGGATTTAAGTCATTAGCAAGTAGAATGGTCATTTTCAAATTTCCCAAATGGAGGATATCACAGACTGAAAAGAAGGACTTGGGCAGAATGACCTTCTTGGACTTGTTGACAACCTGACTAGTACACTGCAGCTTATCAAAAGTGTTGACAACAGCAACTACACATAATAAAAATGTTAGCAGTTGTTCAAGCTTTGAGTTCCCACTGTTTTAAATTTATTTGAGGTAATTCATATAAGTATTTTTAGTTAGAACTCCAAAAGAAGGACAAATGACTGGTTGATATTTTAATGTTCTAATACAACTACTTAGATTTACATTAATTCTGAAGAAAGTGTTTGTGATAAAATTGTCATTTGATAAAAATCAATTTATCTTCAATGGACTTTGTTACCTTTTTGTATCATTATTTGTTAATCCTTTTTTATCCAAGTGTATTTTCGGCAATAAGAACTGTACCTCAAGAAAATGTTGCATAAAATTTGTTTCTAACTATAAAACACTTAATTGCCATTCTTATCAAATTATGTATTTTTTAATCACTGATTATTTGAAAGATATTGATTTTCAAGATGTTTTATTATGATTGATAATTTCAAGACTTTCTGTAAAATCAAAATTTTCCTCCATTTGTATGTCATATTGTTTCTAGATAAGAAAGGAAATATTTTAATTCTCTCATGTTATTTTAATTTTTTTTTTTATATTTTGAGCTGAAATAGTTTACATGTCTCTAGATGGTAGTTTCCACCTCAAAGTTGTAAAATATCATATGTATTTTCAACTATATTGTTTATGTTATACAATAATTTGTTTTTTTTTCATTGTTGAATATTTTGAAATTTCTCCACTTTTTTTAAATTCACCCTTGATGTTTTCTATTTTTCTATAAAATGTATTTTCAGTCAATAAAAGTTTTCAGTGAAATATTCTGAAAAATTGTTGTTTGCTTTTGTTTTATGATTGATTTAAAATTGTTGTTTTTTCCTGTAGACTCCTTGTAGAATACTTGGGCTCGACCACTCTGCTGCAGTTTCAGTAGTAAGTAGGTTTTCACAGAGTGGAGTTGCTAGCCAGGTCCAGTGCAAAGGTTTCAAGTGCCCTAGGTGAAACTTGAAATTAGAACAAGAGTTTTCAGGGCCATATTGAGACTCAAAATTTATACCCCTGTTGTAATTTTTTTTCAGATTGGAGTTAGCCTTTGCACCCTTAGTGACCACTTGAGTTTGTTACTTTGTTGTTAGCTCCATGCTCAACCCTCCTCTTTTACCCAAGCTTGGGATCAGCTATGGTGACTGCCATAACTGCAGGTTTTTTCTCTGTGGTCAGCAAATTTTCTGTGCCGGTAACTGCTATGATACTCTACATCACTATTTAACATTGTAGCCATAGAAAAAGTTTTGTTTTGTTAATATCAAAGACATTTGTCTTATTCAAAGTGACATTCTCCCACTATTGTAGTGTATCAATGGACTGGTTGAATAAAATAAAATGTTAACTATAGGTGAAAGAAGAAAAATAACAAAAAATGGTTTCAACTTAATAACGATTATATATAAACAGAATCTTGGTAATTTTTTTCTTTTAAATGTTGAATCTCAAACTTGGGTGAAAGAAAGTTTTATTTATATGTTACAGGTTTACCTGTAATTTGAAACTGGTGCATTCTTTTGAAACATTTTGTAAGTTGAAATGGCATAAAGTGAAAAAACAGATACCATTAATATACACAGGAAAAACTTTTGAGAATTCCTAGATCAAAAAAAAAATAACCTGGATGCACAGAATGAATTGAGATAAGCATAGTTCAAAGCTGTGGCAACTCGAGTTCTTTCACTCTGCATAAAATATACTGAAAAGTCAACTTGGTATAGGATGAATTCAAATATCTTCTGAGATTATTATTTGACTTTACGAGTTGATTTTATTATGTCTGATCTGTACTCATTGTAGTAATTAATTCTATATTAAGTAAAAGAAAGAACAGCTCTGACTAGTCACTCAATTGAAATTGTCACAATACCAATGTGTTCTGGCAGTATACCATGATGGGGATGATCAATCATAAAATTAGAAAAAGGGGTAATCAATGGCTAAGTTACTTCACCTGTGTAGAATTTTCCAAAAACAAGTGCAAATGCTGCTGAACATAAACTAGCATAAAGTTACATTGCATATTGAAACCAACGCTAAAAATCTATTTTGGGAGAAAACTTAGATGAAAAGAAACAGAAATAGTTTCTTCTAGACATGATAAGGAGTAAATGTTTAAACTGCCAACCCTCTAGCTCCGTTAATGGCCTTTACAAATGATTCACATGTATAGTCAGCTAGCCAGACAGATAAACCAACTAAAAACTGAAGAAATCTATGTTGACAGTTTTGGTTGGCGGTTTCTAACTGGGTACATATGCAAAAACAGTTAGAGACCCATTTGAGTCTATCCCCTTAACTGTGCTAAGGAAAAAAATGTTCCTGTTTTCTTTCTGTTAATTCTTTCAAGTACAGTATCTGTTCTTATTTTTCTCTTAAATCAAAAATCAAAAAAGAATTTAGTTCCAAGCGAATCTGATCTCCACAGTTCTCTTTACTTTCATCTTATTTAGTGATTCTCAAGCAGGAGGCGTCTGGCTCTCAGGGGAGGTATTCCTAAAGGGAAAGAATTTCTATCAAGGGGAAAACATAAAATGGAAAGTATAATGATGAAAAAATTACTAGATGACAATTCAAAATGACAAAGAAATTGAGGAAATCCGGAATCACAAAGAGAGGAATGTAACCTGGAGCTCTGAAAATCACTGATCTCGAATGATTCCCTAATAAAATTTCCTTATTTTCAAGTCTTAAAATTCAAGAAGTGAGCATATCCAAAGTAAAATATAATAATCTACACACCAAGTTTCATGAAAACTGTCCCTGCAGTCTCTGAGGTTTTAATGTGACAGAAACACACCCACAGAAGAAATACTGTTTATATAAGTAATAATAGATCTAATGTGCAGACAATAGCAATTGAATCAAATGGATTCTACACTGACCGCTGCAATCAAGCTTTATTCTTAGTTGTTTGTCTTGGCAAAACTATGCTTCTTAACCTTTGCCAGGTGGCACAAGAAAATGGTTTATGATGAGGACAGATGTTTCATCCTGTCTGCTCAGCAGTTATAAGCAACACCTCTGGTGACTGTCAGGATTAAGTATGCATTAATTATTATATAAGTACTAAATTTTGCATAATTGTTTTGTCTCTCTTATTTGTCAGTGATAATATTCACTATCAATCAAATGTAATTTCTAGAGTATCCAAAAAGATGGCAATACGAATATAACTGATGATTAAAAAATATAAAATCAATTGGAATTAATTATAAGAAGAATAAATTATCATATATATACATATATATATATATATATATATATATATATATATATATATATATGATTTATTATATATATTATTATATGCACATATACACATACATACAATATAAATGTATAATAAATCATATATATATGTATGTATGTTTGTGCATATGTGCACACTCATATGCATACAGTCACATACGCACACACAAACACGCGTACGCACACACAAACACGCGTGCACATACATGCACACACACACACACACACACACACACACACACACACACACATACACATACTCACACAAAAGGTGCAAAGTGATATAACAGTTACCTGCACAGAAAACAGAATTGTTGAAATGAGTTGAAGGTTTGACTGAAGCAGCTCATGTTCACTCTATACTAATGTTTTTGAGAAAGGCATGAATCCACTTCTCTATATACTCTGTACCATTGCCAGATATCTTTACAAAAATATCTCATCATTGGCATGCCTCAATGGTTGACGTAGAAGAGAGTAGATGCGTGAGCTCTTGGCCAAGCCACTATCCTACAACTACCTTTCATGCCCAAGCAACTGCAACAAAAAGATGCCATCTTCATAGTCAACCTTGAGAGTAGCATATATATATATATATATATATATATATATATATATATATATATATATATATATATATATATATATATATATACACATATATATGATGAAATAATAGATTCACTAAATAGGCATGCCTGTGTTTCTACCTCTCAGTCTTCTTCAGGTAAATAGTTAGATATTTTTTAGTTCCCTATTCAAAAACATCATTGGGAGGTACAAATTTTCTCGTTAATCTTCCTTGGTGAGAAGCCCCGCCCCTATTATATTCATTTAATTTTTTGTTTATGATTCTTCTGTCTGCAGATTCTCAAGTTCTTCTTTTAGCTAATTCCGTAATATTTTTTTTATTCTTTGATTTTGATTTTAGTTCTTGCAATTTCTTCTTTGTTATTTTATTGGTTTCTGGGTTTTAAAATTGTTTTAGAAATCATTACAGATATTATAACGGTTCATCTATCTGTTGGTTATGTTTGCAGTCTTTTACTATTAACTCTTCTTAATATGTTTGTTTATATATCTCCCTGTAGGAGAAGTAAGGTTTTAATCTCTGCCTACAGCTGATCAATATGAATTATGTTGGTTGTACCAGAGAATCACTGACACAGTCGTGTTGGTGATCTATCAGTCAAGTAGTGACCATGCATTTGGGGATGGATTTAGTCACAGGAGATATATCATATAGTTTTTAGCTGTCTATTAGTTATAGGATCTGCCCTTGTGTTGTTAGTGGTTTATATCCCTCAGATTCTTAGTAGGTTAACTTCTATATATCCAAGATAATTATGAATATTATGATCAGTCTAAACTGGATTTGATATATCTTCTGTGACTACACCTATACCCACTTAACTGATGGATCACCAACACAACAGAAGACATTAACGAATGGATATATAATCTGACAGAAATAATTATAAATGCTGTATCAAGCTCTATTTGAAATTATATCCCATAATCAGATGTATCATTTTGTCTAGAATTGTTCGCATTGAGAGACAAATAGAGCAGATATAGGCAGTGAATGAACAAAATGAGAAATTTGAATTAAAGCAATTATTTGGGCCTATACATTAGCTTTTGAGCTCAGGTAAGCGCAACGCTACATTGAAGAGGCTATGTTATTGATTACAGGTTTGATTCCTACTGCAGACCAATTCATTTAATTGTTTATTCTATTTACACAGTCTAGACCAAATGATACTCACTGTATAGTAATAGGATATCATTTCCAACTAATATAATGCATTTATAATTATTTCTGTCATATTATGTATCCATTCCTTAATAATATAATTGTGTGCATTGAGATACAAATAGAGCAGATGTAGACAATGAATGAACAAAATGAGAACTAGGAGTTGAGGCAGTTATTTGGGCCTTTATCAAAGTAATATAATGCATTTATAATATATATATATATATATATATATATATATATATATATATATATATATATATATATATATGTATATATATATATATATATGTATATATATATATATATGTGTGCTAGCATGAAAAGGTTGATCCAACTCTAGAACTATCAATATAGAGCTGTCCATGGGAAAAGCAATGAGACGACAGGTAAAGGCAGAAATCTTTAGAAACTTTCTTTATGTCTTGTTCAAATTTTAGAATTTTTGTCAGGGTTGTACAACTTTGTACAAAGAAAAGAGAAAAAATCAATGGCCTCCAATGACCTTGGGGGTTACCACCACCTATCCTATCATATTTTTCTGGCCAAGTTCACAACATTTCCCGTTACTTCCAGGAATAGAATTATTTGGCTGTAATATGGCTAAAAGAAGCAATTTTAATCCAGAATAGACCTCAATCAAAGAATGTGATTGTTTGGCTGTAAAAAGTTATTCTAATCCCAAACTGACCCCTGAGATGATTCTTTGTAAAAGAATGATCAGAATATACCACTTATCCTATTGAATTGAACATCTCCTCGACCAAGGTCCAATATTTTTGTACACTATAGCAAACTCAGTAATTATGCAATAAATTGCTTTTGTCGGCAAGAAATTACCATAAATAACTTCAGATGACCTCTAGTGACCTCAAGCTTTGACCACACATTGCTTATAACTTTCACAAGACTAGAACTGGCATGTGTTAACCTTGAATGACCCTGATATGAAAATCACTTTTCTGAATACTTTGGCTCTGAGATAATTTACTTCTATGCCAAATTTCAGTTTCATAGATGCTAAATTGTAACTTATAACTTGGAAAATTGGCCAGAAATGACTTCAAATGATCACAAATGACTTCTAGGATCAATCTTGCATTGCTTATAACCTTTGCCAAGAAAAGATTACCCCTATGCCAAATTTCAGTTCCATAGGTCCAAAATCATTGCTAAAAACTTGGAATTTGAGTGGAAATGATCAGAAATTACCTCTGGTGACCTTCAATGGCCTCTAAGATCAGCCTCTCTTGGCCTGTTACCTTCAATGTGAGATGTACCGATATGTTCAGTTTCAGCATCCTTGGTTCAAAATTGTGGCCCACAAATTTAAAAAATGGTTACAAATGATATCTGATGTCCTCAAATTATCTCTGAATTCAACCACATTGCCTACTACATTCACTATGAAAGGATTCACCCATAAGCAAAATTACAGTCTTATAGGTATTCAATTGCAGCTAACAATTTGAAAAATTGGCTAGAAATAACCACTGTTAACCTCAAATGAATGCAGAGGTCAACTTCTCCATTGAATGATTTACTCCCACGACTATTTTTGGTTTCATTAAATGCAAAAATGCGGCCAAAAATTTGGAAACTTGGTCTAATATGACCAGAAATGACCTCTGGTGACCTTGAATGACCTCATATAGCCTATTCTTCAAGTTGACCTTTCCTCAATCTACATGTCTATTAGGTCTATAGGTCTGGTTGTTTTTTCAGAGAAGAGGTATGAATAAAGAAACAAGCAAAACAAACAAACAAAAGCCTCAAATATTAGTATATATATATATATGGTTTGAAAATGATGAGATTCATCTGACATAATGGTGAATTTAGAACACAATATGGATATACAAGAGTTTGGAAACTACATTTAAATCCAGTTTCCAAACTTTTGTGTTTCCATATTATCTATTAAATTCATCATGCTCTATTTGTTTCTTTCAGTGCAGAAAACCTTTTTATAAAATGGATGAATGATCCAACAGAAAATAGTAATGAATTGCGTCATATACTGAAACTCTATTTGAAATGACCTTGCGGTATTACAAAGTGAATGAATGACTATATATATATGTATATATATATGTACTGAAAATTTCAAACTTTGTGGAGAGAAAGAATTTCACGGGAAAATAAACAATGAACAATTGAGAAAAATTGAACTGAAACCAGGAATATTCCTACTAAGAATAAAAAAGAAAAAGATAATTGAAAGTGCTTCAGTAGGACCAATACAAAAAGATTCTGAAATTCAAACACAGCCAGAACAATTTGAGCTTACATGGTCTCATGATGTCTAAAATCCAAAATGGCGGACCATCTTTCTTCTTTATCAATTGTCCTCATGACATTACATTCAATGGCACCCGTGTTAGGAATACTGTCACCCATGTGGGATCCAAATAATTCCTGGCATGCTTAACATCAGCACCATCATGCAACATTGGGCATTGTATCACACTGATGACTTCAAAGTGGGACAATAAAATCTACACTGGTGACCCTTACAAAACAAACTTTAAATGCAACCCTTTTGATAAAAGGCATTTTGTTTCAACAGACTCATTTTTGAACAATTTTTCAACACTTTGTTCATTACACTTTCCAAGACTGTATAACATAAAACTAAACTCATTGCACCTACACTCAGACAAGCATTTATTTTTTTAAAATCTTATGTATAGAAGAAAGAAAAAGAAGGATGATGGAATATCTGTTTTAATTGCAAATCAAGAGAAGCAACTCAATCACCTGATGACCCCTGGCTAATGACGGAAGTTAGTTACTTGATTGAGAGGAACCTTACCACAACACACGTGCATCTCCATTGTTCCTAATTCAATCCATATCAATCCTTCATAAAGCTGATAGCACTTTAACCATCAATACACACTCAATTACATAACAACCAAAACATCACAGGTACAATAGCTTTGTGATTCTAACAACCAAGATGATAACCCTACTCTAAATAGATCAATGTCTCATACAATAAATAGATTTTGTTGAAAAGTTTGAGTGAAAATCTTTCTTTTGAATGTTAAGAGATTGAGGATTTGAAAAAGAATTATTCATCTTTGTGATCAAGAACTAGTTATATCACAGTTCATAATGAATGTATATTGCATCAAAAACATTTTGACACATTATTATCTAATTTTTTATTTTCAAATATTCATATTTCACAATGATATTACTAAATCATACTATTTTGCAACAATTTCATCAACTCCCTTATCTTTTAAATAAAGAAATATTTACTCAGTGCACTTCAAATTTCAATTATGTATCTATACTTTACATTAATGTATCACCATAGCCTGTGCATGTACTAGAACTAATTTTCAAAGAAATTTTTATAAAATTATCTTAAAAAAAAATACCAGCTTAAGATTTGGGCACTGCTGGTCCAAAATGACCAAAGAGATCCAAAAAAGCACTTTTTGAAAAAAAACAAAAACAAAAAAAAACGTGTTTTCAGATGGTGTCTAGTAGTATACTCATATAAATTTTCAAGATTGTAGGCTAAAAAAGAAAAAAAACACAGACAAGCAAAGAGAGAAGAATCTGTACTCACTTGGCTGGTTGGTTGGTTGGTTGGTTGGGCTATTTGTTGGGCTACAGTGATTTGATTATTTCACTTATCTTCCTGCTGCATGGAACATGAAACAAAAATGGATCTTCTAGATATTCAATTATTATATACGGAATTTACAAAGAGTTGCATAATTATATTTTACATTATGAACTTTTTATTTATACTTTTTTCAATGTTTAACTCAAAAAGTCATTCTTCATAAGTTATGAAAAAGAAATCAGTAAAATTTATTTGGAAAGGTTTAAACAAAAGGAAACAAAACAAAAATAAGAGAGGTTAAAATTTCAAACATCATCCACTAATGATATATTGTAAATTTTGAAAAACAAACAAACACATAAATTGATTTTTACATTTACAATATTAATTTTTGAAACATCATGTCAAAATATTCCCTCAAAATAATTCATGCTTTTACTGAATTTGTAACCACTAAATCTAAAGAAATTTATAGAGATAGCATATCATCATGGTAGGATCATTGGAAAAAGGTTATTGCTTTAAAAGGGTCAGATTTTTATTAAATGTTCACCATTTTTTGTTGTTTATAACATCCTTTATCTTCCAGTTCTAAAGATTATGTCATATCAACAGCCAAATAATCATTCCCACTTAAAGTATTTTTAATTGAATACACATCAAAGGATGAACGAGACGATCAAATGAGATGTCATTTTTTTCAACATACTAAACAAAAACCCCAATTCTAATCATATGAAAAAAGAATTAACTAACATAAATACACTGGCATAAAGAAGGTTAATTGCCTGGTGTCAAAATAAAGATGTATTCATAAATTCTCATCAAGCCGTCACTAATTCAACAATTTCCCTTTGAATTGAAGATTGAGATTTATTGGGGTTTTTTTTCTTCTCACTATCTAATCCAATGAAATGTCTCCATTTGCTCAAGATGGTCTCATATTACTCTTTACTGCTTATTGGACTTGAGTTCCCTCCAGTTACATTTGAAGCATATGCTGGAAAGGAGGAGCTTGTGACATGCTACCTGACCCATCATGTTATCAAGTTTTAATGTATGATTCTGTCAACTCCACCCCAAAAAACTTTTCATGTATAAAAGTGGAGGCTAGTCAAATTGCAATGCAGTCCTATCTCAAGAAACTTTTATCCTTTACCTCAGTTTATGCATTAACCGATTGGATTTTTTAAACTGAAAACTGCCATGGATTGGGCAGTTATGCCGTCCATTCTGCTTGCTGCACTTTGCCTCATGGCAAGTGTGGGCAGGATGTCTTCAATGTCAACGAAAAGGTAAGATTTTCATGCTTATTTCATTACAAAATAATAGAATGAAGGACAGAAGTTTCCTATTTGGTATTTTTTTTAAAGCAAAGCATTATTTCCATTGAGTTTCATTGTACTTAAAATCCCATTGATTTCTAAACCTTCCTCTCTTTGCATGCCAGTTTTATTAAAGCCAAAACAAGTATTTTTTTATTTCTTTGATGAAGCAATACCATTTATCATTCATTTTTCAACTTGAATTGCTTTCATTTCCATTTCAGTTGCCTTTGATCGTAACTTTCAGACCGCTATTCTATAGCTGATAGTAAGTGAAGTGGATCAGAGATAATGCAAAAGTTCCTGGCAAGACTGAAACTTGTATCAATTTTCCTCAGAAAGCCTGTCTTACTGATTAGACCATTGGGCCCCCCAGCAGTAATCATTCAAATCTCATCATGTAGTTATTCCTTATTCTCCCCAACTCCATCTTTATTTACATAGGGCTTGAGTTGCCTCCAGTTACATTTGAAGTTAATATTAGTAATATCGTCATTTTTTTAAAAGTATTGTCAATTATTGTTAATTTTTGGCTAGCTTTCCTATAATTTCAATTTCAGTTGTTTTTTATTGCAATTATGAGATCATCATTGTATGCCATTAATAAACAACATAGATCAGAAATAAAGAATAAACCTTTGGTGAGACATAAACTTGCATTCCTGTTTCTCAAAAAAAAACAATCTTTAGCTCCCTTTCCTATTAGGCCACAGAGCCTTCTACCAGCTGTTATTCAAATCTGATCTTTTCATCATTAGTCTGTTAGCTTTCGTTGTTGGACATAGACCTTCCCCAAGATTTGCCAGACCTCTCTTCCATGAGAATTTCAGAGGCAGTACTTCCCGAATATATCTAGTGTGTTACGTCATCTTACTTTCTGTCATTAACAGACTCGCACCTGATCTCTGGGGATCTATGTTTTGAAATGTGATGTCTAGTGGTTGTCTGACATTCTTGCAACATGTCCAACCCATTGCCATTTGAGTTTCCTATAGCCATACCTTATCTCCTTAGACCACTTTGTATGTTGCCATCTTTAGTTACATACACTTGTGGAAATATTTTTTATACTTCCTTCTTGCCAGAGATTTATTCTTAATTTCTGATTCACATTGCTCATCAATAGTTTGACAGTCAATGAGGTTGTGATGAAAAGCAGCTGAAATTAAGATGAAAGAAATTCTAGATGAAAAATTAATTATAACAGCTTGTTCTAATTTATTAATTGGTCATGCACATAAGAGGCCTATTTTGTCAGTAATTTTTGCATTGATTCCTGACCTATGATAATTTTTTCATGTTTTTCAATGCTCAGCATACTAAGTAGTTACCAGAAGAACTTGCTTAAACAAATTTTACATCAAAAACTGTAAAATTTTGTGGTTCAAACATCAAATTTCTTCTCTACTGTTAGAAATATTTAGTTTGTTTGTGCTTAAAATGAATTAAATAATGTCAGTGAGCAGCAATAAGAAAAAACAAAATCTTACTTATGTAGGCAAATCATTAAGTACATAGCCTAATGATGAAAAAATAATTTATTTCACACAACAAATATTTATTTCTATGAATTCTTACTAACTTTTACCTTCATTTTAATTTCAGCTGTTTTTTATATCATTTATAATTGAGATGAAGGTAAAAGCTCATCGAAGTTTAATGAAAGTGATATATCATAATACTTCATCCAATGATAATAAAGATTGAAATATTCATTTGTTTGATAAATCCTACCTATGATAATATAGATTATATGAAAACCTATTTTGATAATGTTTTGCATTGTGATCTAGACCGTTTTTGTTTTTTCAAAATCTTACTCAAGATTATAAGATATAAAAGAATATTTATATTTCAGAATATGAAGCCAGCAAAAAAAAAATTAAACACAAAAAGAACAAAATTGTGAATGAACATTAAGAAACTCCTGGATTTGATGGACTATAAGATGCATGGTTTACAAGAGTATTTAAAACACTGCTACTCACTGTAACTCATCAAAGCCTTGTAGCTGTCCATTTCAAGTATTAGTAGTTGGCCCTTAGTCATATTACTAATGCGTTGGATGCTGCGAAATGTTTTTTTTTGAAATTGTGACCAATAACATGTGACCAACAACAGCACAAGTTCTTGAACATGAAGAATAACAACAACTTTTAATCAAGAATATATAAATTTATAAACACATATGTCATTCTTCAAAATTGTAAACAATATAAATTCTTTTCCCTTATTTATCTCTATCAATAAAGTTGGAGATGTAAATTTATTTGGTTGCATCTTTCTGTCTTGCCATCAATGAATTTCATTGAAATTTTGTGGAAGGTTAGACATGGGATAAGGAAGAATAGGTTAAATTTTAGTTCAGATTTAGGAATCATTTTTTCATTGAGATATATTTTTCACATTTTTTTATGCATTTATATATTTGTTCATGATTGTCCACACAATATCTCCAAAAGTTCTCAACGAATTTAAACAACATTTTGTGAAAGGATGTATCATGGGCTAAGAAACAATTGATTGGACTTTGAGGCAGATCCAGGAATTTTTTTTTCCACTGAAAAGTATTTTTAATCTGAAATAGGAAAAATCAAAACTTAGTTACATTCTCTGCATTGTAACTATATACAAACTGAGTTTCATTCAGTTTTTGGTTAGTGCATGAGGTATGTACTCTCTGAGTGTTTTCTATTCTGATTTTATCTCTTCAAACTAAAGCTTATTTTTTAATGTTGTTTTGTTTAATCTTGATTTTGTTTTAGCTCTAACTTCTGTACTAAACTTGTGACTGACACCAACACCCAGTTTAGACCCTGCTCTGAGTTCATGGACATGATGGCAAAAGGTTACTACATTGATACCAATGCAACATATTCTGCAAGAGGGTCAGATCAATCAATGAAAGAATTATTTCTGGGACAGATTTCAAATCCAGACAAAGTGTGCATTTACAAAAAGTAAGTGACATAATTTTCAAATTTCTATACTTGCGATGATTATTAGAATATTTGTTTTAGTGCAAAAAAGTACACAAATTGTATTAGAATATACAAGCATGTATCACAATAATCATATTCACTCAATATCTAGGGCTTTAAACATTTGTGGGTGTAATAAACATCATATATAATCACTGCTACCCACAACGGACCATTTTAATCGCTGTTGCTAAGTTTAGATTATTCATCTATGTTTATCTCTGTGTATACATCAGGCCTTATTCTGCAGAGTAGAAAATTTTGCCTACACTCTTCTCTCACAGAGCAAGGAAAATATTTTTTAGCTTTTTGAAAATTCCCTTCCAAAATGAGTTTTCAATGCAGGGTTAATATGCAATGTAAGTTTCTGCTAGATTAGTCTCTAGTTTGTGCCCATATATCTGAAAATTCAAACCTTTTTTTTATAATTTCCTTCAGAATGCTAGTTCTTTTTAAAATCATTTACATCTGTTGATAGCACTATGTATTCTGGTTATATATTCTATATTCCAACAAGTACTCAAATTCTCCTATTCAAAAAGCAAAATCTATTACTTAAGAAAGAAAAATGAGGTAAAGCATTGATCTCTCAAGAGACAACTCCCCTTTGAGTATGAACGGTCGACGATAAAGTCCTGCTTAGTGAATCTTGCAAGTTTCAAGTTTGGTCGAGACAGGACTTTATTTATTTATACAAGTTTTTATGACCACTCCCTTGTCAGGACATGAGTCCACTCTACGGATATCTCCACCATAATCAAACAGTTTAGAGTGTACTCAAATAGCTGCTGAGTGCACATAGAAATTCATCCAAATGAAAAGTTTTCCACATTCTTCATGCATGATCTCATTGAAAATATAAATAATTTCTATAAAAAAATAGTATCTCTATTTAAAATTCTGAAAAAAGATTCTGTTTATCTATTTGTGTCCCCTAAATAGCCAAAATTGTGCATTGTAGTCCAAGCAATTGAATTAAGCCACCCTTAAAATGCATAAAATTGAAGAGGGCAAAATAAATCTTGGTGATTTGCAATTTGATTCTGAGAGTGTCGGTTTATTGTTTGTGCTCAATCCTATCTATGTAATAATAGCCAATTTATCAAGGAAGATAACTACTAAATGCTAATCATAGAATAGTTTATTCGCCAATCTGTAATAAATCCAGGACCACTCTGGTCACAACAACTCTTGAAGAGTAACCTAACAAGTCAAAGGGTTTTCTGGTAATTTTAAAAATTGGTTGAGTGAAATCTAATTCCAAATAAAAAGTTTTAGTCAGTTCCTTCAAAAAATTTAATGTTTTGTTTATTTTTATTGTAATTACATCAATTACTATTTACTTATATTATTTTATTAGTCTGGTACAAGGTAACAGGTGGGCGACACTTTGTGAAGATTGAACTCACTACATTTGAAGATTAGTTTATTAATCAGTACCTTACAGCCTGGTGTTCAAAGCAAATTACTAAATATAGGTATTTGTTAAACTTGTTAAGGCAGTGTCACTGAAGCACCCAGCTTAGAACAAGCTTAATCTTAATGGCTTAAATGACTAACACTCTAACCACAGTACTACTATAAGTACATTTTATTACATAAAATTTTTCATCAACCAATTTTTACAACATTTTTTATTTCATTTTGCCAATCAATGGGCACATAATATATCAATCATTATACTAAGATACCATATGTGTTATTATATTTTCAGGTATTTTCTTAAAACTGGTGATAATTTCAATCTTTCCTTTTTAAATGATTGTGATAATTTTCTCAAGATTGTTCATTGAAAAGCTCTATCAATCCTGTCGTCTTAATGCCAAATTTTCAATTTACATTCTTCCGTTTGTATAAAACTCATGATCTTCTGGTATTCTTGTAATATTTTTTTTATTATAGAGTCATACAAAGACAGAAAAGAGATTGCTGTAGTGGGTATAAAGGAGTCCATTGTAATCAAGGTAAGTTTTTTCTTGAGATCTGTTCTACATTAATTTTGCAAAAATTCCAAGTTGTAAAGTCATAAATCAGTTGTCAAGAGAGTTACTAGTTGTAGAAAACACTCCATCAGCCTTTATAGATTAAACATGTTTTTTGTGAAATTCACATGATATTAACTTCAATATTAGTATTTATCTATTTACCAATATATCTGTCTATTTGTATCGCCTGAAGAAGCCCAAACAGGGTAGAAACGTAAACATGTTTCTGTAGCGAATCCTTACAAAATAGGTGTCCGTGACATCATAGAAACTATTAGAAAACTTAAATGGCAATGGGCAGGCCATATTGCAAGAATGAAAGACAACCAATGGACATCACGTCTCACAACATGGATCCCCAGAGATCACATGAGAAACTGAGGCCGATAGAACACAAGATGGAGAGATGAACTAGACAAATTCAGGAAATACTGGCTCTGATAAAGAATTGTAGCGAATCATAAGAAAGGTCTATGTTAAACGACGGACTTTAAAAGACTGATGATGATGATGATGATGATGATGATGATGATGATGATGATGATGATGATGATGATGATGATGATGATGATGATGAATTATGTTTGATGTTGAATGAATCAAGCACTTTATGAAATATACCCATCACACATTGGATATTGTATTATATTATATTATATCTGATACATATTGTGTTGTATACATATATATATATATATATATATATATATATATATATATATATATATAATATATATACAAACACGCACACATGTGTGTGCGTGTGTGTGTGTGTGTGTATGTGTGTGTGCATATACACATACAAAACTTGGCATGTTCATTGGTGCTCTTAAAAAACTCTATTATCTCCAAAAAGCTATAATCACCATGTTTTTGGTGGCTATTATGCCCTCCACCTGGTGACCCGACAATAAGTAAACATTTACAATCTATGATGTAGTTTGGATGTCTTACTCTTTTCATTGCTGCAAAGTTTTACAATATAAGGGACAATAGTGATAAGATAGCAACTACAACCATAAGAGGACCACTAAATGAAGAAATAGGTGGCTTACATACACACACACATACAAATACATTCACATCAAAGTGTAAATTCTTCGGTCAAAATATATTTTACTACCTACATATTTTTAAATGATATTACTTGAATAAAAAAAATATCCATATGCCATTCAGTGATGTAAATCAGGCCCAAGATCAAACTTTTTACAAGATTGAGATATATACAGTATTTAGTGACAGACAAGTTTATGTTGCTTTTTTTCCATATCAAAGCTATTATAATATAATGAATCTGAATAGTATAGAAACATATGACAATAGTCACTACTTTATTCTTCTATTTCTGAGGTAGGGAGAGATGCTATACATACCATAGATACACAGTATACAAATATCTTCACACAAAATGTACGTCATGATTTTAACTTAAGTGTAGTGTCTCCCTGACTCTTTTCATGAAATCACTGTCCTTCCTGCACATAAAGACAAAACAAATATTAGTTCACTTGGATCAAAGTTTAATGTCAACTATCTTAAAGTTTGGTCCCAATAAATAAAAATTGATTTAAAGCAGAAATGTAAATTTGATATTCAAGCAGTCAGTTTTAAATGTCATTTATAAGTATCCAGAAGAGAGGAGAGCTATAAAACAGTTTTTCAATGAGCACACAATCTGTTGTGAGATGATCAAACAGTAAAACAATTACAATTGGATATTTATTTCTACTATTTTTATCAAAATGGCAAATTCAAGAAAAACTTGAAAAAAAATTTTTTTAATCGTTTGTTGCTTTATACAAGATATTCAAAATGAAATGTTTGCGTATTTCAGCTTTTTGTGAGCCAGCTTGTGCAAATGGTGGAACATGCATTGCTCCTAATCTCTGTAGCTGCCCTGATGGTTTTGGTGGTCACAAATGCATGGATAATATAAGCTGTAAGTAATTTACTATTGACACTGCACTGAGTATGGTTTGGTAAATTAATGGAAATTGCTTTCAGTGGGGGCTGAGAGGTTAATCTGGTTAACCTTTTTAGATTATATAATGATATCTATTTAAAATATTGATTGAATACGACACAAAAACTATTCTCGCTGAGAGTTCTCAGAGCATTACCACAGATTTCTAGTGATTGCAGACATTAGAAAATACAATGCCCTACTTCTTCTAATGGAGGTGCGATTGGCATAGTGGTAATGGCATAGACAATGGAATTGCCGACCTGAGTTCAAACTGGTTGGGGTTGATTATTTTCACTTCACACTAACGCCCTTGGGAAAGGCATGAATCCATCTCTTCTCCCATCCCTAAGTATGGGTAAAATAACAGAGCAAATTGGGCCTTCTAGCTTTGGGAATACAACAGTCTAGAAGAGAGACAACTCTGATTCCTAATCCCCTATGGAGCTCCCTTAAGGTGGTTTGACATCCAATTTGATTTGTCCTGCAGACACATTCTCTGCTTTCCTTTTATATCAGTGATGCCTTGAGGGGGATTTGGGGCATCAAAGGCATTTACTCTGGAAGGGATGTTCCATTGTCAGTAGAGTCAGAATGGAGGCCTTTCACTTCTTCCAATCTCATGGAAAGGAAGAATCCTGGGTGCCAAAGCAATTGATATAAGACGTTTGTTTAAAAGAGAAACTTGAAAACCATTTTTAATTTTCCTTCAGTGTTTGAATGAAGTCAATGCAATTAGTTTTGAAAATTTTCAATTCAAGGCAAAAAGTTACCAGATCTGGTGAAGATATTACGAGAATGGTATTATATTTATTTACAAACTTCATTTCAACTCTAGGAAAAACTTCTTAAATTATTTTCCCAAAGAAGTTTCATTTAAAAGTAACTGTAATTTAAAACATTTTAGCTAAATTGGATTAAGAAAAGTTGAATAGTAAAGTTATCAGAATTAAAACAAATATTTGTGTAAAATTTGAGTGATAGGTGGAAAGAAGTGTTATACTTCAGAGGAAGCCACTTATTATAATCATGGATAATATTATCAAACAGTTATTGTTAATAAAATCAGTTGGTTGAAATATGAGGTTGATACGGGAATAATTGCTTTTTCCATCACCAACTTTAATGCAGTATATCTCTGCTCAATTTGATGTCCTTCTGGCATTGGACGCTGTGAATCACAGGAGGACATCCATGTCTTTGAGGCTCTTATATCTGTTTCAACATTTTTAGAACCAATGTTGAGCTGTACATTTATTGATGGTCCTTTGGCCAAATAGTTTGTTGATATTACAAGCAGTTTTCACCGCTTTCCATTTCATTTTGAACTTATACGACAAAATTGCTCAAATTTACTTTTTTTCCATCTTTGATTTTAAATGAACCAGAATAAATGGCGTAAAGAGAAAATTCAGTTTACTCAAATAGAGTAAAATTCACACTTTAAAATTGTATTATCCATGAACATAGTTGAATAATGATTTATTCCAAAATATGTATCAAAGTTCAAAATAACAGAAAGACCACGATTATTTTTGTACCGACCTAATACTTTGGTTACTGCATTAATAAGCTTTCTTTACATATATCCTTTGCCTTAAGTTATCAGCCAGTTATTGTTATCTAAAAGATCCAAAAAGACCCTAAAATTGGCTTCCTGTGTATATGTAAGATTTGATTACGTAATTGGTGACTGATAAGTAAGGAAAGATCAATAAGTAAATGTTATAATCTCAATTGATTGCAAGTTAGGAAGAGTAAATGTCTATATTTGTTAATCTTTGCTTCTATTTATGCTAATGCATAATGGCAACCTTAATGCAGGAGTGGGGA
The DNA here is from genome assembly GCA_963457665.1 of Thysanoteuthis rhombus. Lineage (NCBI taxonomy): Eukaryota > Metazoa > Mollusca > Cephalopoda > Oegopsida > Thysanoteuthidae > Thysanoteuthis > Thysanoteuthis major. Next base: position 47,839,111 of record OY735212.1, on the reverse strand, counting down.
AATAAAAAAGAATTTGATACTTGCTTAATTTTAAATAACAAAAAAGATCTTTTTTGAAAATTACTTTTAATTTAGAAAAAAAATTAGTACTGGTATGTTTTTTGAGAAATTCTTTCAGCATTTTCCACAAAGAGAAAAAAATAATTTGAAAACTTTTCTATCTATCTTTATTAAATGATTTCTTTTAGTATTTATTCATAAATACTTACAGATATTACTGAGAAATTTTAAAAGTAAATTGAAGAAAAGAAGATAAAAATGTGGAAGAAGAAATGGTAAGAATGGAAGAAGATGAATGAGAAAAAAACTGAAAAATTCATTTTGAATCCTAGTTTATTCAGTTTCTTGTTAATAAAGGAAAAGTTCAACACCTGACTTCCAAGTCATCTTCATACAAAACGTATGGGACAAAGCCATGTCTGGTGTTTTGCTTCATCAAAAGGTCGTACTTAAAAAGCTACATTGATATTATAAGATTAATTTAAATATCATTGATATACTAAAAGGTTTTTATGCTGTAAAAATATCACACATAAAACATTGTTTCTTTAATCAAAACCATTTCTTATGATGGTCTTACATTACTGTAGCTGCCACTGAGACAAAGCAGTTCTGTTATCAAAGCCGTTTCTGTGATGGATCAAAGGCAGTGTTAGCTGGAGGAAATGTTACAACTCAATCCGATTGCTGTAAAAAGTACAATGGTGGAAGTTGGGGTGTGCCTGGAATATCTTGTGCAGAGTGTCAATTTTGGAACAGTAAGTATAAAGATAAACCTCTGATATCAATGAGTTTTTCTCTGAGAGATGCCAGTTGAACAAATCAATAGGTGAAGTTCCAAAGCAAAAGAAATAACCATCACTATTGAAATTTTCACAGAATATTATTTTGTGAAAAGAAACTCCCTTTTGAAGTTTTTTTGATTCCGTGTTTAATCCTAGTAAAAAAGTTCATGGATAAATAAAAGGTACATATAATTTCTATTAGGGAGTTCATTTTCACCTAACCTCTATGATGAGAGCCGTTTCTGTCAAACATTGTATTGGTAGCATCCATCAGCCCCTCTCCCTTCCTACCCACTTATTGGATTACCTAACTTTCTTTTCTTTCGTCCTCCTTCCAACACTGTTAATAAACTACCCAACTCTCTTTTCTCTCTTTTCCCTTTGCACTGTGTCTGTCATACTTTACACATGGTATCAATAGCAGTCATCAGACAAGCCTATTGTTGTAAACTTATGATTACCATCAGCAAAGTAATGGGTCATGGACTAGTTCATTATAAGTTTACAGAATTCTTTTTTTTTCATTATCTTTATCGTAGAATCATTTTCTAAAAATGTTTAATATAAGTATTTCAGCAGTTTTTATAATCACATTCATTTCATTCATTCATTCTTTGATCCTTCGATGATATAATGCAGTTGTCCAAAAAAATAAACTTCAATAAAAACTTTCAATCCTTTATTGTGAAGACCAGTACAAACTTATTTCTTTTGTATTAGTTTATAAAAATGTTTCTTGAATGGAAGATTATATCAATAGGGCAGTGGCATTTTATTTAGATGTTCCCCAAACATTCCGAATTTTGTTAATACAATTGAACTCTTCCTTGTTTATGTTTTTGATGTTGTTAATATAAAAGAACATCTTTTTTCTGTCACTATTTTTATGTAGAAAGGATGTTTTTCCTCTTTTCTAACTAAATGGATCAGCCAAAATGTTGAGTCCACAATATGAAGAACTCAAAGAAGGAGTTCAATTGTCTAAACAAATTTTGGAATATTAATGACTTTTCTCGAAGACAGTATATTTTACCAAACATTTTATGTTTTTTTACAAAGTATTTTTTAAAGATCTTTACAAAATTTGTTCATAGTTTGAAAAGTTCCAACCAGTTTCAGAACCAGAAACAGCTGGTTTTCAAGTGTTTTGAAATTGTTTCTGTTGTTCCATAGTTTTTATCTTTTGAACAATCATTTTCCAGTTAACTATGAACAGAACTTGTTTAGTGAAAACCAAGTATGTCGAAGTTATGGAGCAAATCGGATGCGAACTTTTGATGGAGCACTTTATAATATTCGAGGAGACTGCAAGTATACACTTGTTGAAGATGAAGATATCTGGGAAATCTCTTTAGATTTCAAAAACTGCAAATCATCGAGCAATTGTATAAAGGTGAGAAAATTACTCATTTTCAGTGCTGAAATCATTTACAGTGATTGTAGTAAGTTGTTTTCAATAGAAAGACAGAAAATTAGGTGTGATTATAGGGATATTGCAATAAACTGATTGGTGTATAGATTTAGAAGTATTTTTGTTTGTTTTTTCAGCCAGTAACCTTTTTTTAATGCATGGATTTTACACTAACTTTTCTTTTTGATGATGCTAGTAAGGCTTCAGGTAATTGAATAATTCTGTATATTGAATGTTTGACTCATAGCTTCCCTTCTTACAGAAAGTGTAGGCTGAATTTAAAAAATAACCCATTTTCTTATAATGAAATGATAGAAAAGCAATACATTAAAAGAAAATAAAAATCATGTACAGCAAAAAATTACTATGTATAATTCATAGACTTTCAGTTGCCTAAAAGCTTGCAGTTCCATCCTCTTGTTTTTTAATAAAATCAATGCATTTAAAAATTCTTTACTTTCACTTTATAAAAGTACTAGCGACCAGAAAAATAACAGCAGCATTTAAGTAACGTTGTTCAGCATTTTCTTGTTTCTATCCAACCAGAATGAACCTAGATTTTAACGCATTTGCAAAAAAAAGTTAATAATAAGGGTGACCAATCCATAATTAGAATTTGATAGTTATTACTCTTTACAAATGCTATAGACCAGAAATATAGACAATCACGTGGTGTTTTATATAAGTAGACTAACTGGGATTCAATAATCCAGCAGCTTTGATTAGGAAGAAAAATGAACTTATATAAAAGATGCTCCAGATGTAGACCTATAGATATTACTCAAGGTAATTCACTTAGCATATAGAGACATAAATAGATTTTGGAAGTTGATTTACTGTAAAAGTTAAGGTAAATATATGATTGCTTTTTGGTCATAATTTTTACATAATGTCTTACAGGTATCAGTAGGCCAATTTTTCTTTGCTCTTCCAACTAATCCAGTTATTTTCGTTTCATGGTATAGTAAACTGGTACTAAAGGCTAGCACTTAGTCATAAAGAAGTCGTATGAATAAAGGTCATAAGGAAGTTGTATGAATAGAGGTCATAAAGAACTTGTATGAATATCTGTAATACAACATAGTGTATGTATTATTTTGCTATTTTTGATTCTTTGCTTCACTGGTTCAGAAAATCTGCTACTCAAGCACTTGCCAGGTCCTAAACTTGCTGGATTAGTGAGGTTCAAGCTGTAGCTTGTTTGAAAAAATTTTTTTTATTACTAGTGATTCTTATAGTGCTTCATGATTAATCTTGTGATTTAAATTCTCAACTCACCTAAAAACATATTTCTCTGTATTTTGCAGACTCTGGAAGTCAACATTGGATTTTTGCAAATAAAAGCAAAAGGCTTTGATGTGACTATGGACAATGAATCAATTGATTTAAGACTGGGCAAAGCAAAAAGTGGTAGGTCATTGCTTTACTTTTTGATGGAATAAAGTGTCTGCTTATCTTTATTGATGAAAAAAATGATAAAACCAAACTAAACGAAGAATTAACAAGCAATTTTAGCACTTGAATGGTTAGTGGAATGTTTTGAAAAATAATCTACTTGTATATTCACTGTTTGTGAAGAAATTTTCCTATAATAATTATATTGGTTATATACTCTAACCCATTATTTTTTTTTTAATAAATCGATCATTCTATTGATATTGAAAATTTCCCTGTAAAAAGATTATACTGAAAAGGCAAAATCTTTGTAGAATGAATTAATTTAATCTTTCACTGCTGAAAGCAATGACAGCCAAATTCCTACTGTTATATTATATAATCTAACTAAGATAAGGTTACTCTGACAGAAACCTAACCAGGAGTGAAACCTCTACAGCAGTCTGGTAGTAAACTCTACCTCCTTTCTGATAACTCACAACTCTAAGAATTCCATCAGTTGTGACGTCTCATCATACCAGTGGTAAATATCCTTCAAGGCTGAAAGAGCGGGATTGTTCCTGTGTATCGAACTTCCCACTTTAAAAACAATCACACCCAGGCTGCTATTCAAATCTCCACATAGTCTCAGATATCATTGGGAAGATCAACCAACAAAAAGAGTATATACATAAGAGGATTCTCAATTTCTAATTTACTTCACTACCAAGTTCTTATTTTCTAGAAATTCCTTGAAACTTATTGTTAGTTGTTGATTAACTAGTTATTCTAAAGAGGTTCCAATGTCTAAAAATGAACTTATTTATCATTGATCCTCTGAGGATCCTCTTAAGCTTAGTCTAAAGTTTTACCTGCTTTCCACTGAGTGTTCCTGTAAAAACCTTTTGTAAGCCAAAATGGTGTGAAGGAGAGCAGTGATTGCCATTGATTTATATGTGAATTTCTGATGATGGTATAGAAGGTCGAGTTGCTGAAGGTTGGAGGTGGGGGTGGTGGGATGTACAAGAAAATTGGGTGAAGGAAAAAGAGGAAAAGGGAGTGCACTGCCACAATAACAATTCACTGCAAAACAAGTGCTGAACGCAATTTTTGCATTTTTTTTATGAAAGCAAAAAAAAGTGGCAAACACCCATCCTTCAAAAAGCAAGGTATACTTGTGATTCAATAAATGCTCTAAGAGAATGAATGTAAACTTTTATTCTTTGAACTAATATTATCGAATTAACCATTCAGCCTGATATAGGTTTCTTGGTTGTTATGAGTTGAGGATTTCATATTGAAATCTATAAAAAAATTATGAACTACTTGTCTCAAAGCCATCCTCAGTGACCATTAAGCTTGATCTTAGGTCACTTTCATTTTCATAGAATTTTTATCTCAACTGAAGTTGTTGTTGTTGTCATTGTCGTCATCATCATCATCATCATTATTATCGTGCATTTTCACACCAGTTGCCAGGTGGTCACTGCTGGAGATCAAGTGATAGCAAGTCTCCTCAAATCTCCAGCCCTCCTCTTTGCACCCTCACAGTTCACAGCAGTGCAGCGGATTAGTTTCATACCAATTGCCCAGTGGTTGCTGAAGGCTGAATGCCAGTAAATCTCCTCAGGTCTCCAGCCCTTTCCTCCAATTGCCATCACCAATCATAGCAGCACTGTGGTTTTTTATAGTCTTGTATGCCTTTTTCTTGGTTGTTTGACCAACAGCTGGGGGTCATAGATTTAATATTTCCAATACTCTCCTCAGTGTACATCTTGACCTTCCTCAGGTATAGGTTACATTTGATAACCTGGATAAAAAGTTCAATCCCAAACTTTCTGAATGTTACTGGATGCAGTATTCACGTAAAGATGTCCAAAGAGTACAAAAACAAAGATAGGGAGAATTGGAAAACACATCTAATACTAAAAATTGCTTTGTCCAAGTTGTCCATGTTGACATACTTACAAAAGTCAAACCCAGGACTATGGAAGAGTTTCCTTTTGTGGGTATTTATGCATTAATGACAGGTTCATTGGTAGAGGGTACTCATTCGTACATACATATGTGCTAAGTTTTATCTATTATTCCAAAATCTAAAGAATCATTAAACTTGTTTCTTTCCACATATAGGTGTTATTATAATGAAAAACTATGACTATATCTCCATTAAAAGTAGCTCTCCAGACATACTTATCCTATTCACTGAATCAATGTATGTGGATGTGACCCTTGGTGATAGTTTGGCAGGAAAAGTTAGAGGACTTTGTGGAAACTTTGATGGCAATCCAAATAGTAAGTATTTCAATGTAGTTGTGTTTTATGAATTTCTTTTTGTTTATTTGCCTTATAAACCAAAAACAAAGAAATAATGAAGGTAAGCATTTTTAAATTTGAACACTATTAGAGACTACTAATGAAAACATTCTTGTAAACAGCATGAAAAAGTTCTGAGAAATTTTATAAAAATGAATGTATCTTCACCTTAAAACTATCATATCTCAATTTTTGATAGATTCATTTCAGAACACATTACGAATTTGAAAAAAAAACATTTTAAATACATTTTATAAATATTTTCATTTCAGATGATTTCCTAAAACGAGATGGCTTCATACCTAATTCTGAACTGGCATTTGTTTCTTCTTTTGAGAAAATCACAAGAGATTCAAAGGTGAAATAAAAAAGACTTCTTTATTAATAATTGAGGTTTTATAGAATCACACAGAAAAAATGCTATGTTCTAATGGAACATACTCTGATAACTTTTGCTTATAAATTAACTGAGAAAAACAAAGCTGTACTTAGGAAAATGTTCTGAATATTTTGAATTTTGAAGAGAAATTAGGAGACGGAATATTGCTTCCTACATTTCAGTAAAAATACAGAGCTGCAAAATACATATTTATAGTTTTAAGAAGAGTTATTAACATTAAAAAAGAATTTGGACCATTTAATCCATTCTTTGTCTTTTTTGTTGTTCCCACATTTGAGCAATTCTATGTCTTTCTTCAAGTTTACTATCCATATGTAAAGAGAGGGTCTCTTTTTCCAGTAAGTGCTAAGTAATAAAAACTATAGCAAACAAGACATGGTGTGGAATTCTTTGTTTAACAAATGTAGGAATTGAAATATCCTCTACTTGGGTTACAAGCATTGCTGTCAATAAAGAAAAAGATTTTCTGTTTAATACCATTTTTTTTTACTTTGCACTAAAAAGAAGCTCTCTTTACAGACAGATAATACATCAGAAGAAGACCATTGAATGGACCATCTGAAACATTGTAGGAGCAACAAAAATAGCACAAAGAATGAATTCAATTGTCCAAAAAACTCTTTGAATGCAAAATATCTGAGAATATAAATTTAATTTATAAGTCACAAAATTAAAACATTACTTATTTTCAATAAGGGCAAAAACCTCAAACATCATTTCATTGGAAGGATGTAGGTATTTTAGTATTAGTAGGAAAGATACACTCAGTAGACTGAAAGGCGATGTTAGCACTAGTATAAGAGTAATAGGAATGAGATTGTATGAAGTCTCCCTAATCTTCCACTAAAGGAATAGAGGAGCAATATTCTTGATTTGTGATAAGATTTCTGAACTAGATGACGTATGGATAACAGATGTTTGATGCTGTTGAACAACCAAAAGTTGATTGTATTATATAATTAAATGTTTTTTTCAGTTGTAAATATTACAATTGACACCATGTTTTGCTGATTTTTCTCTTATAATTTTTTTTCTAGTGCAAAAGTGAAAATTTTGATTTATGTGATGAAATTGATGAAATAGCAGAGAATAGATGCTTGAAATTGATGGAAGCTACATTTTCTCAATGCCATGAGACAGTAAGTATTTCTTTTCAGCACTTACATATGCCAAACATCTAGACTTGGTAGCAAGTATTGCATGTATTATGTAAAGGAATTCAATGAAAAAAAATTAGCTTTTCATGAAAATTCTGACTATAATTAAAGAGCAATATAATATGTCCCAAGTAATATTTTAAATAACGATCAAATCCAGTACTTTCATGAAGTATTAAAAGTATTGATGTGAATTAATTCATTCAAAATTTATTACAATTGGGCCACAATAGTTTAATTGATAGGAAAATTGCTGGTCATGGTTTCATTTTATCCTTTTATTGCTATACAAACATACTTCAAGAAAAATTGTCACATCTTTCCTGGGAGATACATATGTAGCTATTATTCAGTGGTGTGAGAATAAAATCGTGGCAGAGAAGTATGAAGTTCCATCTTTATTGGTGGACCAATTGCACCTAGAAAACAACTATATTACTATCAGTATGACATCAGCTAACAAATAGAATGGTTTCAAAATGATATAAAATGCTAAAATCAACTGAGAATAGGATATTATTTTTTAATTCAGACTGGATTTTACATTGGAAATCAGTCCTAAATAACATTTTGTTGTCCGTACTCTGATAAAGAAGTTTGTAGTCACTCCACAAATGGTAATAATAATAGTCATAGTGAAAAACAATGTTATAGTTAATGAAAAAAACCCTGTTTTCTGGAATAGTTTGGTAGCATTAAAGGGTTGCCATATCTGAACATTCAAAAAAAGGACCTTCTCAGTCACCATCATACTTATAATTCCACTTAAATAAAACAGCAACGGTGGATGGATTATGGTTGAAATATGCTAAAATTTCTCAAATGCAGAGAAGGAAAGAGCCAAAATACATATTTGAAAAATCAAATACATGTTGTTTGAGGAACAAAAATTTAGAAAAATTATTCATGCTATGAAAAATACAAGATTTGAAATTCATGAAATATACAATGCATTTTGTTTTATGATTATGCAAAATAATGAACAGCCTTTTTTTTTCAATCTGTAGCTTCCTCCAAATAACTGGGTGGATTTATGCAAAACTCAAGTCTGTTTATATCCTGAAGATGACTCTATCTTCTGCAATGTCTATGCAGCCTATGCAATGGAGTGCAATGCAGCAGGTATTCATCTTGAATGGCGGGAAGCAACATCTTGTAGTGAGTATTATCATAATTCATCAACTAAACTGCAACTGAAAGGGCAGATAAGGGGTAAAATACAGTCATTTCTGAATTAGTATATATATATATATATATATATATATATATATACTCATTCAGAAATGACTATATTTTACCTATATATATATATATATATATATATATATAACAACCTTCAACAACACACTCCCACCCTTAGCACACATCATCAATGATAGATGGAACATTCTCACGATCAAAACAGATCTAAAAGAAACATTCACAGACCCATGTGTTATCTCCTACCGCAGACCCAAAAACATCAGAGACATGATCAGTAGCAATACTATCGTTAACAATAAAGTCGTACACAAAAATACACCTAGAACAATTAAATTCTGCACACCTTGCAACATAAGAAACAGTCTATGTTGCAACCACCTCAAGTACGCCAACACATTCACAAGCACCACCACAAAAGAGAGTTACCACATATATCACAATAGCAACTGCCGCAGTAAGAACATTATATACCTTCTAGAGTGCAATAGATGTAAGTTACAGTACATAGGCAAGTCCGAGTGGCAATTTAATATTAGACTCAACAATTATAGACATAGGATTAAGTCAAAAAATAATCGTAGCCCACTTCCTGTAGAACTACACTTTTGCACACCTGACCACAATTTTGCCACTGACGCTAGCTTTACCATCATAGAAAAAATAGAAAAAACTACTCCAATTCACATAACTAAAGTTCTAGAAAAACACGAAGACATGTGGATCAACAAACTTAAAACCCTATATCCTAATGGATTAAATACTAAACTGAACAACCCTCACCACACAGAACACTAATACACACAACTCCTACCATTAATATCCTCACACCCACATCTTAGACACATTCAATAATGGAAGCTTCAAAGTCACCTAGACCCATAGGAAAAACTTCACCTGAGCCTGTTATAACCCCTGTCCAAATCATAGCCAAAACATTTTCAGTAACTTTTAAGGTTGATACCTATGTAGCTCCTTGACCCCACCACCCCTCCTTCTACACTATCCCAAACATACCTAAAAATCCACCTCCACAACACTACCCCCTACCTTGACACACTCTGCCCTCCCCAAGACCAACTGCTGCTGCTTTACCAAAATCCCAATACCTGTTGGTCATTCTTACATTCAGCATGAGGCCTCTAGTAGCCCTGACAACAAAACTTACCCACAATGCATAGCCCCTGGCAGTGGACTCTGGTTCCACATGGTACATTTTAATTCACACTCACACAACGCACACCACTGATGATGGGAGAAATCCCGAAACATGTATGGACTATTGACATATAAGGATTAATAAACCTTACCACCAAAAACTTCACTCCCGAGTCTGTCTCACTCTCTAAAGTACACATTATATATATATATATATATATATATATATATATATATATATATATATATATATATGCATAAAAGCCAGTGTCTATTGCTTTGTGACATATCAAACAAGTTACCCTATGTTAGTGTTCATGTCTAAGAGTGTAGAAACCTTTCATATTTTAATATATAACACTAAAATATCTCTGTATAAAATGGTATAATCTATATGTTGCTCATCCCAAATAGGCATGGTAAGTACGTAAAGCATTACAAATTGTAGCAATATCACTAACCTTTTTCATAAAATTTCAAAATCAAAATTTTTAGCTCTACCAACTCCACAAGTGTAATCACTATGCTGAGAGAGAGGAAGAGGAAAAAATCTGTGAGCACATTACTTGGTGATATCAATAGTTTTGCGTAAACTTTAAGATAAACATACCAATGAAAATTACCATTCTATTGTTTCTTATAAATCTGTAGATAAGATTGAAAGATCTATTTTTATTCTTATGGCTTTAAATAACAGTAAATAAGTTATGCCATATATGAAATATTTTAAATATAGTTGCATTTTCATATACAAAGTTGATAAATACATAAATAAACAAATCCTACATTATGACTGATATATTTTCATAATTCCCACTGGTTCAAGAAGTTAGTATTTAAGCTCTAGTAACAGTTGAGATTTCAAATACTGTTTTCGAAGGCAGGCTTTTAGAAGATTTTGTTTTGATCTTGCCTTGTGCTATACTAAGCTAAGCTTAGTAAACATCATTAATAAACAAATCGTCAAAATTTCCAAAAGAATCTTATGTCAATTTAGAATATATCTTCTTTCTGATTATTATCATAATTCTTTATCCTTATTTTTACAAAATCTTAGCAAAGACATGTCCCAAGGGATTTCAGTTCAGCGAAAATGCATTACTTTGTGCACTTACCTGTGGAATGATAATGGACAAGGGAGAGAATTCTTGCAACTTAGCCAATCATCCATCATGCCATTGTCCTGAAGGGGAATACCTTGAAGAAGACCAATGCATTCCAAAAGAGCAATGTCCTTGTCTTTTTAATCGGCAAAAGTATGAATCACAAGCTGTCGTCAAAATGAAATGTAATACATGGTAAGGTTTTATAATAAAATTAACGTTGAGGTTTGCAATAATCACCTTATTTGTTTTAAATTATTTTTCATATCTTTTGAGAGTATAGCCTGCAATTTAAGACACCAATAATCACTTGTAATGAAGATAGTGTGTACATCAAAATTTAGCCTGAATAATCCTAACGCTATGTTATTATTTTGGCTGATCCTAAATGGAGAATGTTACCTTTTGAAATTAGCAATAATTCTTTTCAAGACTAAAATTAAAAACAATTTAGTTCCAGTACAAAAAATTCAAAATTATGAATTGATTTAAGATTATAAGATCTTTTTCATATCTTATACGTTTACCTTTTCAAAACAAATTGATATCCATGGTAAATTGAGTAGAAATCCACAAAATTATTTATGAATTATCAATTTAAAAATAACATTAAATTCTATTAATATTTTTTTTTTGACAACAGTAAATTTGAATTGTTCTTATTTGCGTAAGCTTTTAAAATTTAAATGAATGACTCATTTTTTTCCTCACAGTACATGCAAAGAAGGACTTTGGGAATGCCAAACCCAGCACTGTCCAGGAGTCTGTCGTGTCCTTGGAAGATCAAATATCAATACATTTGATGGACTCATTTATGACTTTGAGCCATCAAGTTGTGAATATACTCTTGTAGAGGTTAGTAGATTTGTACTGATCATTTTAATTAGTTAAAAAAATTGTTCAAAATTACGCAGTCAGTCTCAAGTCATGTAACTCATACATATAACTTCTGTCTTTAGGGGATTGATTGTTTGTTTACTCATTTTTTATGCATAAATACTCTCTTGTAGGATTTACAGTGCAATGCATTACAGCATGGCAGCCTGCAAGAACATTGAAACTATTTGTAACTTGGTGAATAGTATCAAACCTGAAAAAAGAGAAAAAACACAGAGAAAGTAATGACAACTTTGCATCTCTTCCTAGGCAACACAAATGCCAGAAATGCTTATTTGAAAAGAAGTAATCGTGGACCAAAAATGACTCAATACTCCTTCTTCTAGCCTCTTTTCACCCAAAAGGGTTACCCAAAAAAATGAGTTAGGGCACAGGAGTGGTGTTTGAGTCAAAGCCATATTTTTTTTTGTAAAGTTTTGTTAAACATCAACATTTTTTTTCAACAAAGATATATTTTTTCAAAATTTCCTTTCATTGAAAACATAGAGATGTCTGTATAAAACAGAGTCTATGTATGTGTGTATATATATCAACCCTCATACATACATACATGCGTATATCAATGTTGATAGCTTAATAATGAAATGCATCCATTTTACTCAACAAATATCTATTTTTCAACATAATCTTTTTCTTTGTCAATACATTTAATTCAGTGTTGACTACTAATCATTTAAATCAAAGATTATGCAGTGAAAATTTCAGGTCAAAATATAGTTCATGATTACCTTTCAGGCTGCAGACTTGAGGATTCACCCTCATATATTTATATATACATATATATATTTGTTTATTAATGCATTATATTATTTGGAACACTATTTGAAATTATTCACAGTGAATGTGTCATTGGGTCACTTTGCCCAACAGTCAGTGTGAATAGAATAAACAATTAAAGAAAATGTGATTTTGTTTCTATAATTATTTTAATTGGATTATATATCCATTTCTTAATAATGTAATTGTCTGCATTGAGAAACAATAGAACAGATATGAACAGTGAATGAACAAAAAAAGAATTCATACATGGAGCAATTATTTGGGCCTTTGACTATCTTTGCAGGCTGTTTAGCTCAATGGTAAGAGCGACACCATGTGAAGGTGCCCATCTATCTATTGCAGGTTCAATTCCTGCAGAAGCCCATTTTCTTTAAAATACCAAAAAGATTTATGCTGATTCCTTTTTTTTTCCAGCCAAGTGATGGAGGACTTTCTGACTTGAAAATATGTCTGACATATCAGCCATGTACGACAACCTGGTTGGAAGATTTGAACTGTATAGCAAGTATCACCATTCAGAGTACAAAGTACCATGTGCATCTAAATGGTATGGATGTATTTATTGATGGCCAAAAACTCACCTATCTACCATACAATTCTGCATATCTGAAAATTATGTTGGTTACCACTCAATTCATCTTGTTTGAAGCACCAGGTGTTCGTGTATTATATAGCCAGAATCGACAAGTTGATATCACACTAGATGAAGATATTTTCAAAAATAAGGTAATATAAAAGTTTTTTTGTAAAATTTATTATCACTTGCATTGCAATTCGTATTCAAAAATGAATATCTTTTATTTACATTTTTAGAACTTTGATTTGAAATATAAATCTGTTCATTCAAGACATATAAACCTTCATTCCCTGTTAAAAGATGATGACATTGATTGAGAACTAAAGTACTTTTATAAATTGGAATAGAGACTTATGTTCAAAGTATGAAGATTCTTGAGCTATTGTATGTTCTAAATGTAAACATAATCTATGAATGAGAGCCATTTTTGACAAAGTACCCTCACTTCGAAGTTTTATAAGATTACTGAATAAGATAAAACTTAGCATGTCTTAAATTTAAACTTTGATCTCCTGATCTAGTCCGGTGCATGATAAAAAGATTATTAAATCCATTAAATTTGCTACAAAGTTTTAAATCTCAAAACTTGCAATTTCAAAAAGGCTATGCAGACTTTTATATTTATTATGCTGCCAGAAAACCATTACTTTTCGGTGTATTTTCAGATTCACTTTGAAACAAAATTTGGAGTAGTAGAAAAAAAAATCGAATAAAAAGTGAAGTAAACCTTGATTTAACAGACTTATAAGGAGGAGGGATATCCATCAATGTTGAAACTCTGTTAAATCTGAATGTACTTGGAGGCCATTAATTTGTAATGTAAAAAATTGTTCAATATGATATACACTACTCAACAATAGAAAGTTATTAAATTATAGTAAAGAATATACAATATTTATCCACCTTTTTGACAGTATAATCCAGTGGTTCTTAATCTTTTTAGAAATGACCTAAAACTTGATCTAAAATTGATCATGGAGACCCATGTTCTCATAAATAAGATTTATTTTTGGCATAATCAAAAATAAAGATAAAATAAAATGAAAGGTAATTTACAGTATTTTATTAATGACTAATACACACAGAAATAAAAAAGAATATTCATAAAAAATTGTCTGTTAAATCTGAAATTTATCATACCAGATCTGTTAAATCAAGGATTTACTGAAATTTATTTTAATCCTGCCATCTTATTCAAATCTTATCCAAGTTACTTATAATAAATCAATGGAGAATTAGCTATTTTCAAATATTTCTTTTACAAATATCAGATCTTTTGGTAAAAATGGAACAAGCTTTTATATTTTAATATATGAAAGCTGTGAAGTTCATAACACATGTTTGCTTTGTAAAAAAACCTTTAAATTGATTTTTTAATATCTTGAATATTATCATATAATAAATAAATTCATTTTCCATCTTTACAGATCCAAGGACTTTGTGGTAGATATAATCATAACAGCAATGATGAGTTTATTTCAACTGCTGGATATCTAACAAGCAAGTTTGATTTTGTAGCAGCTTTTAAAGAAAATCTTTGTCCAGAGCCTCAGCGAGCTGACATTGAATTGCATCCATGTTCAGCATTCTCATTTGTAAGTTACAAAATTAAAAAATCAAATAAGCAAAATTAAATTACTGCATTTTCAGGTGTCAACGTTGCTCCAACCTCAAAGACACATCCCAATTTTTGGAAAAATGAATGAAGGTAGGATTAAAAAAGGTAATGTTTGGCCAGTAGGATGCAGGGGAAATTTCCAAACTTATTTCAGGAAAGAATAGAATCTCTGACGTTGGGAAATACAGTGTTTCTGTTTGAATCTTTCCCATATATTTCTCAAGTTTCTACCTCTGTATTGAGATAAAGAAGAATCTTATAAACTAGAGACAGTTAGTGGGACATTTCCCAATATTTACAAAGCTTAGCTTTGTACAATGCAAGGCTGAATGGAAGCACATGGGATGAGGTAGATCGTATTATGCCCATCTTTCAACTCTTTTCATTCTATTGAGTGCTCCAGTTTCTTTCACCCTTAAAACGACTACAGTACAGAAAGTACATGTAAAGATGATTCCTTTGATTGCTTGATATGATATTTGCTTCCAAGAAAATTTTAATTAGGTTTAGGAAATTATCTGAATTCTGAGATACAACATTTTCATGATCAATTTTTGACTTGTCTTCATCTTATTGCTACCTTTGTCACAAAGTTTTGCGTCAAATACATTTTGGTAGCTGCTACTTGGGGAGGAAAGCTGAATGAACCATGCCAGAGCATTCTCGCTGGCATTTTTGGTTATCTACGGTATCAAATAGCCATGTCAGTGCTGATTGAGTTTTTTTATAGTTAGATGTTTTATTGAATGGAAGCTGAGGCCCATCTCAAAAGTAACAATAATAACAAAAGACTAGTGAAAAATTAATAATAGGTTCTTAATTGTTGGTCACCAGGGATCACTGTGATTGTAGTGCATTTATATAAAAAGTAAACCCAAAAGACCTCAACAACTACAGACCTATGAGCCTACTCAGCTATATATACAAACTTTTCACAAAAATCACCACCAACCAAATTGCAAAAACACTAGATGGAAACCAACCACTGGAAAAAGTAGTCTTTAGAGTGGGCCCCCTGCATTCATTAAATCACCTGAAAGAAAAAGCAGCAGAATACAAATTGTCAGCCACTGCAGCATTTATCGATTTCAAAAAGGCCATTTGCTCCGTGGAAATCCCTATGGTCATGAAGGCCATCACTCTACAAGGTGTAGACATCATATGTCAGTGCTGCAACATATAAACAGTCACAGCAGCTCCTTTATCAGGCTACATACAGACTCAGAGCACTTTCAGCTCCAAAAAGGGAGTAATACAAGGTGATACCAGCTCATCAAAACTTTTCACAGCCTACCTCAAGATGATCTTCTGAAACCTAGACTGAGAGAATAAAAGAATCAAAACAGACGCTGAGTAACTGAAGAACCTCAGATTTGCAGACAACTTTGCCCTTTTCGAAGAGAACCTACACAACCTCCAACTAAAACTAGATGAACTAAATGAAGAAAGCATGAAAGTCCGCCTACATATGAACTTCAGCAAGACAAATGTGCAACAATCACGTCGGAAATAAAAACACAAAGATCAAAATCGAAGATGCAGAACTTGAGAAAGTAGACCACTATAAGTACCTAGGACTACAGATCTCCATGAGGTTCAAAAGGAGAAGAAATCAAGCAAAGAATCACTGGGATGGCAAGCCTTGGTAGAGTTGAGTATTAGATGGAGAAATAAACTAGACAAATTAAGAAAGTATTGGCTCCGCGACACCCACAATAAAGAAATGTGGCAAATCGTGGAGAAGATCTATATCCAATGACATTTTTAAAAGACTGATGATGATATGATGATAAAGAAACTTATCTGAAATGATTTCCGATCATTACACATTTAATGTATCATTCAAATTAAACAACATGAATAGAATAAACAATTTAAGAAATTTAAGAAAATAAGAAAATGGTGCTGCCGCAGGAATCGAACTTGTCACTGATAGGGTAGCCACTTCAACTTAGTGATGTGCACTTATCAAGAAGCGGTTTCCTATCAGTGGTAGGCTCAATTCCTGCAGCAGTCCCATGAACTGTTATGATGGGAAAGCATTTCAGATAAGTTTATATATATATATATATATATATATAATGTAATTTATAATATATATATATATATATATATATATATATATATATATATATATATATATGTATAATTTTTATTTTAGAATTCATAAATCATGACTTTTTTCTCCATAGGTGCATTATTTTCATGCAATTTCTTAATTTTTGTCTCTTATGATAACATTTTCTAATATCATTAAACATAGAAATTGGAAATATTTTTCAATTATTGTATTTTCAGAATAAAGAACAGAAAGATAAACAATGTGCCATTTTTAATGACAGTACCCTGTTAGACAAATGTTATGAAATAGTACCCTATGAACCATTCTTTCACTTGTGTGAGAAAGATATGTGCACAAGTCAGCCTGGTACCAACACTGCAATGTGCATAGCTCTGGAAGCTTATCTCAGAGAATGCGCAATGCATAGACAAAATATTAGTTTCTCAGTAAACAGGGAAATTGCAGAAAAATGTGGTGAGTAAATGATTATATTTTATTAGAATTTTAAAATTTTAGACTACCTTTTATTTATTCATATTTCAATTTTTTTATTTACTAGTTTGGTTTTAAGATAACCCTTTTGAGATTGCTGGGACATATGTATCTCAGGGTTTCTATGACTGCTGAGATATATATGTCCCATAGATATCTTTCAGAAGTCATCTTGGACATACCTTCCACGAAAAAATGTTAATGAGATTTTTGTGCTTCTTACAGACACAAACAATGACATCATTACCATAGGCATATTGAAACTCATTGGTGGATGGGATTGATCTGTGCAAAATAACAGTTTTGCTCGAATCGCACTGATTTGCCTGAAATATTAAACTGTTTTGCATAAATCAGAACGGGAGGGGGGCAGTTGTCCTCCTTGCCCTCCTGGCTAAAACACCTATAGTCATCATGGCATGAAATCCACGTATGATTCAGTTCACATCATAGGATTTGTTGGCTAGTTGATATGCCAATTCCATGTTCTTCATCTGTCCCTGATAAGCATCTAAAGGGACAAATGTATCAGGATTTCAGTTCTTCAAAATATGAAATATTTTCGATTTAATAGAATTATATTTTTCCTCAACAATTGCATAAAAATAATACGTTTTGGGCATTTTTACTTCCTACATTAAAAATTCAGGCATCTAGCATTTCAATGGATTAGTCTAAATAATGTATTTGATATATAACACATTTTTCAAACACTGGTGACCAAGTTATACATAGATATGAAAACGCAACTATATCAGCTATTTGTTTGAATTTAAAATAAACAGTTTTCTCAGCTAATTAAGGGAAGTGTATTCAAGTTTTTACAATGAACAATTCGTGCTGTACATATGACTCAGACTATATCAGTTTTTGTTCTGAAACTTCTTAGTCAGAATCTGAATGTCATTGTTGTTAGATAGAAAAATAAAGTTATCTCCAATAGTAAGAGTTTGACAAAAACAAAAAAATAAGTAAATGAAAGAAAAATGTTTATGGTATTTGTTACATTTTATTGCAGCAATATTTTAGATATAATCATCTTATTTTTTTCTTATTCTTTTCTTGTTTATCATAAAACGAAGTTTGTTCTATTGGATATATTTCTACTACAATTTCTGAAAACCCTCACATTAAAAACTATTTTCTGGTAAAATGAATGAGTTACTATGAACTTTGAATGAAACAAACCCTATTTAGTCTTGACCTGTTTGAATTCTCCTGAACTTCCCCTAATACTGGTATGCCATGATTCTCATCACATAAGGACATGTAATAAAAAAACTAATGATTTTTCTTCTTACTGTTTTTATGTGATCATTTTTCATTCTGTTTTAGCCTTTACCTGTTCACATGAGGATAAAGTGTACACAGAATGTTCATGTAGAGCTACATGCCGTGATATTGAATTTATGTCCAGTCAGTGTGAGGAGATATGTGTTCCAGGCTGTGCTTGTCCAAAAGGCACTTTTGAAAATGCTGCTGGTAAATGTGTACCTATTGACCAGTGTGATTGTTTTGATACCTCCAGTGGTAAAAGTTATCCTCCAGGCTACGTCATCAACCGAAGATGTGGAAATTGGTAAAATATTTTTGCTCAGTTATCCAACTATAATGATATGCCATGTGTATTTATCTATTTGTTCTTTATTGTGCTAAGAGATACAACTCATCTGTATCATCATTGAATTGTTTACCACATGATGATGTAGTAACAATAGAATTTCATGTTCTGATGACTGAATTTACAGAATAATAAAAATATAAAAAGTAATAAAAAGAAAAACAAGAATGAAATTTTGTTTGTGGTGAATGGAATATTATTCACCAAGCTCACTGCAATGCAAATTTCGATTATCCAAGTATGTACAAAGCAATGTATATCCATATATTTCATATATGCCGTCTTTTTTTATGGCATGGGTGAACTAGTTACTTTGTTAAATTATGTTAAAGAGGAATAAGCCAATATATCTGTATCTTTATTTTATATGTTAAACTAAAAGACATTTTTGAGATGTGATAACCTAATTAAAGGTTGCTTCTTCTCTTTTAATGTGAATGAAAAGACTATAAGAATTGTTATTTGCTAAAAATAGGATTGATCTTGTTATTATTCATTTTCTGTTACCATGATTTCTCTATTTATGATTTTTAAAAGATTGAAATATTAAAATGGCCTTTATTCTAAAAATGAAAAGAATCAACATACTTAGTTTGGAACTTCTGAGAGTTCTGCTTAGTGGTTGAGGTAGTTGCAAATGACCCTCTGGCAACTGTGGTTATTATTCAAGCCCAGGTAAAACCTGGATTTCAGATACTGAATTCTAAGGTTGGCAAGCCCTTGCCACTTGGAAGATTTGCTCACTATGATCTTCCTCCTTCAATGTGGTTCTAATTGTAAGCTAGCTCAACTGTCAGTGTCACCAAGCAGTATTACGTAGTCAACAAGTTGAATAAAAATTACTAAAATCTTTTCTAACAAGTAACAGCAACAGCAACAGCAGTAATGACCATGATGATGATGATGAATAATTTAATTGATTAATTCATTAGAAAAATAGGAAAAAAAGACAGCTTATTTTTAAGTGACTCAACTAACTTTGAGCAAATGACTAAAGAAAGTCTCCCAAATCTTTATTCTTTTGGAAGATTTGGCTTGAAGTGTAAAACAAAATCATAAACTCAAGCTCATCTTTCCTGTGGATTGAAATTCTATTTAATAAATCAATTTTCTTCTACATTATTTTATAAAGAATGAGAAATTAAGTTGCTGATTTTAAACCTTTGGATAAACTTTTATATACTTTATTGACTTATTATTTACAGCTCATGCTTGAATGGTACCATCAATTGCTCTCAAAGTAAATGTGAGGAGGAAGTCATCTGCCCAAAGAACCAAATATTTAGCAAAAATGTGACTTGTGTTTTAACTTGTCAAGAAGTAAGCCGGCAGGCAAAATGTAATTTAGCTTTACCACACCAAAGTTGTACTTGTCCAAATGGACTGGCAATTGGACCTGATGTGAGTAGAATTTTTTCACATCACTGTATTATTCTAATCATATGAAAATTGTTTTTGTGTTTGTATATATATTTTGATACGTTTGTTTTTTATGCTAGTGCAAACCATTCAAACAAGTGTTTCGGGGTATTTTCTTGCATTACCACATTATTGGATTAACTGGATTAAACAGGTGTGTCAAATCAATTACTATCATGGCTTTTACAGGTATTGAAAAGTATAGAGTCTTCAAAAGGCAATTTTAGGTGTTCAGGTACAGTCAACAGAATGGGTCGATGATAAAGAAAATATGTAGTGAAATCGCAGTAAGAAGACACATGCCTTACAAGTAAAGTTCTGGATGGATGAGGCTCTCCATAGTCTCACTCTGTTCCCTCTGGGGTGGTTTACCCAAATGAACAGGGTCCCCTCTCTCATCTTTCTGTCAAACTTGATTTAGCCTCACAATGTTCAGAGGCCAAAATGAGAAATTGAGTCCATTTGGATGGCAATTTTACTTATAAATAAGCTTGATGGTACAAGGTTGACAATAGAGGTAATATACCTTTTCACTGCCTTGGCAGTTAACGTAGTTACAAAAGAATGATTTAACCAAGAGCTCATCTTCTTACTCATTAGTCACTAGGGTAAACCAGGGACAAAACATTCAATCAAGCTATCTAGTGTTGGAAAAAAGCACCGAGAGAACTGGATTCAGGCATTTTCAAAGGGTATGAGTGGGTAGCGGATGTAAGGAGCCTTAACAAGAAATTCAAATTTGTCTGACAATTTTTTTTCAGTTCAGTAACCATTATGCCACCCTTCATGTCCATAGAGAGAGACAGACAGACAGAAAAATATATACACATATATATGTATATATATATATACTTATCTAGTCTCTAACATTGAAATAAATTAATTATTATTTATAAATAATTTTTGTCAGGAGACAAGCAGACTTTTCCCCAAAAAAACTTTATTAGATTTAATCTGTCAACCCACTGTGTGCATAGGGGGTGTTCATTTTGCAATTTGACTATAACTATGAAATAAATTTGAGTCAATCTTTTAAACCTGTATACATGACACCATAGAGCCATAAAGAAAATATTTTATAATTCTTTGTATTCTTTAAAAGTATATGTTTAGAAAATTTGCTGATCATTTCTTTTCTTCTGTTTCAGGGGACTTGTGTGAAGCCTTCAGAATGTCCGTGCCGTTATGGACAATCATGGAAGGCATCTGGGATGACAATAAAAATTGGTTGTAAAGAACTGTAAGAATTGTCTTTAGTTTTTAGAGAGGTTCTCAACATTGAAGAGTCTTTCAGACGATTGAGCTTTTTTTTGTTGTTTGTGTTGTTAATACAATGTTTCAGCCGATCCATTCTAAGGTCTTCTTGAAGTGTACTATCTGAATGTGATGGTGGTAAACAGAACTTTTTCACCAATGGTAGCAACACTTATAATATAGGATTTGGTTGTTTTCCTTTCTGTTTGTTGTTAGGCCTGGATTTCCACACCTTGTCCCGGTTGAGTAGCGGAAGCCATATCAGATTGAACTCCTCACTCCTCTGAGTTAAACACACAATCGACATGCTGATGTATGCTGCATCTTTGATTTTTCTCAATTTCAAATGGTGTTCTCAGTCTATAATCCAAAATTCTTTGCGAAGAGGATAGCGTTTGTCTTTCTCTCTTCTGATTTGGTCAGCCATTCCAGATTTTTCTACCTCACCCGTGACTGTGGCTTTTTTAAGTGCCTCAAGTCTAACTTTGAGAGTCATAGAATGGGTTGGCCAAAATAAACAACAAGAAGGAATTCAATTGTCTGAAAAACTCTGAACTATAAGAATTGTCAAGAGTTGTCAAATTTCTTTTAAATTACTCTATAAAAGTATCAGAAGAAAAATCACTTGATTAGTATATTTTAAAGAAAAGGCCTTTCATTATCAGATATCAGCTCCATTTCAAAACATCTTTTGATCAAGGAGTAAGAGAAAATGTGTTTTTGAAATGTGAATTTTTTTCATCAGATATTGTTCCAAAACTAGAGCATAAAGTTAATTTAACTTCATTTTGGGACTAATTGTTCATATGACAGGTTAGCTGGTATTTTCCTCACCAATCAAAATGTATGAGTTACATATATCATGTTGTAATGAAAAGTCTGTCCATTTTTTGTAACAATAGTTGCAACAAATCCTGATGTTAAACACAGTGTTCTCAGCAAATAATGCAATGTTAGTTATATGACTATTCATTGCGATTTGAAGAAATTAGAAGTGTCAAAGGTTGGAAAATGGGTCCCACATCACGTGTCCGTAGCAAATCATTGGCAACTTGCTGATTGTGGTGACTCACTATATTCTAAGCAACTTATGGTGCCATTTTTGGACAAAGTTGATACTGGGAATGAGAAATGGATCTGCAAGGAATTATCCATTACAAACTTTTAAATGATAACAAAAGCATTACAACTGAAGCTTACTGTGAACAATTTTGTCATTTGAAAGCAGCTCTAGGTAGAAAACATCCAGCCCTACAGAATATGAAAGAGTTCATTCTTCATTGGGTTAATGCATGTCCTTCCCAAATGACCACAGATCTCATAGAGACGTTAAGTTGTGAAAAAATGATTTGTCCATCATACTCTCTTGACCTTGCTACAACTGAATATCATTTGTTCAGGAGTTTCTTAAACCATTTTGATGGACAAACACTCATATAGAGAAGTTGATGTGATGCAACTGTCTCATTCAATTAGGAATAATGATTATAGATTATTAATCAAATATTTTCTATACACTAATTTCTATGCATTTAATTTATATATCAAGTTTGTGAAAAAGAATCTCTTTTTTTATTTTAGGAAATGTAAAGGTGGAATATGGAAAGATGAAAATATCAAAGACTGTCCAGGTAAGCATTTTCTGATAAGTGTTGCAGGCAGATCTATTTGCCTATCTCAAGGTATGTAAAATATTGAATTGCATACTTCAGTTCAAAATAAATAATTACGTTTTTTGTTTCTTGCTTTAATATTCAATTTTTTCCTCTCTTTAAAGCTACTTGCTGGGCATCTGGAGATCCTCACTACAAAACATTTGATGGCAAACATTATTCTTTTATGGGAGACTGTGCTTATACACTAGCTCAACCAAAGGATAAAAGTTTTGCAGTTACCGTACAAAATGTGAAATGTGGCTCATCAGGTGTTACTTGCACAAAAGAAGTTTACATTTCTATTCGAGGGAACCATGTACACTTAATCATGGGCAAAATGCCTACTATTAATGGGATTCGTATCCCTTTATCTGGCTATAGTGGATCTGGACTGACAATCAAGAAAGCTGGATTATTTCTCAGCATCTTGTCTGATATGGGATTAACTGTTCAATGGGACTTTGGTAAGTCATTTTTAAAAGTTGTACCAAAAATGTATGCACACTATTCAGTTTAGTATATATTATGCACTGTATGTACTGTAAAATACATTTAGTACAATTGATTATTTTATGAAAGCAAGTAAAGGGTAATTTGGATTTCTAAAATATTCTGTGTTCAATATATTTTCTTTACCTTATATAAGCATTCTGTGACATTTTGAATGATTATGGCTATTTTGGGTCTAGATGAAATATAGAAATTTATCGTAAGTTCTCTTCAAAACTTTGAAGTTTACAATGTTCAACATGAGTCACTTGAAAACCAATAGACGTATCAGATTTAGATTGCTGCTCTAAGTGTATTGTATTGAAGGTTTTCCTAAAGGCCAAATGCTAAAACTTTGGCTAAATACTTGGCTAGGAACATATGATCCAGCATGGCACTTTACTATCTGATGTTATGAGAAATCAGGATTAAAATTTTACTCATTATAGAAACAGCATTTAGCACTTTAATATTCAAGCTACATTTAATTCACTTAACTTTTATTTCAGGCTTATTGACAATAGATATTGTAATTCTGTCATGTACTTTCACCACTACTGTGGCATCACCTCCTACCACTTCTTATTTGGCACAGTTCCAGGTGGAGGATTATAGTTGTGTTGTTAATAATCCTTCAGCTTTGAGTCTTGCTTTTGTGCAAAGTCGCATTCTGAGGAGATCCCCATTCTGGAGCAAAGATTAAAGCCAATTGTGAACAAGAGTGAAAGTGAAGTCATTTGTAAACAACACATAATTCTTGTTATTTTGTGCAAATATATACGCAACAATCTTATTCTTTCAAATGAAACTTTTCTCAAATCAAAATGAAAACTTTGATTTCAACTTCAATAAAGTGATTACAGAGTAAAATTTGTTATAATAACTCTTAACAATGATTAACAGACTATATTCTAAAAACTTTTAGGAAGAAAAAGAGAGAAAACTTACTGTATTTATCAATATATAATTGTGTTTATAAATGAAAATTATTTTGCAGGAACTCGTGTTTATATTCAGCTAAGTGAACGATGGAAAGGCAAAATGGAAGGTCTTTGTGGTGATTATGATTCTAATTCAGAAAATGATTTTCGTTCTAAATACAACTCCCTGGAAGATCTTGCTTCAAGTTTTGCTCACAGTTGGAAGTTATACGACTGTCCATTAGTTCCACAAGATCGACCTGAAAATATCATATCCCCTTGTAAGGTAAATGACTTTTATTAGTACTGAAAATTTCAAGAAATTCTAATATCTATATCTATCTAATGATATAAGGCAGCAATTTTCCATAATTACTTTTTAACATTAGTCTGTTGAAAGGTTACAGAATTTTTTTTAGAGACCATCATCCAAAACTGTCAACATCAACATAGGTTTCTTCAGTTTTTAAGTTGGTCTGGCCGGCTATGTATGTATGTATGTCTGTATGTATTGTGTGTACAGCACCAATGGAGCTAGAGGGCTGAAAAATTAAACATGTCCCCAAGATCCCTCTCCCCCAAAAGGTTTTCAGTGTGGGTTTAATTTAAAGTGTAAGTTTATGTTAAATTGTTCCTTTAGTTTGTGTCCAGCCATGTCTACATTTGTTTATTGAGAATTAAGACTTTTTAGAGATCAAAGCTCCTATTTTTTTCCTATTTTTAATTGATTACCCCCAACAAAACATGCTGCCAAAAGGCATTGGTCATATAACGGTTTGCATTGGATGACTTACCAGATCTGTTTGAACTTTTTTATTAACCATTCTCGTTTTGTAAGTGTATACTATCTGACTGCACTTTCAGCTATTTGTAAAGCTATTTCCAAGATTCAAGACCTTAATAATTGGAGGAAAAAATGTATTTATAGATGTTAGAATTTATATGTGTTAAATTCAATTTTGAATTTCACTACTTGGGCATTTGTGTATTAAGATGATATGAAATGCAAACCAATATGCAATATCTTCTCCAAGTATACTGTATCAATCAGTTGTTGAATACATTCAAAATCCCAGTACCTTGAATAAAGAAGATTTTATTCAGCTTTATCGGTACGTACAGGTATTATCAACAAGCATTTGGCAAATACTAGTGAAAGAAATTCCAGTTTCAGTTTATGTTCATCAATATGATCATCTCTCATCTGTGTCCTTTAATCAAACATATATATATAGATCCGTAGTCTGACATATAAGTATTAGCTGGATTTTCAACTGAAATTTCCAATGCATTATCTCCGATTAATATGATTGATATTTACTACTGAATCAATTGTATTGACAAGGTAGGAGATAATGTCAAAAAATAAATATTTGTTGTGTAAAATAAATCCTGTTTCCATTGTTCAACTATAAACTTATTGATGTACCTTTGTGCACATGCAAACATATAGATAGATAGATTGAGAAAGATAGAAAGAGAGTTTTACATAGTTATTTTATATCTTTTAATGAATCAAACAAATCATTTGATAAATTATACAGGGTATTGCAATTTTTACTTATTTATCTTATTTGCAGTAATGTTTGTTCTTTTATATTTATATGGCAATTGTTTATTTGACAGATGTTCACAGGCCGGCAGTTGTGGGCTGAAGAAAAATGTAAAATAATTCTTGTTGGAACCATTTTTGAGAGATGCCGAAGCATTCTTCCTTCAACTATTGTTAAAGAATATTATGATGATTGTATATCTGATGCTTGTGGGTAAGCTAGCTAACCTCAGCATATATCAATAATGTCAATATTTCTTTGGTTTCTGTATGTTAATCAGTTGGGTTTTTTTTGTCTATAACTTTGGGATGAGTCATTAACATAACAGCTTTTGTTCAGATAACAAAATCTCTTTTCTCATCGTCAATGTTGTCAGCAAAACGTTTCAACAAATTTTACCACTTTTTTAAAAGCTATACACTTGCTGATGACTGAAGAATGAATTAGCCAAAATGTTGATAACATCAAGAATGAGAAAAAGATATATGATTGTCCAAATAACATTGGATTTTTTTACACTGTGTTCAAGGATTTTGGTTTCAATATAAACAATGAACATCATTGTTTGGTACCAATAGATTTTTTTAAAACAATTATATTTTCTCAGATGATTTGATGAAAATTATGCATGAAAATGTATTGAAAATCTGACAAGAATCTAAAGTTATTTTCCCAAAAGAATAAGACATGTACTCAAATATATCCATTCATCTATGATAATTCTATTTCTGGTATTTTTATCATCATAAATGATTTGGCCTGACTGACATTATTTAAGTTAGTTATCCATTCTCATGAAGATTCCAAATTTGTATGACAAGAAAATGAGCTTTATATTTATAATTAACATTTGTAACTCCAATCTTGACATATACAATGATATATGTAATATGTGTGTGTGTGTCTGTGTGTATATATATATACATATATATCTATATGCATATGTATATTTTTAGATGTGATAATGGTGGAGGCTGTGACTGTCTATGTACAGCAATATCAAACTTTGCTGCTGAATGTTCTTTTAATGGAGTGCCCATCCGTTGGAGAAGTCAGTCTTTGTGTCGTAAGTATTTCACTGTTTTGCTTCCCTTTTAGAATCCTAATGACTTGACTTTATAAGATATAGAGCAATATTTGGATTAAAAAGGATTTTATCATGACAATAAAAAAAAGTACTAAAAAATTTAGAAGAATTGTAAAATAGTTATTTCTAAAGGTAAATAACAATGAAATGGTATAAATAATCATTATTGTTTCTAATTAAGTCATGGAAAGGAAGCAATTTGCTATCTAAGATGAATGATTGTTCAAGAATTATAAAAGCTGTAAATAAAAAAGTCAAGCCTCTAACTGAGCATTTACGAAGTAACCATTATTTTCTTTGGCTTGGAAATATGAAAAGGCATAAATGTAATATTGCAATGTCTAAAAATGAATTAAACATGCTCAAAATTCATACATAAATACTCATTACTTTGAAGGTGATTTTTAATAGTTATGTTGTGTTTACCAATGTAAAGATTATTTTTCTGCACAACCACTTTCCCTGTCTGCTTTAGGCATTTTTTTGCACTAACATTTGAATCTGATATACATAGGCAAGATTTTAGCTTTCCATACACAAAGTTAAACATTATGTTTAAAAAAGATAAACAATTATTTAATTGCATTTCATCATCATCATCAGTCTTTTAACATCTGTCGTTGGATATAGACCTTCCCAAGGATCCGCCAAATTTCTCTATCATGGGGGTCATGGAGCCAGTATTTTCTGAATTTGTCTAGTTCATCTCTCCATCTTGTACTTTGTTGGCCTTGGTTTCACATGTGGTCTCTGGAGATCGATGTTGTGAGTCATGATGTCCATTAGTTGTCTTTCATTCTCGCAACATGACCAGCCCATTGCCATTTGAGTTTTCTAATGAATTCTATGATGTCTTGGACCCCCATTTATCACTGTTGCAATACCAGCATGATTCCTTCTATACTAGTACTAGGGGTGTCCAGGCTTTATTTAATGCTCTTTGAGGGAAATCTGTCGATTGCATTTTATTGATTAATATATTGCATATCAATTAAATACTAGCTGTTTATATAACCTGTGATATCTGTTTAACAAATACATCAAAATATTATTCATTCTGACACAGCAAATCCTAGTGGCAGGGGATAAAAATAAAACAAAAATTATACATGTATCTTAGTGACAACTGCATTTGAACCTGATATACATAGGCAAGGTTATAGCATTTCTTATTGCTATTGACTGACTTTACAAGTACTCTACCACTTAGCTTTAGTCATTTTCCATTCTGTTTTCCATTTGTTGTTAAAAATTTTGTCAATTTTATTTCTTAGCAATCCAGTGTGAAACCGGATCTGTATACTTGGAGTGTGGCAGTGCCAACCCCAAAACGTGTCAAGATTTATCGGAAAATGAAACAGAGATTATACCCCAAGCACACTGTGTTGAAGGCTGCTTCTGTCCTCAGAATTTCATTCTGGAAGGTAATCACTGATAATTCCATTGATTTTTTTTGTGAAAGAACTTGTCATTTGTCAACACTTTTCCATTCAACCTATTTACCAGTTTGAATATATGAAGAAGTACCTTCTGTAAATTTATTCTTAATGCTGATGAGTTTATGTAAAATAAGCTTGTTTAATGGCACACTCCTATAGCATCATTATTCAACAAAATGAAATATTCCAAAAACTGAAAAAAAACAAAACATAACACAAACTTCAGTAGTTGTGGATGAGAGTTTCCACTTTATAAACTGGTATAGATTGCAGAGTAAAAATGAGGAATAAAGGATAAAGTTTCCTCTTTCACTAATGTGGTTGTAGCATCCCACCCTTGCACTTTAAAGATGCCGGGTGCTAGAGAAGCCAGGACAATACATTAATGCTGCCTCTTCTTCTCCCTCTATCTGTCTATCAGTGGATCTCTCGTTGGTGAATGCTTACTGGTTGCTTTATGCATATTTTCTGGTCAAAGACCACGTAATCATTATGTGTATTAAAGCCTCAAAAATAGAAATGTGCCATTCATTGTGTATCGTTCAAATACAACATATTACAGAATGAAAGACACGTTTCTTGCTTATAATAAATGACTTTCTTTGATCAAACCATGTTGCTGAATATAATACAAAATGTTATAAAAATGAATTTCCTCAAATGAAAATTTAAATAAAAAATTCTGTACCTTTCGGTTCACTCTTTAAAAAATATAATTTCATCAAAATAATTGGATTAGGAATTGAATTTCTTCGTTTTGTTTTTCATTAAGCTGCCAATTTGGTAAATTTTTTTCAATATCAAATCATTTCCATTTTCTTTTCACCTTTTATCATTTTCAGGAGGAAAATGTATTGCTACAGAAGAATGTTCTTGTCATGTTGGAATTGCAAAATATCCTGCAGGGACAACTGTTTCCTTAGGACCTTGTACAACATGGTCAGTATTTTCATAGTAGTATTTATGCTCAAGGTTTTCATTAATCCTTTTGTGAAAGAGCATTTGAAATTATTTTTAGATATCTTAATTACTTTACTCATTTTCTAAGCACTAAAACTTTTGCATAAACAAGCATTTGTGAAGTAATTGAGTATTTCGGTACCAGTTGCAACATTACATATAATCTGTAAAAATAAAAGATACCCTGAGAAATTGAAATATCTATTAGATTCACCTTTCAAAATATTAAATCAAAATCATGATTGCTAAATTTTTTTGAAAATTTCATTCAGAACTAATTTTCCAAATTCTTTATGATCTAACATCAGTTTGTAATTACCTCATTCTCTATAGCACCTGCATTGGAGGAGTATTAGAATGTAGGAATGATACTTGTGCTTGTCCTGAAGGACAGTTCCAATGTAGAAGTGATGAATGCATAGATTCAAGCAAAATCTGTGATGAACATGAAGACTGCATAGATGGCTCTGATGAATCACCAGAAGTCTGTGGAGAAGGTAAGTTATCAAAATCAGATAAATGAAATCAGGTACCATCATACATGGCAGTATTTTTTTACTAAGATGGGTAAAAATTTGTGGTAATATTTCGAAAACCACTAATTTTAGAGGAAATTAATTAGTTTGCATAAAAACTAAAAAAAGGATTTATTCAAAAAATGATATTATTTTAAATGCTTGAAATGTTATTAAAATACTTTTAATGACTGCAGATATGCTTTCATATGATAACACACTGAAAGCTATTGCTAGAGAGATAACAGAAATTTTTGGTATCAGTTATGATCTTCATTTTTCTTATATGAGCATTTTTAAGCCAACACCTTTTCATCACATTATTAGATATTTTAATTTATGAAAGGAAAAAATATAGTATAGTTTATTGACTTTAGTTCTCAATGATTCACAGATTTTTATGAGAATTCCAGCCAATAGATAATCTCTAAAGCTACTCACAGAATGGAAATCCATAGCTGTACACAGCATGGAAATATTCTTGCAATTATTGAACTCCTCATCAAATTTACTGCTTACTCCAAAAAAGAATAATGTGACAATAACATTTTTTATATATTTATTAGTAAACTTGCTAATTGTGTTGATGTCACTACATCACGAGTCAGTAAACTAAGTGAATGCCAATAATTTGATCAATGATATTTTCAAATTATTCCTTCTCACACATATCACCACCATGTCTCATTCTAGAAGTCATTTTTATGTAAAAATCACAATATTTTTCAAAATAATGGCCAAGAATGAAACAAGACATGAAAGTGAGGGTCAATTTTTCTCTTATATTTCACTCGGATTTGCTGAGAATCTTTTGTCCCTATTGAGATACTGAAATTCAATTTCTTTTCTTGCCCTTCTCCCTACCCCTAAGTCATTT
Source organism: Thysanoteuthis rhombus (assembly GCA_963457665.1). NCBI lineage: Eukaryota > Metazoa > Mollusca > Cephalopoda > Oegopsida > Thysanoteuthidae > Thysanoteuthis > Thysanoteuthis major. The sequence continues at coordinate 47,807,992 of OY735212.1, read as the reverse complement.
ACTCTTCCTTTGAATTTGGATCCACCAGTAGTTAGATGAGTGGTATTGGTCTGTGCATACCTCTTTTTCATTTTATCAAGTTTCTACTCAGAAAGAGTCAACAAACTTGAAAATTCTATCAATAAATCAAAGATTAAACATATTAGAAAGAGCAAAAATCACCCAGATTGTTCAATTTTCTGCTGAAAAATTAGTTAGGCTTATAAGCAGGAAGTTTAATATTATTACAAGATAATAAATTTTTTTAATTTGCGATGGGAAAAATTGTTAGTTAGTTTCATTTTATAAGACATTCCAAATAATAACATAATCAGACTCATATGATTATTATATTGATTGGTTAGGTATGGTAACATTATCGTTATTATTTCTTACATAAACTACTGAATGTATTAACAGATATTAGATAAAATAAGGGAATTCTATTATAATCATAAAATTACACTTGTTTGTTTGTTACAGATTGAAAAAAATTAAACTAAAAAAATGGGCTGCAAAAGAAATTACAAAAAATGATAGGATATCTAAATACTTAATATTAAAAAAAAGGAAATACATAAATGAAAAAAAAAAAATTTTTCTTGGTGTCCAAGTTTTATTTCATTGCTTAAAATTTTGTATTATTTGCAGAATTTGTCGCAGCAAAAGCACCAAATGCTCCAGAAAAAGAGGGTTTGTTGATCTCATTTGCTTATTTTACATCAATAAATAGTGTAAACCATCTCATTAACAGACTAATAGTAGGGAACAGAAGCTCCTAACATGAATTATGTATAAAATAACCAAAATAGACAAAAAGCATAAAAATTGTACAATGCCTACATAACACAGGCATAAATAATATTGTAAGAGTATGAAAAAATAAGAAATAATGGAAATATGACTAATTTTATTCACTTATAATACTACAGATTTCTTATTAATACCAGTACCACCTCTTTGTTTGGAAGACATTTTGGACATTGTGTCCATTTTAGTCCAATATGTCTGATGAAAATTTGAATCAAATGGACATCCAAAATTGCTGGATTTTGTCCTATTTGAGGCTAAATTTAGAGTGATATATCAGAAACCAAAACAGCTCCGTATACAAACCATCCTTCAGAAAACTATATTTTGGTTTATTATTTAATTATTAATTTTCATTTTGTAATAAAGTAGTAAGATAGAAATGTTGATACGCTTAAATTATGATATTATTGTTTGAGTGAATTCAGATTAAAATAGCTACATAACAATTTTTATGGAAAGTGCATTCATTATTCAAGTTGCAAAAAATAATTGTTGCATTTGATTTTACTTTTTTCAATTTCTAAAAGGTGTGTAGTCTTTTTATTTTTTATTCTCTAAAAAAATGGTGATTTTGTGAATGAAAGTTTTTGATTATGACCAAGGAAGACTTTGATTGATTGTTTCACAAATCATGCTTCCAGACTTGAGATTTATTAACAATGTGATCTTATTAACTGCCAACACACAATCACCCTTTGGATTCGCTATACTGTGCAGTTTTGAGGAATAATTATTTGTGTCTAATTTTATCTTAGATAAACTTAACAATCAGGAAATAATGCAGTTACAATAGCTAAAGACTTTATTTTTAGCTTATTAAAACACAGAATTCCTAAGATTTAATATGGTCATACATGCCATAAACAACTTGCTACCCCTATTAAAGTTACTTTTTCTCAAGAACAAAAAAAATTGATACATAACAAAGCTCAGATTAAGTTTAAGCAGTTCATACTACTTTACAACATTGGATATATATTTTTTCATAATTTTTCTTGTCCAATAATAATTTGCTGTGCACAGTAGTGCACAGCAAATTATTATTGAACCTCTCTGTGTGATACTATATATCACATGTAATTAATAAAATATCATCTTCCAATTTTTTTCTATTAATTGTTGATAAGTACTCACTGTTGTTTTGGCTTTTTTTTCAAATTTATTGAGATATGTAATCACATTGATGTAATACAAGATTTAAGCATAAACTTTACTTAAATCTTGGTTTGTTAAATTTTGGAAACTTAGAAAAATATCTAATTTAAATAAATTGCATATAAAGTTTTTACTTGCTGCCTCAGATTTGTTGCCTTGTGCCAGACTAAACAAAGCTCAGTAAATACTTATGTATGAAAACATATTATTTTTTCCTCAGCAAGTTAATGTGTCACTTTCTCTGCCCGACAGGCCCTCCTGTTTGCAAATTCATGGATGTCATGAAGAACATGAATATCATTCCAACCAATGCCATCCGCACTTCAAGTAATAATGTAAACAATAAACCTGATGATGTCCGTCCTGGTGAACAATTGTGGTATTCAGCAGATTCAGACAATTTTCCCACTATCACCATTGATATATCAGCTGTGACTTCTGCAATGGAGAAAGTTTCTCTGTTGAAGCCTCACAACATTGATTTCTATGAAGTAGTATTACTGAAAGCAAAGAAAGTATTAAAGAAATACAAGGTAAAATAATGGAAGTAGTTATAGTCTATAATCTATAAACACTTTGCAAATTCTGAAAATCTGTTTGTCCTCAAAGCAGACCTTGCTGTTAGTTTTTAGACATTTAACAAGCAGACTGTAATTTTGTTGAGAAAGTTCTTCTACTAGCAGGTTGATCTTCGACTGGTTACTGATTTTTCAGATTTGTTGAGAAAATTCTGATCAATAAATAAGCATTTATAGAAACCGTCACTAGAACTGTCAACATAGATATCTTCATTTTTCAAGTTGGTCCAGGTTGTTGGCTGGCTGGCTACGTATACATGTTTTTATCTCAGGTACATGCCATCCCAACGGAGTGAGAAGGCTGATAATTTAAACATTTACTCCTTATCATGTTTCCTATACCAACCCCATTGGGGGGGGGGCTCAATTTGCTATGTAATTTTGTGTTAGATTGGTCCTAAATTTGTGCCTATTTGTTGTTGATAATTCAGATGTTTTAGTGTTCACTGCCTGACAAATGGCAAGAGAGGTGACTTATTCATCGATCGCCCCTTTTTCCTATTTCTTGATTGATCAACCCCAACACAGTATGCTGCCAAAAGATATTGATCGCATGACAGTTTCTATTGAGTCTCATTTTAGTATTTGAGAATGTATATCTAATCATCCAAAAATCCACAAACAAAATATTGCATTTTAATTTTGAAAATATGTAAAGAAAACTTTTTAAAAAAACACAATTTTAAAATGGAACACCTAGATATTAAAAAAATCATATTTCAAACATAAACAAGACTATTAAACATAATTCAAGAAAAAGGCAATTAAATCAAAAAAAGAACTATTTGAAGAAATGTCCACTCATTCTTAACAAAAAGAAGAGCCTCTCGAGGGGCAATGGCTCCTTAATACCCTTCCAAGTACTCCACTTAAGACCTTTCGCTTCTCAAAACAGTTTGCAAAGCCCTCTTTTGGAATCAGCTGCGTCGTTGTGTTATCATGTCTATGGTCTAAAATTTCTCTGATAAGAGCCAGAATTAACAGGGAGCTAAATCTGGACCATATGAAGGGGGAAGGGGCTGACAGACCTGATTGATACTGCGTTCTGCCAAAAAACCCTGCACGAGATATGAATGAATGTCTAGCTCAGTCATTTTGAATGGTCACTTATTCCACAAGCCCACTCAATGACATCTAATTGCCAACTGAGTGAACTAACTACAGAGTGTCTGTTTACACATAAGCAGTAAGATACCCTCTGATTGGTTGCCAAGTAACAACAAGCCACACTACCAGTTTTCGAGCCATTCGAAATGGCTGGATACTTTCTGGACAGACCATTGTTAACAATGTTAACTTTTGAATATATTCATTTCATTTTTCTTTCCTTTTTTTTTCTTAGAAAGCTAAAGTTAAAATTCTTTACCAAATAGTTAAATAGTCTTTGAGAGACATCTGATGATTGAGACTTTGTAGCCTGATCAGTAAGGCATTGTCATGGTAAGACAGACTTCCAAGGATAAAGAATTTTAGTTCAGATTTCACAAGAGGTTTATTATTCATTTCTGATTCACATTTTCCACTTAACGGACATAGAATAACAATCTGGGAGTTGTGATAAAAGGCCACAGAAGTAAGATGATAAACAGTTAAAACTATGAATTTTCAATGGTAGGTCCTGAAAGAAAATTAAGGCTTTTGAACAAATATTTTATTTGATTTATAAGTAAAATTTTAGCAATACAAATGCATTAATAATCTCTTAAAGATGTACTGAATTAATGGGTGATTCAACATATTTTGCTTTGATTATTTTTAAGGCTAAATCCAATGAAGAAGTACGTTTATATAACAAAGCAGCCACACACATCCAGATAAATCTCACCCCTACTGATATAAAGCAGTGCATTGCAACTGAAGTCTCAATTTTTGCTTGTATTGAGAAAGAAACATGTAAGTACTGACTTCTTTTTTTTGAAATCCCCAGAAAAACAAACAAAAATTTCTGGAATATATTCTAAAAGGTTTATGGAAAATGAGATTTAATTTCTGTCTGAATTTCTTAGATGAGGGATCATGAATATGTATAGATTTTTTTGACTGTTGATCTCATCTTTGGTCAACTTTTAAACACAATGTTTTGACCATTATACCCTATGGCCTTCTTCAAAAGAGTATTGTACTTGGGGAGGGTGATTAGATTTGATGGAAAAAATTGTACAATACAAGAATATTTCTTTTATATACCTTGGCCTAAAATTCACTGCCAACATATCAGAGTATGCTCCAACAGTTCATATGATCAAAAACAAATTAATCAACTGCTTTACTGGTATAAAGTTTGATAGAACACAGCACTTTATACAGAATATTCCCATTTGCTCTGATTAAATTGTCTTCTATTGAACTGTCTTACAAAACTAATATTGCTCATATTTTTATGCTTGTGGATAATATTTTTCCTTAAAATTAGTGAATTTACAGATTTTTTTCAATAAAACAAATATAACTGGGATATCAAAACATTTCTAATCATTTTCCAGCTTCTCCTGTTGAGAACCTCCCAAAATTCACACCAAGTGAGTAAAGTTATACAATTCACTGTTTTTTTTCTCTAGATTAACACTAGAAAAAAATCATTTTAAAAGGAAGCTTATTCTGTTCCTTATCTACGACTATATGTTCATGTGTTGCAGATAATTGATTATCAGTGGATGAATGATATGCACCAGAAAATAAACATTCTTTTTCATTTGTTTTGCTTTTCATTATAAACTGAGCAGAAATATTTAAAAAAAACATGTTCAATTTAACTTCAAATGAGTAACTTTGAATTTTCTCCGTGTACATCTATGTATAGGGAGGGACTCCATTGTGCTGGCCTTTGAGCTATTCGTATGCAGGCAATGCTAATTTAAGACCTGGAAAAAGGAGAAAAATCATCTTGTATCTCTGTTCACGGAACCAAGCTATCATATATATATATATATATATATATATATATATATATATATGTACATACTTTTTTTTTAGTATTTCTCTCACCCTAATTTCAGTCTTTTATCGCTAAAACTCAGATCGTTAGTCCATGGCCATCAAATGAGAGAAAAGCTAGTTAAAATCAATTATAGTCGACAATGCTTCACCTAATGAAAATTGAAAAAATATCGATGGATGAATGGCTTAGTTTGACAACTATGCAATCCTTTAAAAGTGGGGCCATGTATGTGAAATTAATTTTACTACCTGTGCAAAGAAGCTTTGAGGTGAAGTGCAACATGCACACCCTTTGAACCAAGGATTTGCATCTTGTGATCAACTGGAGTTGCACAAATAGAGGCAAGGCCCTAAGGTTATAGGTGTGATAGGCAGAAGCCAGAGCCATTCATGGGAGTATTCCGACAGTAGTTACACCACATGAACACCCTATAGTTGGTTATGATATATATATATATACATATATATATATATATATACAACCCACCAAAAGAGCCACCAGGCCCCTGCTACCCCCCCCCAACCTACCACCTACATACCCAACAAAAACCAATTCCCCCACCAAACACAGATTTAACACTAGACACACAGACACATGCTACCCAACAAGAATCACCAATACTGACAAAAACATCATCCATACTCACACGAACAACGATAGAAATAGATACACGCATATGAACAAACAAAACAAAAACACCTACACTGGCACTAACAATACTAACACCTATAACAGACACACACATATGAACAAACATAACAGAAACACCTACACAAATACTAATATTACTGACACCAATATTGTGAACAGACACAGCTATATGAACAAACACAACTACAAAAACCAGCATACAGATAATAGGAACAAGAACACTAGACACCATAAGGTCCTCAGACCTACTACCCCTCATACTCTGCAAAAGGAAAGCCCTAAGAGTAGCATCCTCCCTCAACCCATCACATTGACCCTTCGAGAGCATCCTGAAGACCCAGGCAAACACCCTGACCAGCAGGTAACCCCTACATCAACCCACACACACACTCCACCAACAAATGAGGAAACCTCCCTACCACTAAATATGGAAGGTGGGTTAGAAAACCTGATTCCAACACTAGTAAGCAGTTTAGAAAACTTACTAAAACACTACTACACACCATCAGAACTAAGGAAGACCCAGAAGGGAAAGTAATGAACCTAAGTAAATTTCGATTTACTAGGGACACATTCAAACTCCTTAACAAGGGCCTTAATTTCTGTCCCCGACCCCCACACTTCAACAATCACACCCTCAACAAAGATCTCTGGGACTTCTTCAGAAGGATCAAACTTAGAGCCCACTTTGGGGTGGATCAACAAACTTAAAACCCTATATCCTAATGGATTAAATACTAAACTGAACAACCCTCACCACACAGAACACTAATACACACTACTCCTACCATTAATATCCTCACACCCACATCTTAGACACATTCAATAATGGAAGCTTCAAAGTCACCTAGACCCATAGGAAAAACTTCACCTTAGCCTGTTACAACCCCTGTCCAAATCAAAGCCAAAACATTTTCAGTAACTTTTAAGGTTGATACCTATGTAGCTCCTTGACCCCACCACCCCTCCTTCTACACTATCCCAAACATACTAAAAAATCCACCTCCACAACACTACCCCCTACCTTGACACACTCTGCCCTCCCCAAGTCCAACTGCTGCTGCTTTACCGAAATCCCAATACCTGCTGGTCATTCTTACATTCAGCATGAGGCCTCTAGTAGCCCTGACAACAAAACTTACCCACAATGCATAGCCGCTGGCAGTGGACTCTGGTTCCACATGGTACATTTTAATTCACACTCACACAACACGCACCACTGATGATGGGAGAAATCCCGAAACATGTATGGACTATTGACATATAAGGATTAATAAAACCTTACCACCAGAAACTTCACTCCCGAGTCTGTCTCACTCTCTAAAGTACACATTATATATATATATATATATATATATATATATGTGTGTGTGAGTGTGTGTATGTATGTTTGTATATATACACATATACATTTGCATGTACATATGAAAATATATGTTTGTATGTATATATATGTGTGTATGTATTTATATGTATGTATGTCTCTCTCTATATATATATATTGCGTATGCATGTATATATATATATATATATATATAGACTGATAATAGACAAGATGAGAATTTGAAGTGAAAACAGTGATTTAGGTCTTTGCATTACCAATATCTGTTTAGCTCAATGATAAGAGAAACACTACATTGTAGCAACCACCCAATCGATTCAGGTTCAATTTCCTGCAGCAGCCTCATTTTCTTTAATTGTTCATTCTATTTACATTGTCTAGTTCAATATATACATATATATTATATATACACACACACACATACACCATATATATATATATATATATATATATATATATATATATATATATATACATACATATATACACACAGAAACAATATAGTCCAGACTCACCATTATGACCTCCCAGGAATCCCCATTTTTGCTTTCAAAGCAAAACATCAGATGCTAAATTTGTTTTCTTCGGAAACCTTTTAACCACTATAATGTACATGCAAGCTACTGAAGATGGGGACCCCTACCAGAACATGTATAGCAAACTAATTAATTCATTTATGGATTAATTGACTCACAAATAAAGTCTACATGTACTTTTATTCCTGAGACTGTCACATTACCTATTGTTAACTTATATATACTTTTATAAACACATATACAAATATGCATATATATACACGCACACACATATATATATATACACACACATATATATGTATACATATTCATATAATACATAACATGAGTAGAGATTTTTTCACTTGATCATATTTGAACTAGTGAAAAAGTCTTCACTTATGTTATAACAGCTCTATTGAGGGTATTGAGCAGTATTTTGAATTGAAGATCTATTTAATACATATACACATGCTTGTTGTTTATTAATTACTCTTCATATAAAGGTATTGTGATGAATATATCTTATTTTTATGATATGAAATTAATTGAATAAAAATGCTTTAAACTTCCTTATAAAAATATAGAAACTTTTTTAATATTACTTAATGCGGTAGCCAAGATTTACATAATTATTCCTAAGCATTATAAAGATTGCATTCTTTATTACATTTTATTGATAGATTATAACTAATAATATTCCTTTTTACTTACCCTACTTTTAAATACTTCAAAAATAATCTCCAGTTATTTAAACATGGAATCTATAAGAGGAAAAATTGAATTTACTTATTTCATCAATCAATTTTCATTACAGACTGTCCAATTGTGGATGGTATGGCTAATCCCAGATTAATCAGTGAAGAAGACATTATAGTTTCAAGTAATCAAGACTCTGTGAATATGATCAGACCAGGACACAATGGCTGGCATTCTGATGTAACTGATCACCAAAGAACAGTCATTGTTAATGTTGGCCATAATCTACAATCAGGAGGCAACATTAGGTTGCTAAAGGCTAAAAATGTTGTATCATATGATGTCACTTTACTTGGAGGCAAAAATAAACTGGCAATTCAGGTTTGTAGCTCAATCTTCTATTCATCTATTTGCAGATTTTATTTCTGATAATAAATAACAAAATACAGGTACAACCACCAATTTTCTGGTAACCAGTTATCCAGCACCTCTTTAATCAAGACAAAATTGCAGAAGAACAATTGAATTTCTTGCCGTGCTTGCTCTCGCGGCTAAGTGGCTACAGGTGGCATTGTGTTTGGAATCATATCAACCATAACAATGCAAAAAAGGTAGAACTGTCAAGAATAATCAAACAGTGCGTCATGTTGGGAGTGGTTGCACTTCAAAATTCTTTGTAACTACAGCACTATATTTGTCTAACTAAAATAACTCTATCGGTTCCTTTTATATTAACAAACTGATATATTGCATATAATTGTTTAATTTTTGTTTAACATTTGTTTAATTTGAGTTTCTAATAGTCAATACGCTCCAAAGATATATTTGCATAATTAGTGGGTCCAAAGAGTATAATTGAATTATTACTACATGACTTCTGTTGGTTAAGCAAAATGGATAAATTGTCATGGTTCTGAAACCATAGGTGCCAGAAAATTGGTGGAGTATCCCTTTTACACACACACACGCAAACACACATATATATAAGGAATGCAATGCATCTGACTATAGGCTTGACATTTCAGACTCTGAGCACTCTGTTTGGTGCCAATTAGAGCTGGATGTGAATTTGTTCTCCTTTTTGGAGTCTAAAAAATTGCATAAAAGAGGTAAATTACCTCAGATATACTTGAAACAGTGGTAACTGAAAGCTATAATAACCTTCAACAAATATCTATCATATGTAGTTGCCATTGTCAACACTACCAACAAGCCAGAGTTCAAGGCACACATTGTCAACAGATCTGAAATGGTTAGTCTGCCTTTTCACAATGCAATGTTCTCTTTTCTGGAAATTTGGAAAACGCTATCCTAACACATGCACACACACACACACACACACACACACACATATGCACATATACACACATATTTATTCATAGACGAAACTTGTAATTTTCATTTTATTAACAATTATAGAGAGTTTTTTTAAAATTAGACATCTGGTGCTTTGGAGAAAAGAATTCAATATTCATGGAATCAACTTAAAATGATTGATATACATTTGAGAACAAGATGGTTTTAAATCAATTATTGATATATAGTCATTAATAGCTTGTAGGAATTATTAATCTGGAAGGAACAAATGATAAACCTTGGATTGCAAAGGCATAATCTAAGAGATGGGAGAATAAGTAAAATTCAATGGAGGTCACAAGTTTAGTACAGATCTCAGGTAGAAACGATCCCAAGAATACACAGGTGCAATTAGTCTGGAATTAAGAAATCAGTCTGAATCAACCACATCCAATAAATCTTATAACTCTTATGATACATATAATTGCCTAATTTAACTCTTTTTTTTTTTTCTCTCAGTTTCTTTCGTATATCAATATTTGTTATAAGATGAAAAAATGAAGAAGTGTATACTTGAAAAATTGCAGTTCGTACAAATAATCTTCATTCTTTTATCAATGCACAACATCATCTATGTCTCTTTATATATGTTCAGAATAAAAAATGATCTGATTCTCTTTACAATGGGATTGAATATTTATTAAAAAACAAAGGAATCATTTTTGAATGGTGTATACAATGGTAATGTTTTGTAAAATTGACCAGAATATGAACTCTTCTGTAGAAAGTAAGTCTGTTTTTTTATCAATAATTGTCTCTTAAGAACATTCATAGATATCTTTTATTCAGCCAGTGTCATCTTTTATTTAAGATTTGTTATACTGAATCTTTATTTCTTTTTCTGGGGCAGAATATTTCTACTGAATCACCTGCTCCAGTTCCAAGTGGAACTGATGCACAAACTGTTAAAATTAAATTCAATATCAGCCCTGAAAACCAAAAGTTAGGTTGTTCTGTTACAGTCATTTTGTCAATAGAGGCCTGTTTTACATCTCCAAGTAAGTATCATTTTTTATATATTCTTCTCACTACAAGAAATGATAAAAGAAAACTGCTATTCACTTCATATTGAATATGATTTTTAATTGAAATTTATATATTTTCATGTGCTTGTCTTTATAGATAAGTTCCAAGTTAGATTAATCTTGTCTGGAGTTCTCCAGCCTTTTTCAGAATTATGTTGAGTTTGGTAAAGTTTATTCATAATTTATCTTTTCTACAAAAAAATTTAAGGATGTGATGAAGGATTCTGTCAAAATATTTCTCTATATATTATACATGATGAAAGAGAGGATTCTAGTCCAACTATATCATGAAAAAATGATGATGTATATGATATATTATGGTAGAGTATTTTCATTTATGAAATATTCTTAAGCCAGCAAAGCTGAGCATTGTTAAGTGGTGCTGGGGCAGCTGTCCCTCTCCTGGTTTCATTGCCTGGGGTCAGCAGGGGAAACTGTGTGCCCTCTATGAAAAAGGAATGTGTGAGACATACTTAATCAAGAATTTTTTTCTAATCACCACCAATAAAACATTCAATCATAACTGCAAAAACCTTTTCCCTCTAAAAATAGAATCTCTGAATGATTTGAGTGACAAATGTCTTGCTTTTTATGCTTAAGCATCTCCAAGTTCTACCGCAGGAGTAGTTTTTGCATTCACTGCTTCAAACATATGGAGAAAAATATTTCATTTAAATAAATTACATTTAATGTGTAGATAGGTTCAAATATGTAAATATGTAGTGGGTAGCAAGTCAGTCCCACTTAACTATTTCTGCTGTAGTGAATTCAATCTTTGCTGGATGTCCCACATTTGTTGCCTTGTGCCAGATCAAACTAAGTTTAGTAAATACTTATGTATAAAACCTACCATCATTTTTCTCCTTAGCAAATTAATGTGTCACTTTCTCTGCCCGACAGGCCCTCCTGTTTGCAAATTCATGGATGTCATGAAGAACATGAATATCATTCCAACCAATGCCATCCGCACTTCAAGTAATAATGTAAACAATAAACCCGATGACGTCCGTCCTGGTGAACAATTGTGGTATTCAGCAGATTCAGACAATTTTCCCACTATCACCATTGATATATCAGCTGTGACATCTGCAATGGAGAAAGTTTCCCTGTTGAAACCTCACAACATTGATTCCTATGAAGTAGTATTACTGAAAGCAAAGAAAGTATTAAAGAAATACAAGGTAAAATAGTGGAAGTAGTTATAGTCTATAATCTATAAACGCTTTATTAATTTTGAAAATCTGTTTGTTCTCAAAGCAGAACTTGCTGTTAGTTTTTAGACATTTAACAAGTAGACTGTAATTTTGTAAAGAAAGTCCTACAAGCAGGTTGATCTTATGACTAGTTACTGATTTTTCAGATTTATTGAGAAAATCTTGAACAATAAATAACCATTTCTTTCAGTATTTGAACATCTAAAACTAATCATTTACAAATTCACAAGCACAAATTGCATTTTAGTTTTAAAAAATTGTTAAAGAATTTTTAAAAAATGAATATCTGAAAATGGTACATTCAAATATTAGAAAAATTATATTTAAACATAAACAAGACAATAAAAGACTATTGAAAAAAAAAAGTGTTTAGATGAGAACAATTTGAGAAATGTCCACTCATTCCTATCCAAAAAAGCTTCCCGAGGGCAATGGCACATAAATCATCTTCAAAGTACTCCTCCAAGGACCTTATACATTTATCTGAATGTTCCTTTCGCTTTTCAAAACAGTCTGCAAAGCCTTCTTCTGAAATTAGCTGCCTCATTGTATCCTCCTTAATCTCATCCAAGGTCAGTAATCTCTTTGGGAAAAGCCAGAAGTTACAGGGAGCAAAATTTGGGCGGTTTGGTGGTTGGAATGGGGTGTAGCTGACAGACCTGGATGATGTAATGTTTTACTAATAGACTCAGCACTAGATGTGATGAATTTTGTATGCAATGGTCGAACAGTCCTCAAGCCTACTCAATGACATCTGACTGCCAACTGAGTTAACCAAGTGGAGAGTGTTTGTTTACACATATGCAGTAAGGTAACCTCTGATTGGTTGCCATGTTACATCATGACCGCCCAACTGGTTCTTGAGACATTCAAAATGGCTGGATACTTTCTGCATAGACCTTATACATCATTGATAACATTATTAACTTTATAAATATATACATTTCATTTTTCTTTTCTTTTTTTTTTTTAGAAAATAACATAAAATTAAAGTTTAAAAAATTCTTTACCGAACAGTTAAATAGTGACTGAGAGAAATTTAATGATAAAGCCTCTGGGACCTAATCACAAAAATAGGCTCCCAAGGATAAGGAATGTGAGTTTAGATTTTTCTAGAGGCTTTTTATTCAATTCAGATTTACACAATTTACTTAATAGTCATAGAATAACAATCTCAGAGTTAAGCCACAGAAGTAAGGTGGAAGAAATAATAGAAAAAAATGATAGTAATAATCAGTTGAATCTATAAATTCTAAGTAGTATTTGGTGGTAGGAAATTGATGCTTTGAAAACAAACATTGTCTTTGATCTATGAATAAAATTTTAGCAATACTAATACATTAATGATCTTTTCATGGCTTTATAATGAATTGAATTAATAAGTGGTTTAATGTATTTTACTTTGTATGATTGTTTTTCAAGGCTAGATCCAATGAAGAGGTACATTTATATAACAAAACAGCCACACACATTCAGATAAACCTCACCCCTGCTGATATAAAGCAGTGCATTGCTACGGAAGTCTCAATATTTGCTTGTATTGAGAAAGAAACATGTAAGTACTGTATAGTTTAATTTCCTATTCTCTTCTTTCTGATTTGTCATAAGATCTATTCAAATTCCCCTAAAGCTAAACAAACATTTCTAGAATATATTCTAAGTTCATAGAAAATATGATAAATTTTGATGGAAAAAAATTGCACAAGGATATTTCTCTTGGATATCAACTGCTCAAACCTCCTGCAAGCACATTATAGGTAAGCACAGCAGGGTATGGCCCAACACTTCCCATGGTTCTATAGAAATATAGATATTCTCCAGAATATAAGATTGGTGGGAATAAATCTCAAGTGAAGAAGATTGATGGTCATAAATTAATTTATTCAGTCAAACAAAAAAAAAATACGCATTGTTAAAAGTGTCCATATGTGTAAGAGTCTTTGTATGGTTTTAGTGTGTCTTTGTGTGTAAAGTAAAATGGTAAGAATGTACTTACATTTTGGTGTGATACTTCACAAATACAGGCCACACCATAATGTGCTCCTGAGGGCAACGTAACCCTTCTAGGGTTCTCAATTAGATTGGGGTAAAAAGAGTAAGAATGGAGTAAAACGAGAAAGTGGGGGTGTGACATCACTTTGATTACTTAGGTGCTTGCATATTGATTTTAATTATGGTGACACAATTGATAATTTGTAGTGATTTTAACATAGAAAATCATAGAAAATCACCACAATTCGGATAATAGACAAAAGATTAGTCAACTGCTTTATAAAATTTAACAAAACACAGCACTTTATTCAGAATATTGCCATTTGCTCTGATTAAATCGTCTTCTCTTTTTCTATGAAACAAATATAATTGAAATATTAAAGTATCTTTAATCATTTTCCAGCTTCTCCTATTGAGAACCTTCCAAAATATACACCAAGTGAGTAAAGTTATATTATTCAGCATGTTCTTTTTTCTTGATTAAAACTAGAAAAAAAAATTCATTCAAAAAAGGAAGTTTATTTTGATCTATATCTACAACCATATATTCATGAATTGCAGATAATTGATTATCAATGGATGGATGATATGCACCAGAAAATAGACATATTTGCTGATTTATTTTCCATTTCATTATAAACTGAGCAGACATATTTAAAAAAAAAAAAAAACTCTTTTATATAAACAGTGATTTTAAATTTTCTCTGTGCTTATGTATGTATAGCTTGAAACTCCATTGTGCTGGCCTTTGGGCTATTCACATACAGGCAAACCAATTTAGGACCTGAAAAAAGTTGAAAAGCCTCCTATATCTCCATTTATATATTATCGCAACTACTCAGACTGTTAGTCTATGGCCATCAGATGACAGAAATGCTAGTTTAAATAATGTAATGGCCGACAATGCATCATCTAATGAAAATTCAGGATAACATATATGAAAGAATGGTTTGGCTCCAGGGATGGAGATATTGGGAAAGTTTTCAAAGATTATAGGATTCTTAGATGGTGGGCCATGTACACAAAATAACTCATCCAGGGTGCGTGATGAAGTTCTAAGGTGAAGTGTGACTTATCTGAACAGACCCCACCTTTTAAACCAACAATTTACATCCCCTGAAGGTCCTGGGTTTGACAGGAATTTCCTTCTCCAAGCAGGTTAGAGTCAGCCAGACCCTTTGCAGGATAATTTGGACAGTATGGCTGATGAAAGTAGATAGTTAAACCACAGGGCATGGACACCCCATAGTTCGAGTATATATATATATATATATATATATATATATATATATATATATATATATATATATATGTACACATAGTACATATAGTACAGATTAGGTTTGCAATATAGCATAATATGAAAGCAATGTCTAATAGGTGATGGATTTATTCCATTGAGTGCTCGATACATTCAACTTTATTCTCCAAGACTCAAGTTGTTTCAGAGTAGAGCTTGAAATACAATAAGAAGTGGATTTGCTATACAAATAAGTATATGTTTCTACCCTCTCTGGTGCTCATCAGGCGAATGATTGTATGTGTTTTTAGATTCTTGTTTGGGGAATTGTGAGAGTCTTGTGGGTGTCACTATGAGTGAGAGGTGTTATTCATTTTGTTTTAATGCTT
Organism: Thysanoteuthis rhombus; assembly: GCA_963457665.1. Lineage (NCBI taxonomy): Eukaryota > Metazoa > Mollusca > Cephalopoda > Oegopsida > Thysanoteuthidae > Thysanoteuthis > Thysanoteuthis major. Next base: position 47,792,106 of record OY735212.1, on the reverse strand, counting down.
TTAGTAGTGTGTATGTTTTTGTTGGTGGTTGTAGGTTACATGTCAAAGGGTGTAAGCTAGGTGTAGGAGTTATCTATCAATGGATACTGAATTGTGTTCGGAGGGATAGATTTATCTTGACCTTAATCTTTGGCAATAAATTTGAACATCCCTCAAAACACAATTAAGCATCTATCCATTGATAACTCCTACACCTAGCTTGCACCCTTTGTCATGTATATATGTATTTGCACTTGTGTAAATACTCACACTCACACACTCACGTATATATGTATATATATATATATATATATATATATATATATATATATATATATATATATATATATATATATATATATATATATATATATATATTTTGAAGTTTTATACAAAATTATTTGTGAAGAAAAAATAAAGCTATTGTTATAGATATGTTTTATTTTTATGATATGAAATCAATTCAATAAAGATGCATCAAACTTCCTTACAAAAATATTGAAATCTGTTTTCATATTACTTGATGTGGCAACCATTCTTGAGATTCACATAATTATTCTTAAGTATGATAAAGCTAGCATTCCAATAACATTTTATTGATAAATTATTCCTAACAATTTTCTTTCTCACTTAATCTTTTTATAAATACCTCACAAATAATCTCCAGTTACTTGAACATAGGATCTATAAAAAGAAAAATTGAATTTACTTATTTCATCAATCAATTTTCATTACAGACTGTCCAATTGTAGATGGTATGGCTAATCCCAAATTAATCAGTGAAGAAGACATTATAGTTTCAAGTAATCAAGACTCTGTGAATATGATCAGACCAGGACACAATGGCTGGCATTCTGATGTAACTGATCACCAAAGAACAGTCATTGTTAATGTTGGCCATAATCTACAATCAGGAGGCAACATTAGGTTGCTAAAGGCTAAAAATGTTGTATCATATGATGTCACTTTACTTGGAGGCAAAAATAAACTGGCAATTCAGGTTTGTAGCTCAATCTTCTTTTCATCTATTTGCAGATTTTATTTCTGATAATGAATAACAAAATACAGGTACAACCACCAATTTTCTGGTAAGCACTTTATAATAATCTGTCATGGTTCTGGAACCATCTGTGCCAGAAAATTGGCGGAGTATCTTTTCTACACAAACACACACGTACAAAACATGCATGAGGAATGCTATGTGTCCTGCCATAGGCTGGACAGTCAAGCCTTTGAGCACTCAAGTAGGTGCCACCTCAAGCTGGATGTGAATTTGTTCTCCTTTTTGGGGTCTGTCAAAACAAATTCATAAATTAACTCAGGTATGCTTGAAACACTCGGAACTGAAAGCTGTAACAGTCCTTAATGAATTCCCATCATATATACTTCCCATTGTCAAGAGGTCTGACAAATATTTGAGGCACACATTGTCATTATAGCTGAGGGTTAGTCTGCCCAAGTCCACCTTTTTGGAAATCGCCATCCTCACACACACACACATACACACACACACACACACACACACACACACACACACACACACACACACACACACACACATACACACACACACACACACACTTGTTTATAGATAATTGAAACTTGTAATTTTTATTTTTTAATGATTTTTTTCTAAATTGTACATCTGGTTCTTTGGAGAATGGGATTAAATGTTTATGGAATCAAATAAAAATGACATACAGATATAAACACTGGAGAATTGAGTTTGAAAGAATCCGTCCATATACTATGCTCTGATGAATCAATCAACAGACCAAACATTGACATTAATAGCTTGAAAGAACTAATAATCAAGTAGGAACAAGCAATTACATAGGCATATTCTGTGGCATTAAACTATGAAAAAAATAATCAATAAAGACAAGGAAATTAATATGAATCAACCATATTCAATAACTCTAATATATTCTACATACAATCATCTAATTTAATCATTAACTTCTTTTTCGTTTTAGTTTCTTTTGTATATTTATATTTTGATCATTTCTCTTTGCATGAAAAATATTATAGAGTGTATACCTGGAAAGTTGTAGTTAGTACAAATAATCTTTCTTTCATCAATGTATAACTTATATTTGTGTCTCTATATATAAGTTCAAAAATTATACATGACCTGATTTTTATTACAATGGGATTGGATATTTACTTCAAAAACAAATAGAATGTATGAAGTGATAATGTTTTGTAAAATTGACCAGGAAATTATCATCATACATAAAAATGATATGAATTCTCAGTAGAATGTAAGTCTGTTTTATATCAATAATTGTTTCTTGACAACATTTATAGATATCTTTTACTCAGCCAGAGTCATCTTTTTTTTGAGATTTGTTATACTGAATATTTATTTCTTCTTCTGGGGCAGAATATTTCTACTGAATCACCCGCTCCAGTTCCAAGTGATACTGATGCACAAACTGTTAAAATTAAGTTCAATATCAGCCCTGAAAACCAAAAGTTAGGTTGTTCTATAACAGTCATTTTGTCAATAGAGGCCTGTTTTACACCTTCAAGTAAGTATTTAGTTTTATATATTTTTCTCACTACTAGAGATGCTAAAAGATAGAAATACCATTTACTTAATTTTGAATATGATTTTTTATATATGTGCTTGTCTTTATAGCTAAGTTCCAAGTTAGATCATTAAAACATAATTTTGTTTGTTGTCTGAAGTTCTGAGATTATCATTATCCCATGACTTATTCCAGCAATTATCTTCATCTTTGTTGTTTTCATCACTATGTTTCAACTGGAGCATTCTCCAGCCTTTCTTAGATATATGTTGAATTTGGTTATCTTTAAATATAATTCATCTTCTTGGAGAAAAATGTGGATGATATGAAGGATTCTGTTAACATATGTAAAATATGGTATAATATATACAATGAAAGATGAGGATACTTGTTTAACTAAGTTATGAAAAAAGGATTATGAATATGATATATTACTGCAGCATATTTTCCTTTATGAAATATTTTTAACCCAGCAAAACTGGGTAATGTTCTTAGTTTGGCGGTGATAATTCAATTAATTGATATTTCAGTTATTTTAATAACATTCAAAAACAAGTAAACATGTCAAACATATATAAAGTTGTAACTCTTTCATCTTGAAGGTGGGTTAATGGAAGGGATTAAAGTGATTATGGATAAATTGGAATTGAAATCAAATTAATCTTTTCACAGGGATGCTTACATGGGGTTCTGGTAAAGCAACATCAACACTTCACTCAAAACTGCCAACAACAATCAACACTTACTTTCCATCAAGTATTGCAAACGAATACAAAACAACTGAAACTAACCAGAAAACATTACATCAAAACATCATTATGCACAAGCAAAGAAAATACACAAGTCAAGAAGAAAGTCCAACATTACTTCTCTTTCACTTGCCAGTAAAGCAAACAAAATCAGTAAATCATCAGTTTAATGATGTACAGCTTCACCTTTCCTTGAGAAAGAAAATGCTAAAATTACTCAAAAGTACAAATAAATTCACTACCAGAATATTTCATCCATCAACATCATATGCAGGACTAGTTGCACATCACAGGTTTCACAATTTGCCATCCACCTTTCCTGTTTCACACTTCAAATATTTTTCTCCAAAAACAAAACTTTTTCCATCAATCAGCAATGAAATCATCTTAAAGAGAGGAAATTCCCAAACACCAAAATCTTTTTCCACAAAATATATTGAATTACCTCCTCTTTGGCATTTTTTAAAAAATGCTACTGATTCAAAAATAAACCAGCAGAATTATGAGAAGAATAAAAGTTTCCCTATACTAACTTCACACAGAAGTATAGAATTTTCAAAGCCCTCCCTCCCTGAAATACCTATTGAGCCAACAGAATCAGAAAGTCCACATGTATATACTCCAAAACTACAAACCAGGCCTTCAAGTGGTAGTTCAAGATTTTTAAGGCCCTTACTTCCTAAGATACCTATTGATTTAATGAAATCGGGGAGTCTACATGCATATCCTACAAAACTACAATCAAGGACTTCCAGCAGTAGCTTAAGATTTTTAAGACCATCTATCCCTGAGGTACCTATTACGTTAGCAGAATCAAAAAGTTCACCTGCATATCCTACAAAACTGCAAATGAGGACAATTTTGCCTATGATAACACATATCAATACAAAAACATTTAAGGCACAATTTGACTTTAGCAAAACTCCCTCAACGTATGTGCCAACTATAAATGAAAAGCAAACAGCTTCTTCAAGTATTGGACAAACCCAAACTCCCATTGTAGATATACCACAAAAAAATATATATCAACCACAAACACGTCGGATTCCAAAGAATATAAAGCCTACAAAACACCAGAAGTTAAATGAGGTCTCACATTATATTAGCCAGTATGAAAGCTTAACCCAGAAACTACCAATTAGTACAGTATGGTTAGCAAAGCAAGCAAAAAGCCGAACACCATTAATTTATAGTCAGTCTAGATTGAATAAAGAAACAGAATCAAATACAGGAATTAAACAATATGAAAGCCAGCAAATAACGCGGCAGTTTGAATTTTCAGCCCCCAATGAAAGAAATCTGCATCATACAGTAAAAGCTTACATAAAACACCCCAAAACTATTTTTAAAAAGAAACAAAACATGACAGAAATACAAAGTTTTCAGACAACAGTAAGTCAGTCACAGAAAGGTTATACTCAAAACGTGAAAGCAATCACATCAAATCTTCTTTTTAAACAACAGAATTTAAAAGAAAGTAATCAGTTGAAGCTGGCAAAAATTACTTCACAAAGTGTTTCTACAACCTCAAAAATGATTCATCCTTTCATTTCAATTCCTATAATTACCACAAATCAACAACCAGCAAAAAGAAATAGCATGCAGTATACAATTACCAAAACACCGAGTATTCATGAATCATCTCATTCTACGTCTAACAGAAACCAGTCATTACAAGAAATGTCTTATAGGTTAAATACATACACTGAACCAAATAAATATATTGAACAAATGAGTATTAACACTAATGAAAAATTTACAAATGAAATAAAAGAAAATTCACCTGAGATTAAGACAAAGATGGCACTATTAGAAAATCAAAAGTACTTTAAGGAATTAATACCTAAAATAAATCAAGTATCACTTTTTCACAAGCAAAACCAGAAAATACCAACATTTATAAATACAAATTACAAAAGCATACCTACACTAAAAACTACAAAAATATATGACCAGAAAGCAAATAGAATTAGTAGTTCTCTTTATCCTAAATTAACAACAAAAAGAAACATGCAAACCACAGTTAACACTAATCATGAAAAACTATCTCCTTCAAGTAAAAAAACTCTGTATATAAACAGCAGAACATTCTCTCAGGACATTCTACGAACAAGTAGAATGAATTCTCAAAGTTTACCATCAGTTACTACAAGTCAGGAAAATACTGTAAACACTATATTGCCAATCTCAAAGAGATTATCATATCAGACTTCAATCACACCAAAAAGCAACAGTCTCTCTACTGAAACAGCAAACAGTTTAAACTCTAAAATGTCAAACACAATTAGTAGTAATCAGAAAATTTCCTTATTACCATTTAGTCATAATTTCATGAGTGAGGCGAGGCATTCAGAAACTTCACCCAAAGAAATTCATACAAAAGAAACAGTTCAAACCAAGGAAAGTCCTGTAACTCTACCAGAAATCAGTGAAACGTTAAGCCCTTCTATACAAATACCTACGAGTTCTCAGTTTAAAATATTGTCTCCATTTAAACAATATATCAGAAATCCAGTTGTCCAAACCTCAACAGTAAGTCAAGAGAATACTCCAATCCTAGAATTAAAATCACAAAAATCAATGACTAAAACATTATCATCATCAACAAAAGCTATAAGCCCAGTAGAACAGGCCACTTCTAGTCCCAACCACCAAATCATGCCTTCCCTAATATCACAACATGAATTCTTCATAAGTCAAGCCTCAAGAGAAAATAATAACATTGTTACACCTATATTGACACCAAAAATGCAAGAATCAATAAATAAGCCGCCATTCAAAACAGAGAAAGAAATTACAGCTAACTTAATGACAAAGCTATCCACTCCTAATGCTAATCGAATAATTTTGCATTCACAAGAAAAAAATATTTTGAACCCAATAAATACAACCATAACCAGTATAAACAAAGGGATTCCGCTAACCCAAACCCCTGGGAAACTAATTAGAATAATTGATAAAAAAGCACACCTACAAAATACAAAAATGGTGCATGCTTCAAAAAAAGGACCTCTCAGGACAGATTTCCCTGCACTCACTGCAAGCACTAAGAAAATAAATACCCAGAAAAAAAGAGAACATTTAACCCCAGTTGCAACAACTATCTTTAAATCTAATATGCCAGTTACATATGGATTTTCTAATGAAGTATTATCTACATTAACAACCAAAAGATTGCCCATAACAAAAAAGAGAGCTCTGCCAATGTTAGCAACACATATTAAAAAGCCAGCTGTCAGCTTTCGAAGTAAAATGTCAACACTTAAAAGTCAGGAATTTCTTTCTGAACTAACACAAGTTTCAGAACCTCCAAAAAAAAAAGATATAGCCTCTTTTACTAAAATATCTTATCTTCCAATAAGAAACGTAGAAACATTCGGTGAAAAGGACTTTGAAATTCCTTTCAAAGGAAAAGCACCAAACATAAAACTACCAGTAGAATCTCTTACTAAAATAACATATATACCAGTAAAAAATAGTGAAAAACTTAGTGAAGAAGAATTTGAAATGACTTTAGTAACAAAAAGACCTAGCAGAAAAGCATCAATAGAATCAAATACCAAATTGCCCTATCCAACAATTACATTCTGGGTTGAACCGAAACAAGAAAGAATAGAAATTCCTTTTGAAAAAAAAACATCTCAAATCAAAATCTCTGAAAAGTCTCCTAGTAAAATGTCCAATAAACAAATGAAAAGCATAGAAAAAATTGGTGAGGAGAATTTTAAATTCCCTTTTGAAACAAAATCCCTTAGCAGCAAACTATCTGTTGAATCAAGTAATAAAAGGTTGTATTCATCAACAAAACCTTGGATAGAACCAGCTATTCTTTTTGAAACAAAAACACCAAGCATAAAACCAACTTTTGCGTCAAATATCAAAGAGGTCTATTCTCCGACAAAAGTCTGGATTAAACCTAGTCAAGAAAAATTTGAAGTTCCTTTTATGACAAAAGCTACTGGTACAAAACCTCCAGAAGAGGCTCTCGCTGAAATGTCCCATACATCAATAAAAATCAGCAGTCCACTTGGTGAAGAGAATTTTGAACCCCCTATTGAAACAAAAACACTTAGTTTAAATTCATCGGTAGAATCAAGTTTTGAAGAATCCAATTCATCAAAAAAAATCAAGAATAAACCAGAGAAAAAATTTGAAATGATAACACCAAATATAAAACCATTTGAAGAATCTCTAACTAAAATGCTCCATATACCAATCAAAAACATGAAAGAACTCAATGAAGAGAATTTGGGAATAACTCTCGAAACAAAATCACCTAAAATAAAATCATCTGTTCAGCCAATTACCAAAAGATCTAATTTACCAACAAAAATTCCGACTGTTTACAATCAAGGGAGATCTGATATTCTTTTTGAAACAAAAATGCCTATATCGTCTCATGCAAAATCATTATATCATTTCATAAAGAATACACACAAACCCCAAAGGGAATTTCAAGCTGAGAAAAGTGATAAAATTATACTTACATCAAACAAACCAAATTTAGAATTGGAAATGCCCTATACAATGAGTCCAAGTTATAAAATTTCATTTCCACAAACAAAATTTGAAAAAATATACAAGATGCCAACTCTGAAATATTCGAAAAATCAGAAAAATTCAATAATACAGAAACAAATCAGTAATCCTTTAGAACACTCCAAACAGAACAATTATCAAAGATCTCAAGCAGAATTCATGAGCAGTCCTAAACAAGGTTATGTGTCAGAAGAAAAATATCAAGGAATCACTCCAAGTGCATTTGTACAATCACTGACATCAACAAATTACTTGACAGCTGGTGAAACTTCCGAATTTCTACCACCAACTGTTACAAAATTTTTAGGGATTAGAAAGAAGAGTTCAACTGAAGGGGGGAAAAAAATTTCCATTAAAGTTCTTACACCACGAATGGCAGCATTGTCAACTGTTGTTAACATTCCTAATTTTCCCCCGAGTTCATCAAAAAAGGAATTTATCAACGAGGCTACAACAAAAACAAGCCCATTTCTGTCCAGTTTTCAAACTTCAAAGCATGTATCAATCAGTCCTAAGTACAGTTCTTCTCAATATAATTCACAATTTACTGTAACAACAGGCATTCTAGAGGAAAAAACATCTTGGTCACATGAGAAAAAAACTGTACCTTCAAAAATTACATGGCATCCCACTTTATCTTTAAGAACAATCAAATCTCCCCCAATTAAAGACATGCATACACCAAACTTGGTCAAGCATCAAATACCCCATGTACCAAAGATATCTGAAAAGAATATTATAGGAGGAAAAATACCTCAGTTACCTGAAGAAAAAACTTTACTTTCAGAAAATACATGGCATCCTACTTCATCTTTAGGAACAAGTAAATCTCACCTCAGTACAGACACACAGACACCAAACTTGATCAAACATCAAACATCCAATACACCAAGGGTATCTAAAGAGTATCTTGATAATATGATCATTTCTAAAACAGCTTTCAAAGGCATCAATCAAACAATCACTAAATTGAATAAAAAGGGAGAAGTTCTGAAAGTAACTGAACCTATCCAAAATATGCCCAAAGCTTCTTATAAATTTCCAGTTTCAGCAGAACAACTAACTATGAATATGTACAAAACAGGTAAACCAATTTAAACATTTCAAAAATACTCTCATTTGTTTCATCGATTAATAATATTAAATCTATTTTTAATGCTTTTACTCAATAGTTCGGTACTTTATTTATTTTTTTGGAAGTTTTCTCTGACTGTTTCAAATACTCTGCTGACTTTTTGTCTTTGCAATTAATTGTTATGTCTGCTATTGATTAACATTGCACAAATCTTGTCTGAATTTCCAATATGTTGTTATTGCTATCAAGTATGGGTTTTCTTAACTACTACCTTGATGTTCTATGTAACATGGCCCGATGAATCAGTTACAACAGCAATTTTTACTGTGATTATAAACATCCTCTGGAAGTCCAGATTTTAAACAAATTTTAACTCTGGAATTTTGTATAGCTAATACAAATGAAGCAAAATCTCAATGTTAGTAAAAAGGAAAACAGCATTTTCCTTATATGTGTCAAGTTTCTAATAAGTAATTTTGAACTGCACTCTACTCAAATTATCATCTGACATTGTTTTATATTTTTAATCCTTTCAGTAATAACTACAATTTCTCCAGTTACTGGTAAGTAGTTTAAAACCACATGATTATAAAACAGTTAAATAATAACTGAACCAGTGATTTCCAACATTTCTACCATTGTAGAACTTCTAACATATATTTTCATCTACCAAGGAACCCTCAAGCTACACTCACCACACACATGCACTCACACACAATAAAAGATTTATTTTTCAGAAAAGCAGAATTTTAAATTTTTCCACCAAAAACACCTTACAATATGAAATATTTTATTGCAATTTTTTTTCTATACAATTCTTGCAGAACTCCTGAAGTGGGTGCAAATTGTTCTATGGATTCAATGGAGTTGTGATTGCAAATAATTGAATTTAGCCTTTCTTCAGACATAGCATTTCCTAGCATCATAACACTATTTTTTCCTGAAATAGTCTAAAAATTTACCATGTCCTATAGGCCAAAGGCTTCTTTTTCCTATGACCTACCCTACTTTTATTTTATTTTCAAAATTTCATCAAAGTCAAAATTGGGTGAGACCTTTAAATCAGAGTATCCTCAATGCTGGGATATACAGTAATTAGTTAACAATATTCATTGAGGTTACCTTATATTAAGATTAAAACTTCCCAAGTCAATCTTTGAATACTTTTTATTGACTCTGACTCATTCCTTTCTCTTTCAAGAGAATAGTATGTATTTTTCTTATCCATTATGAATTTGATGGTTTTTTAAAAAGATTTTCATTGCATAAATGTTTATCTATAACACATCAATAATTGTATTGATTTCTATGATGATTAGTCAAAACTCATCTTAATAGAAAGATCAGAAAATGGTCAATTTTTCAAAGAGAATGTTCTGAACAAATTCCTGTTCCAGTGTCAGAAATCAATCTAATTGAGGTACTAAATCACTTTGAAGAGGTTTTCATTCATGAGTTAGAAATGATATTATTTTCAATATGATTAATGCCTGTCTTAAATCTTTTTTTAAAAACTTATTCTTGAAAAGTCTTTTGCAAATGATTTTCAGGTTTCTTCACATAATTTATATCCTAGAAATGATACAAATGATTTTTCCCACACTGTTAGAGTACAGAATCAAATTTGTAATTAGATTTGGTACGCAGATTCCTAGTTTCCATGTATAACATGGAGATAACTCCCGTTAGCCTTAAAATGAACTATGGATTATCTCCCTCTAGAAAAGTAACAAACTGTTATTGTTCTGAATTTACATTAAGTAGGCAAGTATGTGAAACGTTGAATGTTTGTATGGAAATAAAGTTGTATTTTTTAGGAAGATAATCCTCAGAACATTTTAAGGCTAACAGTTATCTCTATTCTGCGCATGGAATCTAGAACTCAACCAAATCATAACTTATTATCTCTACTATGTCAACTAAGTGACATAAAAATCAAACTATTTCAAAAACATTTTGAATTAATTATTGCGCATTTGATTATGCTAACCTTAGGAAAACAGAAATATTTAATTTATTTACAGGGTACGCCACTTATCATAATCACTTTAACAATAACCGGCTGATTAAGTGAAGGATTTATAAAGGAAGCCACTTATTTTGTTTGGGACCAGTTGATTTTGATTATAATAAATTGCTTCATCTGAATTACTATATAATGAACTAATGCAACTTTTTCTATGCCTGGTATTTTTTTCAGAATCCAATTGTATCATGGTAAATGGCATGACAGATTCTGCATTCATTTCAAATTCTGATATAAAACTTTCAAGTAATCAAGAACAAGTGAACACCATCCGACCTGGTGGAAAAGGTTGGACCCCTGATGAAAATGATAGGAAGACAAGCATCACAATAAATATCCCAGATGCATTAGTCTATGGAGGTAGCATCTCTCTCCCAAAAGCAGAAGGTGTTGGAAAATTTGACATCACATTGGTTAGTGGAAAAAATGTAAAATCTATCAAGGTAATTAATGTAAATTTATATAATCACTTAGTTGAGTGGCATTTAATCCATGCTATTCAATTTATTTTTGATTGTATTGATACTGTATTTATTCCAATATTCTTAGATTTTTAGGAAAGTAAATTAATTCTATTATTTTTTTTAAAAAAGGTTATTTGAAGAAATTGCAGAAAAGTATCACCTTAATTTTGAAAGGTGGGGTAGGTTTGCAGGATATTTTATGTGCCTATAAAGAACTGTATGATGTGTGAGGCTTTGCAATCAAGAATATTGTACTATTTCAAGTCTTCCATATCAGCCACTGCAGACAATAAGACCAGATATAGAAGAGGGTTATTTTCAATATTGAGAAATGGGCCACAATACAGAAATGATTCAGTATTACTTGGCTTGCTGCAGAATTCATGAGTTAACATTGGTAGGAATGGTGATAAAAATGATAACGCTAATAATATCTAGAATCTACCTAGTTAGATTTAACCTTCAATAATCCATAAATTTGTATAATAAAGATTCGGATTAAATATTTCTGAATCTAAAATATTTTTCTTTTATAGGGAAAGTCTATTCAGGATAAAATAAAAATTCCGTATGGGACATTGGCTGAACAAATCCATATAAAATTGTATAGTGCTACTCCTGGTCAACAGATGACTGTGATTATTTCAATCATTGCTTGTTTTGAAAGACAAAGTGAGTATTCTTATTATTTTTCTTGTAAAAAAATGGATTTTTGTAATTACTTATAGTAAGTTATCATAAAGATGTTTTGGGCCAAATTGATAAAATGTATATAACAATGTCACAAGTTTCTTGTGTGTGTGTATGTCTGATGCGTAGGTATATCAATAAGTTTATAGCCTAATAATGAAGAAAGCATTTATTTTTTGTATCAAATACTTATCCTAACACAATCTCCTTCTTTGTCAATACACTTAATTAAGTCATGAATATTAATCACATAGCTAAGTGTTGGGCTATTTTTTTGAAATTGTTCCACTTTCTTATTCAATAGTAAAATTAACTAATTTTTCTTCTCTTTCAGCCGCACCCACTTCAAGTAAGGAAAACATTTATCATATTTCAGTCTTCTATGATTATCCTCTCAAGATATAAAGAGACTAACAAAGTAAAACTATTCAATTTTATGACTAATAACTAAAATTGATCTAAAACTACCAAGGCAAAACAGTATCACCGTTACACTATGGCAATGCTCATTATGAATATTTAATCACCGCTCAAAAGATTACTGTGTCTCATCAACACTAGATCACCATGAAAACAAAAAATTGGAAAAAAATGTTATTGATGAATAAGTTACTTCTCCCACATTTTGTTGGGTAGTAATCATAAAAAATTCTGAATCTTCTAAGAACTGTGACTGTTGCCAGACATTAAGTACAGGATCAATTTTGGATAAACTTACATTGAAAAGTATGATGTATCTTATGTATTTAACTTTTATAATTTTACTTAATACACTAAAACAAAGGTAACTATTGGAGTTGGGTTTTGTTTTGAGAAATATATCAATTATTGTATAATATCTTTTTTTTTTTAAGTGAATATGATATAACTAATGACTTCAATTCTATTTCATAGTGCCAACAACTTTTGCCTCAGGTTAGTATGAAACATTTATTATTTCTTTTCTGTTTATACAATTTTTATTATTTACAGAAGATGGGAAAACTAAATTTCTGGCATATTTTTCTATATAAATTTATTTGCTATGCATATTGTTTATTTCTGTAGATTCTTTGTGGAGAATAGAGCCACATTATGGTTTCATTAGCAAGTAGGTTAGTTTCACACCCAAGATGGACTTCTTTATAGGGCTCTGGGGCTTTAACTGCCAAGCTACTTATCCAAGAAGAAGTGAACTCATGCCTTTTGCAAGGTCATCAATGCAAAATGAACATAAACAGCCTCAGCCAAAATCCAAACTTGGTGTGCCAATTTTGCTTTCAATGTAACTTTTATACCAGCCCACACCTCCAATAGAAACAAAGTGGCTCACACCTTTATATTTCATTAAAATACAAACTATATCACCCCATTAAGAAAGGCAAAAACAAAATAAATTGGTTGGCTTCATTTGAATTCTTATTACCCTTATATCTAAAGTAGTAATATCTGAATATATATGTTAGTACTCTTATAAATTGAGAACTAAGCATCCGAGACAAAAAATCAAACTGTAATTGAACTCAGCACATCTCAGCCTAAGTTCAACACATACTTTTAAATAAGATGTAGAAAAAAATCAATTTTTTTCACGTTCTCATGCTTCTGAAATTTATTCATGAGACAGTCTGTACTCTGCAGTCAGTCAGTATTTTGAAAAGTAAGCAATATGTTTGTCTTTGGATATTGGGGAGGTGGACATGTACAAATCGTTTCCAGCCAACAGCAGTACCTACCCTCACCTCCTGGTGGGAGGCACGGCAGCCAGCTGTAGGTACCCCCATCTTGGTCATTATAATAAAAATTTCTATACTATCAAATTTGTGTTCCAAGAATCCTGAAGTTTATCTGATGTACATAAGTTGAGCAATTTTAAAAGCAGATAAGGCACTTTTTAAATACATAAAAAAACTTTAAAAAATATTTCTTAACTGTATATTCTTGTCTTTTTTATATTCTTTGGAGGAGGGGATAAATGTTATTTGATTCACAGAATCCCCTCAATTGTTTTGATATAATGATTTCCAAAGTAAGTTTTTATAAACCTAATGAAACATAGAAATATCTATGTTTGAGTAACATTTGTTGATTTCATAATTTGTCTTCTTGTATATTAGAAATGATAATGCTATATATGCTAGCTCATATCTTATCAATATTTCAGAGTCATATTGCATAAAGGTTGACGGAATGACTGACAAAAAACTTATTTCAAACCAAAATATTCAAGTGTCCAGTAATGAGGAAGCTATAAATGCCATTAGGCCTGGAGGAACTGGTTGGAAATCAAGTCCTGGAGATGATAAACTCACGGTTACAATCAATGTTGGCAATGCACTTTCATATGGTGGAAATGTTCACTTAATTCAACCAAAATTTATTGAGGCTTATGATGTGGTTCTACTGGGTGGTGATAAAGTTCATGCATCTAAAGTGAGTATTGACTTATTCTGTTTGTTAATGAGGGACTATATATACAAGGCTTAACATGGATCTAGTGTGGTACAGCCATACATTTGTATCTTCTGGACGTTTCCTCCATTTGTAATTCTTCAAAAGTCCAGAATTTCAGAAGCCATCTTGTCAGAATTTGACTGACCATCACCAACCATATCATTTGTAGTGACTCAGATACTGGAAAAATACAAAAAGAGGGCAAATCCTTGCAATATGCCTTTCATAAGCAGTGTTCCTTTCTTTGGTGGAAATTACATTAACTATCTATCTTTGATCACATCATGTGACCAAGTATGCAGCAAGATGACAGTCCATAATGATTGTTATAATATCATGAAAAATATTTAAATGAGCATAGAAGAATTCTTTGAATCAGACTTGGTCTGATCGAAAATTATCAAGTTTTTCTATCAGGCAGTAATCCAACAAGAATTGTGTAAAGCATTCTAATGAAGTGTAATTATAACTTGAAAGCCTTCTTACTAATTGGTGTTCTCATTATTTTAGAGCTTTTGATTTATTTTTTAAAAGCAGTTTTAATTATTATGAAGCTTAGAGCAGTTTGAAAATGAAATTACTAGTCCAAAAGCCTTCAGGTTATGATTTTTTTCTCTTCCATTTGTACTTGATTTGTCGCAAGAGATGAAGACAGTGCTTGCATTATTTTGTCTGTCTGTTATATATTCTCCTTTATTTCACTAAAGCAATTCATCATAATCCATTTCTGACTTAGAACACCCATCAAAGCTTCACTAGAGCCCTGCTAACCATAAATTTTAAGAACATTTCCCATACACTCTCCATCGACAGCCTTCCCTTATATATATATATATATATATATATATATATATATATATATATATGTATATGTATATGTATATGTGTGTGTGTGTGTGTGAGACAATTTTTTTTTTATACTAAGCATTAATTTTCATTAATTGTTATCATCCTTTATAAAGATTTACTTAAACTTTATATTTCATATTAAAAATAATTTTTATTAATATCAATATTCATTTGGAATAACTGGATACAAATTCATAGATGACATTGTTGAAATATTTCTTTTATATTTACATAGAAAATTGCTCCCGACACTTCAGTAAAAATACCATTTGAGACAACAGCAAATGAAATAAGGATAAAATTCTACGGAAAATTTCCTGGACATCAAGTGGTGACTTCTATATCTGTTATTGGATGTTTTGAACAAAGTAAATTGAATTCTTTCTTCTGTCTCATGTATAATCATATGGAAAGCTTAATAAGTATCAATTTTTATTGATAGAATTGCTTCAAACTAAAGATTGAATTCAATAGTAAACCTTGAATTTTACGAATTTAGAATTATTTTCAAAGTAACACCATCATTACCTATTATTTCAATGCTCAGACACATAAAAAATTAAGTGTAAGTAAACCAATAACACAAGATGATCAGTTGATTTTGACAAATAAAAGCAACTAAAAAATCAAAACTAAGGTGAAAGAAATACTAGTCAAATATTAATAATGGTTGACAATGCTTCATCTAATAAAAAAAAATAAATCAAGATATTGAATTCATACCTATTCAAAAGATTTTTATGTTTACTTACTTACCGTTTATATCATTTTGATATAGGAAAATTTATTATACAGGTATGAATAGATTAACTTTTTCTTTTTTTTTTCTCCTTTTTTTAAAAAGTTTTAACAACACCAGAAATCACAACTATGACAGGTAAGGAAGACTAATTTTTTTTTTCTTTGATTTAATGTCTAAAAAAGAAATTTGTACATTTTCCAATATTCTATCTAAAAGTAAAATTTTTGATTTAATCTCTTTATTATAAGAATTAAAGTACACCTTATGTTCATGATTTTTCTGAAAGCAGGAAATGATTTTATCCTCAAAATGAAATAATAATGTCTCATTTTTTAATTCAAACTTGAATGACAGACACAAAATAGTTAAACGTTATATTTGATATGATGGTACAAACTGTTGGCAAAACACCATTTGGTAACCTATGAGATGCGTAGAGCCTCCTCTCAAAAAGTAGAGCATTCTCGTAAAAAAACTCTTGGAAGCCTGAAATGATGTAAAAATAAAATAAGCAATTACCATTAATTTATAAGGGAAAATCTTTCAAGCATCCCTAGGTACTCAGATTATGGTATGAGGCTGAGTCAACAGAGGTTTAGATGGTACAGGGGAGTGGAATGTGGGAGAGAGGAAGAATTCTGCCACAGCCTCTATAATGACTTACTGCAAAACAACTATTTTCATTTTATTCCTTTTTTCGTTGAATCAAAAAAGTGGCGTAAATTGAATTTTTGAAAAGCACTTGTCTATATATGCATAAGATGTTGCAAAAAACTAATTGAAAAGCAAGAATTTTATTTCATCAGACATAAATTTGAAATTATTTCAAAGTATTTTTTGAGTGATTTTTCAGTGATTACTATCAGATTGGAGGTATTCATGCACATATACACCAGAACAACATTTTACTTTTAGATATTAATCCATAAAATACTCTCTAGATTAAAATGAAAAAAAATTTACATTCACAGCAAATAAAGAATATATATATACAAATATCAACTGTATCAGAGTAGGTAATCAAACTATATATTTAACATTAAATGAAGTCTCTTCATTCAAAGATACTGACAAAGCAGACATTGCTATAATGTTAGAAATAAGTGCACAAGAGAACTTTTGAAAATTATACACTCATAAAAGAATTTGGGATGCAGTTTTGTAAAAATGTATTTTACAGATCAACAAATTTGAAATTGGATGTAGTATAATTTGTCTTATTTTCATATTTGATGTAAGAAATCGAAGGACTGTTCCAGTTTCATATTTGATGAATACATGAAATGAAATAAAAGTTGTATGCTTATTTCAGCTTCTTACTGTGTAGCTGTTGATGGTATGGCCGATTCAATTCTTGTCAGAAACAATCAGATGGAACTTTCCAGTAATCAAGAAGCTGTGAATGATATAAGGCCAGGAGGAATTGGTTGGAAATCAACACCTGAAGATAAGATTCCTTCACTTAAAATATTTGTTGGACAAGCATTTATCTACGGTGGAAATATTAGATTACCTAAAGCAAAGGGCATCAATTCTTGGGATGTTATCTTGAAAGGAGGACCAGAAGAGAGAAAAATTATGGTTTGTATAAATGATTGTATCTCACTCTCTGTTTTTAAAAGATATGCAAGAAAACAGCAAACATTTTCATGATGGGCAAAAGGAAATCTTACTGAAAGTCATTGTTTTGTTTGTTTATTTCTGTAAGCTTTTTAAGGAGCATATGGCCGTAACCACATCACACCAGTAGACTTGGTTCTGGGCTATTCTCGCCAGCTGAGCCCATGTCAGTCCAGCCACCTTTGATTCATTCTTGACTGATGTCAAGCTTCATGAACAAGAAAGTTCCATTAGTCCTAAAAAGAAGAGTATACAACCAATGCATCCTCCTGATAGTTACCTATGAAGCAAAAACGTGGAACCTAAGCAAGAGACTAATCCTCAAACTGAGAAACATGCAATTTGCACAAGAAATAATTATGCTCAACCTCACATGGAGAGATCACAAAACAGTACAATACATCAGGGAAAAAAACAGAAGTCCGAGACATCATAGAATCCATTAGAAAACTCAAATGGCAATGGGCTGGTCATGTTGCAAGAATGGCAGACACTATGTCTTCTGTTAGAACAAGGACCATGATATTGGCTTTCTTCATTTCACTTTTCCTTTGAGCTGATTACCTGCTTTCAAGCAGGTCCTTATCCTGGTTTTTACCTTTGTCAGTAGGCTGTTTGGTGAACAAGTCTTCCGTTGGATTCCAACAGCATGCACTATGAGGCATCCTGAAGAGGATTTAGCTTTCACTGGGGTAATTGCTTTTCATCGGAATATTTGCCACAAACTCAATAGAAAGTAGGTTCAACAGAGTATGGTTGTTAGCCTCATGCCCCCCTCCTTTTTCTTAGCTTGGGACTGGCATGATGACCCGCAAGGAAAATCTTAGTTTGAAAGTCATCGGTTATAACTTAATTCTTCTCAGTTTGACTGTCAGCATAACTCAAAGGAATTGTTCATATTGAATTATTGTTCTTTCAAATTATTTTGGTTTCAATTTAATATCATTTTGAACAACAAATATACTCCAATGTGCTCATATGAAATAGAAAAATTGCTTTCAAGATATTGTATTATTTTGATATTACATCTTATTCTATGTAAATGGTATTTGATTTCAGTAGATTTTATTGTTACAAAAACAGTTCAATTAATTTTTAAAATCAACTAAGCATGTTTATGTATTTCCTCATTTTACTCTCTTAATAGATCAGTTATGCAATTAGTAGACATAGTTTTGATTATTTTTTAATATGTGGAACAATTAAAGAATTACTTTACTTATGCATATATTATGAAATGTTTGGCAATGGAAAATTTATCTTATTTCTTATTTCAATTTTCTTCTCAGAATAATGAAGTTGATTCAGTTGTTAGAGTTCCATTTGGCACAACAGCAAGTGTTGTGCTCATCAAATTCCACAAAACAGCTCCAGATTCTAGATTAATTACAACTGTATCAATGACTGGCTGCTTTACTGTTCAGTGTAAGTATAATATCTCATGCAATATTCATTGATTTAGTAACTTTAGGGAATTAGATTTTTCCAAGCTTATATATTTTAACTTCAAATAATTTAGTATATTTGAATTTGCTTTCATTGAAATGAATTTAATTCACCTGAAAATAAAATGGATATTTCTACCAAGTTTAAGGTGTAACAATTGTACTGACAATTTTTTAAAAGTTATCTTAAGTTTTCTCTTGACTCATTTTTTTTTTGTGAATTCCATTTCTTCTATCTTTTAGATGCACAAAATGGTACCATGTATTATCCTACCTTTCTATCATACAAATATCTGAATCAAACATATCTATTTACATAAGTTTTAATCCTTTGTTGGAGTATTAGACACCATCAACAAAAACTTTCTAGGTTTCTTTAATTTTTGAGTGATTCTGTCTATATACTTTGCATACAGGTTGCTACAATGGAGCTAGAGGGCAGAAAATTCAAATATTTACTCTAGATATCTAGAAAAACGTCTGTTTTTTATTTTTAAAAATTCCCCTTCCAAAATAAGTTTTTAGTGGTGGGTTTAATTTATGCTAAATTTGTCCTTAAGTTTGTATCCAGCAGCATTCACGCTTGTTTTTCGAAAATTCAGATTATTTTAATGATCGCTGTCCAAGTAAAGGTGAGAGAAGTAAATAATTCATTTATCACCAGTTTTTTCAAGTTTTTAATTGATCACCTTAATTTGGCATGCTGCTAAATGACAATCTTGTGATGGTTCCTTTTGTGTTACAAACCAGACCTATCTTATAGTAGAAATTGATTCATTTCTTATTTGAAAAAAATTTAGGATAAATGCAATTACAGACAAGTAGTAAAGCTTAAACGCTGCAAGTGACACAACTTTTCACTTGAGGACATGACAGGGTGAGGTTATAAGTGGTAATAGTTTCATTTGCTCAAAAGAATATAAAATTGATAGAGGAACTCTTCAATGGAAAGAATAGAAAATGATAGAACTTTTCTGTGAATTGGATAGAATTTTTTTCAAATCCATTAAATGGTCAAAGGGAGATAATTCTAATTCAGATTCATTTTTTCTTACTAATGATAATCATTTTTTTATGAATTTAAGAGTTAACAAAAATTGTAATATTTTAATTTACATGCAATATTTACTCATTCTTCCAAATTTATATTTTAGCTACAACACCACCAATGTCTACAGCTGTTACTGGTGAGTAGAATACTATACAATTTTCAAGTATTTGTTGTTTTTGGTCACAATTTATGAGATTAATTTCCCAAAGAAAAATGCACAGTAAGGATATTGTTAGAGGAGAGATACTAAAATCAAATATTTAATAAGAGCCACATCAGAAAGACTTATAGTATCAATAGCAACCAACAGCCTATCTCCTTTCCTATCTCTCATTAAACTATTTAACTTTCTTTTCTCTCCTCTGTTATGAAAATGATCTACATAAGAGATACTCAGTCTTTTATGGTTATTATTTTTTCTTTCATATAAATGAAATGATATATCCTAAATTTTCATTCATCAATTTTGGCAGCTCATTCTGTAAGGCTCCCTGATATTAAAAATGTTTTACTTTTTATTCATTTAGAATCTTACTGCAACAAACTTGATGGATTAGCAGACAAGAATCTAATTCGAAACAACCAAATCAAACTTTCCAGTAATGAGGAAGCAGTGGAGAACATTAGGCCTGGAGGAGGAGGATGGAAACCTGCTCCAGAAGATAGCCTGTCACGAGTAATAATTTCTGTTGGAAATGCTCTTAGATATGGTGCCAGTATCCACTTACCAATGGCTGTTAATGTAAAGACATGGGATGTCATTTTGTCTGGAGAAGAGAAAGCACCAGCATTTAGAGTAAGTTCATTCACTCTGAATCAAATGCTCACGATTTTTAACACTTCCACCAAGCAATTTTAAAGAATATTTATACAATGGTTGCAATTTGGGGATTTTAGTTTCTAAATTTCAATGCACTCAACATTTTCTGAAGTCCTGAGAGTTATCAACTCAAATTCAAATTTGCTTTTCCAAAAATGTCAGTGTGATAAAGACCATTTATTCAGCTTCCAGAAACTCAGAATTACTAAAAAAAAAAATGGCCATTTTTTAATCTACAATGAATATCATTTTGCCACTTGGCTGCTGGGTAAAGATGACCACAGACATGTCACAAAATTGAAAAAATACCAGTTCAATCACAAATAATAGTTTAATCAATTGTTATAAAAATTTCATAAAATTAAGAAAAATTAGACAAAAATTTGATATCAGAAAATTTCTTTCATCAAATAGAAACAGAGTTTTCTGTCTTCAAAATTTATACAAAAAAAAATATGTAGAAAAATGTTCAGGTTAATTCATACAATCAGATTTGTTTATTATGAACACCCACCTCCTTCTTCATTAATTTCTTAATTCAATTATTTTCCACTATTGGTCATAAGTAATAATTTCCAATTATTACTGTAATAATACTTTTATAAATAATTTTACTGGTAGGGCTATAATTGGTACTTTAAATCAATTTAAGGCTGTATAAATTGAACAATTATTCCCAAGAGAATTATCGCAAAAATTTAATAATTTTTTACACTTATTGATTATAATTCTCTTCAAACTGTGGATAGAAATCCAGTTGCATTCTTTAAAAACAACATAACTGGCTGCTGCAGGTTCAAACTCCACTTCTACTATTCTGATTGAAGATGCTTACTACAACTTTTGTATTGAAAGTGTAATAGATAAAAAATTATGAAGATGTATATATTTTAGTATAAATGTATATATTCATTAGAATGAAATGAGCCCTTGTGTATCAGTATGATAATGAAATTTAATTCAGTCATTAAGAAAATACCCTGGCATTCTGTTAGTCAGGAGAAGGGGATATGAATTCTAAAATTCAGTTTACACTGATGAGGATTGTTCTTGTTGTTCTTGTCATGGTATGAAAATAAGGTCAACTCCAGTTTTGAAGTTGGACAATATCTACTTCAAAACATTTTCAGCAACTGAATATAAGCTTTCCCATTCATGATTATTTTTAAATACAAATTTTTCTGTACTTCACTGTAGTTTGTTCTCAGTCCATTTTTCATGAACATGAACCATAGATTTAATGGTACTCCAAATTTGAGCATTTTTAGTTGTAAAAAATTAAGTAATTGTACAATTTTGTTCATCCTTTCATTTTTCACCTTCTTCCTTAAGAGCCATATTACGGTAATGGAGTAACAGAATCAAAGATTTATCACAAGAAGGTTAATGGTACTTCTTCATTATCTGTAAGCTACTCATTGTAATCCTCTATTTCTTCGCATCCATTCCACTTTTTGCATGTCAACTCC
This sequence comes from Thysanoteuthis rhombus, assembly GCA_963457665.1. NCBI lineage: Eukaryota > Metazoa > Mollusca > Cephalopoda > Oegopsida > Thysanoteuthidae > Thysanoteuthis > Thysanoteuthis major. Next base: position 47,769,621 of record OY735212.1, on the reverse strand, counting down.
TCAGGCTGGTATTCATTACTATCAAGCTATAGAATCATTTCTTAATAGTATTAAAGAGTATGCCACTAAAGGATTCACTATCTATTCAGATTGTTGGCAGAGTTACTCTACCGGGGAGTTTAATGTAGCAGGTTTTTGTCACTTTATGTTGGATCATCAATATAATTTTGTTGATCCTGAAACAGAAGTTAACGTGTAAAAAGCAGAATGGATGTGGGCAACAGCAAAATGAAGGATCAGAGCACATTTTCTATAGTTTATAAGAAGGATTGTTCTTACTATGCTAAAATTATTTCTCATCATGTTTTACTAAATTTTCATTTAGAATAATGAACATGATGATATTGTAAGGCTCCCATTTGGAACAACTGCTGACAGAGTAATCATCAAGTTTTTTCCAGCAAAAGAAGGTTTACAAATCAAAGTGTCCATCTCCATGATCTCCTGCTTTGAAATTCAAAGTAAGTAAAAGACATTTACTTCATGCTTGAACAGATTACATTTTTTGTGGATAGAATGAAAGAGACAACATTTTCATTTCTGTAGAACCTTGTTCAAGTTTCATAAAATTCATGAAATAGTTTTTAAATCATTACATCTCTTAAATTATTTCACTTATATTAAAATTATTTCCTATTTGACAAGAAAAATTATTTCAATGATTTCAATTCAACTTTTTTTAGATTTTTTCAGAAATAATTGAAAAAGATGTTAATTTTTTGATATCTCCACTTATTTAATCAATAAGAATAATCATACACTTTATAAAATACTTATTATATTTCTTGATAACTCAGAGGCTGGTCTCACTGAATCAAGTTGTTACAAAATGAGAAGAGGTAGCATTTGTGATATACCATATATTCATTGGTCTTACGTCAGACTAAGCTATACTGTCAATATTTATACCCCATTTTATTGTTGTAAATCATGTTTTTATGTACATTTTGCTAATATATACCTGCAGACATGAATAGAATCTATTCATATTTCTAGTAGTAAGTATATTGACTTTTTAATATTTCAATTTATATTTAGGTACAAAGTGCATGATAACTTTCAAGTTTTGCATATTTAAAAGATATTTATAATTTAGCGGTAGAAAAATGCAGATTGTACTGGCTTCTGAAATAAAGGGAGGTAACTCCTGCTATAAAATTCTTGCCCACAAGATAATTACGATTTAGAATCTTCTGTAATAACTTATCTAATGCCTACAGCAAATTCAATTGGTAAAGCTTTTTGGGCGATTTTTAAAAAAACATGAATTTTGTTATATTGGTAGGAGATGTAAACTTTTGGGATATTTTGTTAGATATCCTTATAATTATCACAAATAACTCTTGATATAATGATACCAAGAATACAAATTAGAAATAATAGACAACACACAAATGATCAGAGGATTGATGAATAATTTAGGATATCTTGATTCAATTTTGAAAAATGAGTTACAAGAATCCCAAATTATACAAATGCCATGTATTTGGTGTTTTTTCATGTCTGATTTGTAGGAAGAAGAATAAATATATTTAGAGGTGGCCTGATTGTTAATGACATGGAAAATGGAATCTGGCTGGTGTAGTTTTTGATCACTAAACATTAATACCCCTGGGAAAGGCATGAATTCATTTCCTAGCTCCTAGCTATAGATAAAATAGCAGAGCAGATGTAGCCCTTTCTGCCTGAAAGACAGTCCATCTAAGGAAAGGCCAACTTCAAGCTTGGCAGTAACCTTGGGAGAGCAATGAGGTTGGGTACCAAGCCTAAAGAGTGGGTAGTGTATGCAAGATCTTTACTTCAAAATAACAACAGTGCAGTTATGAGGAGAGTCTGTCTCCACTTCTTGCAAGCAAAAAATGAACCAAAAATAAATATTTGCTTCAAAAGAAGTTCCTTAGAAATCTCTTAGGTTGGTCTACTATTGATCTTATGAGTAAAAGAATTAAACAACTGCAATTAAATCATATTCATGATTAGGGAAAAAACAACTGTTTTCACCAAATAGGCCAGTAATTCTCTCTGAATTTCAAAGATCAATAAGTTAATAGGTAGTTTGTACTTCTCAGTTATTCAAGATCTCTATTTGTCAGATTTTTATCAAAGGTTGACAGGTTCAAGGACTATTTCACTAATTTTGAAAAATTAATAAATGCTTTTAGCAACAAGTCTCTCAAGAATATTCTGTTTTTCAAATTGTGATTTTATTATTCTGTCTTGCTTGATATAAAAGAGTATGAAAGATGTCAAAATGTTCTGTCGAGGATAATATGAAACCCTTATTCTCTGATTAAGTGCAATTTTATTAGTTAACCAAAAGAAAGTAATCTGCTTTCTCCAAAACATATGTTAATAGTTATGAAAAATGCTGAAATCACTGAAAATAATTGATTAAAAATGATCTATAAGACTGAATACATTTTATATATATATTGATGTTGAACTAATAGATTTTAATGCATTTCTTTTACAGCTAATAAACCCAGTTCTAGCACTATGTCACACACAAATGTTTCAACATCATCTACAACTTATTTACCATCATCATCTAAATCAGTCTCTATAACAACTTCAATGATGCCTCCAATATCATTGTTTACTATTATAAATTTTCAATCATCACCAACATCTACAATAAACAGTACCGAAAGGTCAGCATCAACTACCAGTGTATATACACCTAGAACAAGCGCAGTTTCTACTATCAATAAAACATCTCGTACAATATCCCATACTACAACTAATACCACCACATTTATATCCATGAGTAGAATAATACCAACATTTACCACTAAAGTGTACACACCAACAAATAGAATATTGGCTACAACAAGCAAAATCAATTCTATACCACATGAAACCAGTCACCAAAGTAACAAAACTCCAATGCTTATTTCAGGATCCTCTATTGCTACAATGTTACCAACCAGGATCAGTAGCACAAAATCATCAAAAGCAACAACATATATGCCTGCAAATAGCAAAGTTTCCATACTTGCCTCTACATTTCCTTCTGTGTTTTCCATATCACCTACACTAGGCATTTCCATGACCTCTTCGAATAATGAAGGATATATATCTAAAGCAATTATGGCAAAAAAGCATACAATGCTACCTTCAACTCTTGGTACCACAATATTACTTATCACCAATAACAACACATTATCAAGTACAATTAGAAATAGCAAAGCATTACCTTTCACAAACAAAACCACATCAAGTATCATAAAATCACCAACAGTACTTCTTGTGCCTATTGGTGCTATGCCATTATCTACCATAATACCAGTTAATGCTAAAAGACAATACACAAAATCAAACAAATCATTTTCCACAATGACCACTCAACTGTTGGTACATGAAACATCAAGTACACCATTGTTAACCCAAACACAGACTGGAACATATTTTCCAAAAATACTCTCAAACACAACCTTTCCATCAAAAATATTCAGCAACTCCATCCCTACTACCAATACATTGCCTAAAATTACCTCTGGATTGTTTCCCACAACTCAAAAATTGTCTATTATAATCCCAGCTTCATCATTGCATCCAGCAATCACAAGTATCCCATCAGCAGATACAAGAATACTTTCACCTGAAAAAGCATTAACTACATTACTACCAAAAAGTGACAGAACATTTTCACCTATTGTAATGACCACAGCTCTGCTAAAAGCTACCACGGGTTCATTGCTGCCTTTAAAAATATCAGATAAGTCTTTTCCATCAGCAATTAAAAGAAACACTAGGCCTGTAAGTAAAACATTGCATTTAGCAAACACTTCATTGCCAACAAAAATCAGCCAAAAATCTTCCATACCAAAAATCAGAAAAAGGCTACCAGTAAAACCCACTGTACTATTGATAAAAATTTCAACTAACATGCTACTGTCATCAGCAACATTATCGGCACCATTGCAAGCAAAACCAAGCACACCATCACTACAAATATCAACCACACAATTACCAAAAGTAAGTACTATACAATTGCCTGCTATAAAATCAAGCACACAATTGCTAATATCAACATCAAATAAACCAATGAAAAGTAAGATATTAGGCACAATCTTACCAACAAGAACTATAACGTTGCCAATAAAATTAATATCAACAACATCAACTCCACAATTTGCTACATCAACAGTCATACCATTGACAATGAAATCAACGATTCATTTGCCAACAGCAACTGCACTTTTGCCAACAACAACCACACAGTTATTGACCAGAAAATTAACCAACCCATTTCTAAAAACAAAAATCACACCATTGCAAATGACAACAATAATACGTCTACCAGTAACAACTGGAAACACAAAAATGCCAACAACATTATATACACAATTGTCAACAAGCACATTATCAACAGAAACGACCACACCAGCTATACAAAGGTCAACAAAAACACTGTTGCCAAAAATTAGAATGCACTTGATTAAAAGAACTCCAATTCTACCAGCAATAACGATAATGCCAGCCATTGCACGAGGAAAAATGTTGCCAAAACCAGATAGACAGTTAACCTCGATCCCACAAGTGCCAACATCAACCACCCAACTAATGAACACAACCACAATATTTCCAAAATCAGCACCAACCTCAGAATTACTAATATCTTCCACACAAGTGCCAACTACATCCATAATATTGCCAATGACACTGATAATAAAACCAAAGTCCAAACATTTCTTAGCAAAAGCATCCCCTACTCAACCACCAACCACAACCACAATGCCAACAACACAGTTTGCAAGAGTACCAACTAAACAATTACAAGCAGGACTATATAGAGAAACATCAAGCACACCAATGCCAACAACCTCAATAATACCAATAATATCAACTACAATGCTACCAATATTGTTATTGTCATCAACTAAGCAAATATATACTACAGCCATAAGCATGCATCAGCCAACCACTACCACAATATCACTCGCAACAACACCAACAGCTACAACAAAACCTCTTGTATCAACCACAATAATGCCAACCCCAAAGCTAATAACAACAAGAAGCTCAGAATTGTTGGCATTACCTACCACACAGCAATTAACAACATCAATGACACACGTGCCAACAAAAATCACACAGGTTCAAACAACAACAACACTGATACCATCAACCACACAACAGCAAACAACTCCATCATCAGCTCACCTGCCAACATCATCAACCACACAACCACATAAAACAACCATGCAATTGCAGACAACGACTGTGCAAATACCAACACCAACCACTCAACTACCAACAGTATTAATTGTAAAATTACAGAGAACATTGATTAAACCACAACAAAAAACTATCACACAACTGACTACATCACCTTCATCTACACAACAGCCAATTACATCTACTATACAACTGCAAACAGCAACTGCACACAGGACAAAAGTAAGCACACAACGTCAAACAACATCAATCACACAGCAACCAGCAATGACATCAACAACAAAATTGCCAGCATCATTGACCAAAAAATTGACAGTAACAACTACACAAATGCCAACATCAACTACACAGTTGCAAACAACAGAAACCACACAACAGTCAGCAAGAACAACCACACAATTGTCAACATCAACATCAAACACACTATTGCAGGAATTGCCAGTAACATCTACAACAGGAATGCCAACAATAATATCAACCACAAAACAACCAATAAAAGCATCAATCACAAAACTCCCTACAAAAATTATCACCACGGAATTTCCCACAACACCCACCACGAAATTGCAAACAACATTATCAACAACAAATTTGCCAACAACAAACATGAAATCAGCAGCAACAGATTTAACTGTACAACCCCCTACAACAAGCACACAAATTCTTACTATTTCATCCACACAATGGCAAGCAACAAGTATAATACAACTTCCGATAGTAACATACACCACACAAATGCCAAAAGCATCTACTATAGAATGGCCAATAACATCCACAACAAAAATGTTAACAACTGTACGAAATCTAACATCAACCATACAACAACCAACAAAAGTATTAACCACACAAAGACAAGTATCAACATTTGTTACGCAATTGCCAACAACAGTACCAAGTACACTATTACCAACAATCGAAAAACTCTCAGCAACAATGCAATTACCAAAAACAATATCCACCAGAGAATTGCTAACAACACTACCAACAACAATGAGCACAAAAATACCAACTGCATCACCTACACAAATGCAAACAACAATTCTAAGTACAGAACTACCAGTAATATCCACCACACAACCAACATCAGCATCTACAAAAATGCCAACATCAACCAAAGATCAAGCAACCATATCAAATACGCAAGTTCCAACAACAATAATGTCCACGAAAATGCCAATAACATCCACAAAAAAACAACAAATAACTGCATCACCTACACAGTTGCTAACAACAACCACACAACTTCATCCAGCAATTATAACCTCACAACCACGAACAGTAACATCAACCCCATTAACAACAATTATAAGCCCAAAATTGACTATGACATCAAATAGACAATTGCCAACAACAATATCAACCACACAACTACCAACAAATACTAAAATGACAATAGCAACTACTCAGCGACCAACAGTAGCATCAACTACACAAATGCCAACAACAATCATAATCAGAAAATTACCCATAAGCACCACTACACAAATACACACGACAAGCACAGTTGTGAACAGCAACATTAACCACAGAATTATCAAATACATCTATCATAAAGCTACCAACAACGAAAACTCAAATACAGCATCTAACACACAACAGCCAACATCAAATACTAAAATGCAAACATCAACTACACAACATCCAACAATACCTATAACCATAGAATTACAAATACCATCCTCCACACAACTGCCAACAAATACTCAAATGCCAACATCAACTACACAATTACTAACAACAGCACCATCTATACAACTGCAAACAGCAGGTACTCAAAAGCAAATATCAGCAGCACCTCAAGTAACAAAAACACCTACTACAAAAATATCAATTACAAGTAGTAAAATACGAACACCAACTAAACAATTACAAACAGCTACAATAACAGAATTGCCCACAAATTCCACTGCAAAAGTTGTGACATCAGCATCAACCACCAAGTTGCCTCGCCTTATAACCATAAAATTACCAATGGCAATCATCAGACAACGACAAACAAGAAATCAAGAATCAGCCACAGAACTATCAACAATCACGATTAAAACAAAACTTCCAATAAACTCCTCTACTCAAGTTCCAACAAGTACGCAAATGCAAACATCAACCACACAATTATCAACAACAACTATAACAGCAAAATTGCCAATAACTTTGGCTGCACAACTTCTAACAAGAACTCGAATACCAACATCAACAACCAAATTAACAACAGATTCAACCACACAACTTCCAATAATAACTATGAACACAGAATTTCCAATAACATCCACAACACAGTTGCCACCAACAAGTACTCAGATACCAATATCAACTACACAATTGCCAAATACTTCCACCACACATATTCAAACAAGTACTCATATGACAACATCTACACTATTGGCAACCCCAACATTAATCACTGGATTACCAATATTACCCACAACAAGCCCACCAACAAGTAATAAAATGCAAACACCCATCACACCACTGCTGAAATCAGAATCCACGACAAAACAGTCAATATCGAGTACTAAAATGCAAACAGTCATAAAATTGCTAATACCTATAACCAAAGAATTACCAACATTGACAAAAAAACTAACAAGTACTCACAAGCCAACATCAATCACACAACTACCAATAATGACTAATGTCACAGAATTGCCAGTGACCTCTACACAACTATTTATCAAAAATGTTCAAATGCCACCATTAACCACACAACTGCCAACTACAGAATCAACCATCAGATTGCCAACAAAAGCATCATCTACAAAATTACCAATACCAATAACATCCACCACACAACTAGTGCAAACAAGTACTCAAATGCCAACATCCACACAATTATCAACAGCTATAACCACAAGATTACCAATTACTTCAACTACACCACTTCTAAAAATAAGTATTCAAATGCCATCATCAACCACACAGCTACCAACAATTACTAAAACCATAGGATTACAAATAAGACCCAACTTACAACTCCCACAAACAAATACTCAAATGCCAACATCCATCACACAACATACAGCAACAAATACTCAAATACTAACTCCCACTACACAACTACCACCAATAAGTAGTCAGACGCTAACAACAACAATAACCACAGAAATGCCTGTAACATCTACCATGCAACAATCATCAACGAGTACTCAAATGCCATCGACTACACAATTATCAACAACAACGATAACCACAAAATTGCCAGTAACCTTCACCACACAGATTCTTACAAGTACTAGACTGCAAACACTGACCACTCAGCCACAAAAAACAATATCAACCGCACAACTGCCAACAGCAACAGTAATAATGTCGGAATTACCAAAAACATCGATCACTAAAATACCAACAACCAGCTCTCAAATAAAAACTAAGAACAATACTTATTCACTACGGAAAGCAACAACATCCAAACAGCAGCCAACAGCAAGTACACATATGTCAATAACATCCGCCACCCAACTTCCAACAACTATAACTGCAGGATTTCCAATAACATCTATCATGCAAATACCACCATTAAAAGATAAAATGCCACCATTGACATCACAACTACAAATAACATCCAAACTACCACCCCCAGGTATTCCAATACAAACACAGTTACCAACAATGGCTATATCAACAAAAGTACCAGTAACTTTTACCACACAGTTCTCAACAGCAAATACTAAAATGCAAACATCAACCACACAACTGCCAACAAGGAAAATCACACAATTGCCTGTAACAGCCTCCACACAACTATCACCACCAAATACTCAAATGTCAACATCAGTCAGACGACATATTCCAACAACAATAGCTACACAAGTACCAATGAGTCCTCAAATAATATCAACTACACAACAATCAGCAGCCACTTTAACCACACAATTTCAAATAACATCTAGCATTCAATTACCACCAACAAGTACTCAAATGCCAACATTGACCACACAACTAGTAACCACATCTGCGCAACTCCCAACAAGTACTCAAATGCCAGTATCAACCAGACGACAACCAACGAGTACTCAGATACCAATATCAACAACATACCTACTAACAACATCCACACAGTCACCAACATCAACCACACAACTACTAGCAAAAGCTACACAACCATTAGCAAGTCCTCAAATGCCAATATTGATCATGCAACTACTTACAACACCCCAACAATTGCAATCAATGAATACTAAAATACTAACATCAACCACACAACTACCAATAGCAAATATAATGCCAGGATTGTTTATAACATCCGCCACACAACTACTACCAACAAGTACTCAAATGCCATCAACCACAAAACTACTAACAAAAACAACATCCACACAACTACCAATGACAAGTACTCCAATGCTAACATCAGTCACTCAACAACCAACAATATCCACACAACTGCCAAAAAAGAGTCCTGGAATGCCAGCAACAACCACACAACAACTGGTAAGGACTATAATCACAAGATGGCCAATAACATCCACCACACAACCACCAACAAGTACTCAAATGCTAACATCAGCCAGACAGTGTCTAACAACAACAACATCCACACAAGTACCAACAACAAGTCCTCAGATGATAATATCAACCACACAATTGCCAATAACATCTATCATTCAACTACAACCAAGTACTCAATTGGCAACATTGACCACACAACTAGATACCACATCCACACAACTGCCAACAACAAGTACTCAGATGCTGACATCAACCACACAACTGCCAACAACTACTATACCCACAAAATTACAAATAAAATCCACTACACCACTTCCCACGAGTAAAATGCCAACATCATCTACACAACTTCTAACCACATTATCAAAAACCCAACTGCCAATGGCAAGTATTCAAATACCAACATCCACTATGCAACTGTCCACAACATCAACCTCACAAATGCCCAAAACAATAACAACTACACATTTGCCGATATCAAATAACCGAATGGTTATAACTACCACACAAAAGCCAACCACAACTATAACCACAAAATTGCCAATAATATCCACCACACTAATGTTTACAAGTACTATGCCAACATTGACTATGCCACTTCCAACAATACCAACCACACAACTGCCAACAAATACTAAAATGCCAACAAGTACTAAAATGCCAACAAGTAATGAAATGCTAACAAAAACCACCCATCTGCCAACAACAAGTACTCAAATACCAACATCAACCACATATTTATCAACAACTGCAACTACAAAATTGCCAATAACATTCTTCCTACAATTTCCACCAAGAGTATCAATTACACATCGGCCAAAAAAAACAATTACACCACTGACAACAATAACAACACAATTACCAATAATAACATCCACTTCAGAATCACCAACATCTACTCGACTGCTAACAACAGCATCAACCACTAATTTAACAGCTGGATTGACATCAGCCATACTGCTGCCAAAAACAATCACCAAATTGCCAACAACTGCATCAACCCTACTACCAATATCCACCACACAAATGATACCATCAACAACAACACAATTGCCATTGACAACTACCACACAACAGTCAACAACAACAATCATACAACTGCCAACAACCACCTCATACTTACCAACAACCATAAGCATACCATTGACAATACTCACAACACCCACAATATTTCCAGCAACATCATTTAGCACATCTTCATTTACAAGCTCCATTATATACACATCAACTCACACATTCTGTACAACACCAGGTAGTTTTTCTCATATACAAGCATCTCTGGCTCTTTTTAATGTAATTTTATGAAACTAAAATATTTCAGCAGTTCTCATATCTTATCAAGTAATGGAGAATACTGATCTGACCAATATTTTACCAAGTCACTTTATATTTCTTTATTTTAATACTTAATCAATAAGCAAAAAGTTATCATCAAATCAACATTTACAGCAGTTATCTAAATTATCTGGACTCCTGAATCCTATAAATTTTGTTGACTGATAAGAGAGCTATTTGTTGACAGTTGAAATCAGATTTATAAGTTTGATTTACAGCTGTTTTGTATCTGTGATCATTAAATGGCAACTTTACATATAACGATCATCATATTTGAAGGTGTTATTACTTATAAGTATATTTACTAAGACCTGTTTGGTGGCAGGGGTAGTTGTACATTTCCCATTGGCATTGGTTAATGTTCAAACCAAATAGAAGTAAAGATTTCAAAACTGACTCTCAAAGGAGGCAACAGGCTCTATCTGCTTGGAAGATTGATTCAACACAACTTTCCTACCTCAATGGAGCTCTCTGCTAAACAAAGGTGAGCCTATACATATGGGTAGGTTAGGACAAAAATTACCGAGCTCCCTCTGCACTTACCTTCGGGAATATCTCAGGCAACAGGGATTAACCCTGACCCTACCCCTCTAAGTGCAATGGGAAAGTACTGGATGGGGTAACGGGTCCCCTGGAATTAGATATTGTGAAATGAACCTTTGGTCAAGAAGAGCCACAACTATGTAACTGAGCAAAGTAGAATAGAGGGTCAATGTAGAAGTAACAGACAACAGTTAGGATCAGAGTCATGCATGATTATGAGAAACTGAACAGAATTTTTTTAATGCAGATAATGAGAAAAATCTGTTTTGATATATGATATCATATGAGTGATTTTCATCATAAAACAGCAAATTACTGATTTTCTATAATGACCAGATTAAGAGAATGCCAAATTTAAAAATAGTTTCCATGTTGATATATACATAGATATCTGTTCATCATTCAAATATTCAATCAACTTAAATAGAAAAGCAAAAGAGTAGGAAACATAGTTGGATGAAAAGATTAGAAAGTAATTCATTTCTCAGATCTCTAAAATATTTGCAAATGTACTTGAAACTTTCACAAAAATCAGTAAAGATTTATGAGAGCTTGTTTCCCATAATTCGCAGTGTTCTTTTTATTACCATATTCCATCCTCTCTCTTTCTGCTTTGAATATTTTACGACAATATTGTAATATCTATGCATTCTACCATATAACATATTCGTAAATATTTACATGCTTCAATCATCAAAAGAATGTATAGCAAAGAATTTGATCTTAGCAAATCTCATACTCATATCAGAAATCTAAATTTGCATGCATCACATTCAACGCTTCAAGTGTCACAGTTGACTTTAAAATAAATTTGCAAATTAAAAATTCAAATCAACAACTTTTTTCTCTTTTTATTCCAGTCTTCAAGGGATTCCTGCCCAGTGCAGAGTTTCTAATAGGATATTTTAGCAAATTTAGGACAATATGTTTTTTTCGTTTTACTCATACTATGAAAGAATTTTGCTATCAAAATTCGAATAACAGTTTAACAAAAAAATCTTTGATGTTTTTTAGTAACTACACAAATACCAACAACAACAACAATACCAGCAACTACACCAATGATTACTACTACAACAATACCAACTACAGCAATACCAACAACTACACCATTGATTACTACTACAACAATACCAACAACAACAACAATACCAACAACTACACCAATGATTACTACTACAACAATACCAACTACAACAACAATACCAACAACTACACCAATGATTACTACTACAACAATGCTTACCACCCCGGTACCAACAACAACAACATTAAAACCTACAACTACAGTGCTTACTACAACAACACCAGTACTTACTACTACAGAAGCTGGTAAAGAATATTTTGTCATTATTTTACAGTATTTTTATATAAAAGTTCAAACATACATAAAATTTCTTGATTCTCTAATCTGAAATTCTGAAAATCAAAAAGCTATGAAAACTGGACATTTTTTCTATGGATGTCTACAGCAGACTAAAGTTCGCATTTAGTGCCAAACATGAACCAACACAACCCATATTCAACTAAGATCATCTGGCTTACTTCCACAAAAGTGATTATTTCATGATGGTGTTGGCTTATCCCACACTATTCAGTTGTGGCTCAGTACTCCAGCTAGTTGTTTTTCTCTGGTAAATTTTGACTTAGATGATGGTGAAAATGTTTAAAAGACCTGCTGATTCTCTTATGGATAAAGTGAGAGGCAGAAAATGAAACATTCAGAATCCCAAAAAGTATCTGGTCCTAGATATTTGGGATAAATGATTGTGTACCTGTATACCTTAATATATTTTTGTTTAATATCAATATAATTATTTAATTTTTCATAATAATGAATTGATAATTGTGGAAAAATTCACTATCATATAAAAATAATTTGATTATTTACCAAATATCTTGCATCTTCATAGTTTTCTCTTTAAAATGAAAGAATTTATCTTGTACAGCAACGACAACTCTTCTTACCACTACACCCACACAAACTTCTACTCCCAAGTTGACAACCACACTGAAACCTACAACTTTGGCAAGTGAGTAAAATTGTTCTATCATATAAGTCCTTTTTAAAAGTTGAATTATTTAGAGCAAGTTAGAAAGAACGAATGTTTCTAAATAAAAAAGAATAAATACAATTCTTATTTAAGAAAATGAAGTCTGTATTTGGTTTAACACTTATTTGGTTACGTCTTTGTTAACTGTTCACTAAACGTTGTGCCTTGTACCTTGAAAAAAAACTGCAAGTACAGTCATGACAATCACAATCAGCCTCTCTCCAGAATCAGCATGATTATAGATCTTTAGGAGACATATTGAATGGCTCCTGTTTCACGTCTCTGGCTCAAAGGTTTCCAGTGATACAATCCTCTGAACTTTGCAGAAAATCTACATTTTTTTAAGGTAAAGATTAAGTTTAAAAATCAACATCTCAGTTGTTTTTACACCTAGAAAGCTCATTCATATACCATTACATTATACAACTTTTATTCCATGCGTTTTTATCTCAGAGGTCAAATAAACAGTTGACCTTGAATTTGGCCACTTTATCAAAAGATCATTCATCTGGGATTTTTAAAAAAAACTATGATTAAAAAAAGATATGCTAAAGAGCATGAGAAATTGCTTGATATCTGTAATGTCCATTTAATGTCCACATATTTTGAATGCGAAGAAAGGGAAACAACTGTGCCTACCTGTGAAAAGAATGGAGCAGGATTTTTTCTGCAGAAGCTGATGAGAAAGTTATTTGTGTATGGTTGGCTTGGACTAATTTCTTTTTCAAACAAAAAAGCCCAAATTGTTCTGTAAATCAAAGTAAATTCCTTTTTCTGTTTTACAATTTTAGCAACAACAATTCCAATACCTACCACAACACTTAAGACGACAACACCAGTGCCAACCACAACTACCCCACTGGAGACTAGTACAACAGTACTGACTACAACAACTTTTCTTACTACAACACCAACAGCCACTACAACACCATTACCCACTACAACTGCATTGCCAACAACTACAATTGTTCCAACAACAACACCATTACCAACTACTACAATTGTTCCAACAACAACACCATTACCAACTACTACAATTGTTCCAACAACAACACCATTACCAACTACTACAATTGTTCCAACAACAACACCATTACCAACTACTACAACAATTCTAACTACTACTCCTACAGGTTGATGAGTTTTTCCAGATTATTTTTGAATAAAGAAAAAATTAGATATTGGTCCTCATTGTAAAGATTATAAAAAGAAATAGCCATGCCTGAGATAATGCTATAATATCATACTAACAAAAATTAGACTGTTTCTGATAAAATATCTCTATTGGTTTAAAAAATTAGTTTTAAAAAGATGGACAGAAGCATTCTCGGTATTTGTATTATAAATATGTAAATTTATACAAATCTGTTCACTCAAACAGAAAATACCATTCACCAATTGAATCATGATATTTATAGTCACCAGTCAAATTGTTGGTTTTTAACTAATTTCTCAATATTTTCATTTCTTATAGTTACAACTGTAGCACCAACAACCATGACAGGTAAAGTATTAACTATGTAATCTTTTTCTATATCAAACGGTCATATATTCTGGGCTAATATATATGAAATAGTTGTTATAAGATATGTATATAAGTGTGTTTTCTCTACTTATAAAACATGAACTGATCAAAGGAGAAAATGTTTGTATTTTTTCAGTCAATTCTGAGATTGTGAAATAGTTATTTTTACGTATAATTATACTTCATACAAAATAAGAACTGAAAAAGGGTTATTTAATATGGATAGATGATCAAATTCAGGTGATACAGTTATTTTTAATCAAATCACATTCACTCTTACATTGAAAATGTATTGGGAATGGTCCATACCCTCATTCAATTTTGTCAGAAGTACTGATAATTTAAGTCATATCTGATTCATATTTTTTTCGATTACAATTCAAATTGTTTCCACTATTTAATTTCTGCCACTCAACTCATTTGATTAAATTGAATTATTGTTCCGTATTTTTATTGCAGTAAGATTTATGTGATATTTGTACCAAAAGATACGTAATAATTCTTATTCAAAAAAGCAAAATTTTGTAATTGTGGTTTTCGAGTGTGAATTGATTTAAAGAAATTTAGATCAAATAGGTGTACTGAACTGTTTTACTAACCTTTGCATTATTGTTAACACTTGTTATTGAGAATAATATTAACAGTCATTGAACTAAAAATAATTGTCAATTTTTGTATTTTCTGTTTCTCTCAATATAATTCTCTCAAAGAAGAGTGTTATAAACTATGTAAAATTTTATTATGGATACATTTTAATAAAATTGTGGACTTTATTTAACCTTTAGCACTCTATAGGCAACTTTATTTGCTTTGCAAGAAATTGATTCTACCACTACAGATGATTCCAATCACCAAACAGTAGTGTATTTGAAATTCAAACTTTTACAGGCTTTCAAAATTATTAAGTGCACTAAACTTTGACACTCTTGTAAAAGAATGTAGATTATTCTGATAACAGCTAAGGAAAGAAGGTATTCAATGTGAACCTAATTTTCTTTTGCATACTAAACATAAATTGTTTTACAAGGATCAAAAATTAGCCTGAAATTCAGCAAATAGTCAGATGTATTTATTCAATAATGCTATTTATTGAAATCTCTTCATTTTTCTAGAATCTTATGCTGTAAAGATGGATGGGTTAAAGGACCGTAGTCTTATCAGAGATTACCAGATTAAACTTTCAAGCAATCAGAATGCAATTGACAAAATCCGACCTGGTGGAGGTGGATGGACCCCTGACATAAGTGATAAACAACCAAGCGTAACATTTTCTGTTGGAGATGCCTTTAAATATGGTGGTAATATCCGGTTGCCAATGGCAAAGAATGTAAAATCATTTGATGTCATTTTATCAGGAGGTGAGAAACCAATAACATTGAAGGTAAGTTTTGTATACAAACGGTAATATTCTGAAGCAAATTATGTGCAATAATTGAAATAATGTATTCTGAAATGTATACATCATTATCAAAATTGTTTCAATTGAATTTTTCTAATGACCAATCTTGTAACAAAAATATTGACAATTGCAAATCTGCTGCTAAATAACATATCTGAGCAGTATATCTATAATAGCTCTCACTACAATTTTTTGATGCATATAGCAGAAATATTCCTAATCTTTTTTTAAGTAGTGAGTGTTTTTGTTGTATCTGCTGTTTTTCTATGTCATCAATGTTATATCAGCGTAATCCTGGCCATTCTCTGCTCTCACAGAGTAAAAGAGACTTTTGTTTACTTGAAATGTAATTCCATGAATGGTCTGCATCTGTACTATCACTTCTGTTTACAATGGCTAATGACTCAGCTCTCAGACTAAGGCTCTCTCACAATGAGCCTCTCACAAAATTGAGAATTATGCTCAAGGTGAGACTTTGCAGTCAGCTGAATAAGGAATGGCAGTCAGTGATTTCACCACAGCCAGATTAAGTCAGTACGGGGCCTGTAGCATATGCATAGAAAATACACGTTTATATTAAAAACGCATTCATTTTTGACTTGTTAAGTAATGAAATTTTTTCATTCGGTACACAGTCAGATAATACATCAAATATATCTGATATTTCAGAAATAGTATTACTTAGTTTTCGTTTTGATCTTTGTGCAGCAACTTTGACTTCAGCTTCAAATACCTTCCTATTTACACATTGTGTAAGTATCGCATAAATACCATAACCCCAATTAAAGGTTACAATTGGCTAAAATCACTAATTTTAAAAACCTAGTCATTCATAAAGGTTGAAGGCAGTATAGTGCTGTAGTAATAGAGTAAGTGCATTATCACTGAATTGGAATTGATAGCTTGTAAGCACTCAGCATGGGGCTCTTGTGGGGTCTTTAGCATATGCCACTTTTGCTACATAGTTTATCCAGCAGTGGATGTCACATTAGTCATGAGAGTCCCCAACAGTTTTGTGGTTTAACAAACTGGTGTATTGAAAACCATTTTGTTGCAAGCATTGACATGACTCTTGCCAAAAGTATTCACCTGGAACAGGTCACACAGCAATTCACTGTTAGGTCTAAGCAACGACATGACTCGTTGCCAAGCGTATACACCTGGGAAAAGGTCACACAGTAAATCACTGTTTGGTCTAAAGCATCTGAGAAACAGTTTAGCACATGGTGTAATCCATGACTCGAAACAATGAGATGTTTATTCTTGACTGCCTCAGTGCTAACATACCAATGGCAAAGAATGTAAAATCATTTGATGTTGTGGCTTTTGTCTGAGATCAGGTAAGATAGCTGTGGTCCAAAAGTTTCTTTTTACACAACCAACAAGTTATGTGCATCTCTGGTTAGAACACATATCAATCACAGACATTTTTGGCTCTGATTAAGTCCTCCATTTTCACCACAAATTTTCAAAATGCAGACATAATACTATATTAAACTGTACTAACAACATCAACTTTTTTGCTTCAGATTGATTTATTATTCAACTTTCAGGGAAATGGACCTGGAGATATTGTTAAAATTCCATTTGGAACTACTGCAGATAAAGTTACCATCAAATTCCATCCTGAATCTCCTGATTCTCAAATGAAAATAGAAGTTTCTATGATTGGAAGCTTTGAAGAAATGTGTAAGTTTACTAAGCTCTCTTTAAGACAAGCTGATAATCTAAAAATCAAAAACAGCAATTATATATAAAATGTCAAAGCTAATGAGTAATAAAATATCTTTAGAAGTATATTCAATATATTTATTAAAAGTGGTAAAATTTGCTTATTCAATTTTTTTTCAAATGATTCATTCAGTTCAAAATTAGAATATATTTTGAAAGGCTAAAAAAAATATAAGGGTCTGTCAACTGAAATATTCTTCAAATTTACTTGAAATTATTAGATATTTTATATATTTAAAATGCTTGACGGATAAATTATTTACTCTTTGATAATGGTAAATTTGTCACAAAATAATTGGAAATAACCTAAAAAATTATGTTTTTGGAGAAGTACAGGTATAAGAAATATTGTTCTTGTGTTGAAACTACTGATGTTTTTCATGCAATTTTGTAGAAAAATGTTTGCATAAGGATGTAAACAGGGTCACCATTAAAGAATTTGTTTGGAGAGAAAGTTCTTGACTTAGAGAGTTGCAAATAAACTCTAACGTGTTTGTTTTAGATTCACCTTCGTATTTTCATCCAAAGGTTTTACGAAATATTCTTCTTATATATAGTTCTAGTTGAAGAATGGGTGCCCGCTGAGTTAGTGGGGCCATGTGGACGTTAGTGGAAATGTGGACAAAGGAAGGGAGATGTATGGAGAGAATGTACACATAGTATGAACATGGGTGCAGAGATGAAACAAAGTGAAAAGGACACATACAAGTATTTGGATGGACAAATAAAATGTTCATTTAATACATGAACAGTAATGACAAATGAAAAATGAAATACATGAAATGAAATCATCAATATGATCGATCGTGTAAAGAGAAGAGAAGAGAAAGTGGAAGATAGCTTCTAAGCCAAAGTAGGAAGCTTTGTTGCCATGATAGTTGCCGTCGTCAAAGTCGAAGCGGAGTTGCCTGAACTACATTTGAATCCATAAAGCTTGGGGCATACCAAGGAATGGTCATGGAGATTGGGTTCAGTGTGTATGCCAAACAGCCAAGTTGCATGCTCAACTTGGGGGCCATTCTCTGACACTGGAGAACATACAACAGACTGACTATGTAAGGCAGTAAACACATGAGGTTTAATTCATGGGTGTCTCCCAAAGTAAGGAAAATTAGGAGACAGATCATTGTGACAATCGGATAATAAAAAGCATTGCCATTTCATTCATGAGAGTTAGCAGTGTATACACGTTTGGAGCACGTGTTGGGTGATGACACAGTTGAGTAGCTGTGTGTATGTGAGATGCTTCAACATCATTGAACTGAAATGGGCAAAGTTAATGCAGACATTGGTCATGTAGGAAAAATAGTTAAGTTCGGATTGTCTGGAAGGCCAGCAGAATGATACCAATCTTAGAGAGGAGGAAAGAGAGAGAAAGAGTGACTGTAAACAATTGACCACGCATGTTCTAGGCTTTTATAGGGAGTCATCATAGGAAGTGACGTTTTTTATATCTAGCTAAAAGATGGGTTTTGTATTTAAGAATTAACTTTTTAGTTTTAATTACTTTTAGTTAAGAATTAAGAATAGAGGGTGGTATACAGGCAAACCCCATAATATACTACTGTGATTCTGAAAATCTCTTCTTTCATGCATGTAATTAATCAGTTACTGAAAGATCTTCATTTGTAATAATTCCCATTAATTCTATTAATCACTTGATGCAAATTTGTCTAATGCTGGTAAAAATGGGACAAATTCATTGTATGAGGCAGGGTTGCCTGCACAATCAAATACATGTTGAAGAGTGAAGTGAGAAGGATTTCTAACATCTGGCAAGGCTGTGATGAATAATAATAATGAATAAAAAATGAAAAGAAATGATGTAAATGGGATTGTCTCTCCAAGAAGAGATCTTGCTTTTAGAATCTCTTG
This sequence comes from Thysanoteuthis rhombus, assembly GCA_963457665.1. Taxonomy (NCBI): domain Eukaryota; kingdom Metazoa; phylum Mollusca; class Cephalopoda; order Oegopsida; family Thysanoteuthidae; genus Thysanoteuthis; species Thysanoteuthis major. The sequence continues at coordinate 47,749,532 of OY735212.1, read as the reverse complement.
ATACTTGCATAACAACACTCAAACCAACAAACACATACTTCTACAAATTTGAAACAATTCCAAGTATAACATCTGTGATTATTGACTTGATAATTTTGTACAAGTCTCCAATGGAAAAAATGTTGAAAATCTGAAAAATCTCGATATCTGAATGGAAATATGAATTTCTTTCCAGCAACAACTCAAATACTCACAACGACACATATTCCAACCACCACTCCAGTCCAAACAACAACAATGCTTACCACCACTGCCATACCAACAACAACAACTCCAGTGCCTACCACAACTGTGACACCTTCAACACCATTCCTGACAACAACAGTGCCAAGTATTACTCCAGAATTTTTTCTAACCTTGACATTTTTTATGTAACTCAAATTTAATATATGGATTTTGCCAGACTCACAGAAAATGCTTGATTATCATATATACTAAAATTTTTCTTTAATATCAAGTATCATTGGAAAATGATGAATTTAATTGCATATAAGACACCATTTTTTTCTTTTAAATGGTTCAAAAGGTAAAGATGACCTTCACTGTCTAGCCTTATCCTAGCACACATTTGCCAGAACTAGAAAAGGTATTCAAAAACTGGGAAATGCCTTTTTTCTCAATATTCTCTGCTGAAATAAGGAATTTACCGGAAGAGAACTGAAAAGTTGAACATAATCTATTGGAGCTTATGGCACCTAAAAATACATATTAATCCATTGAATTTTCCTTCACTTAAATGTTCAACAGACAATTTTAAAGCATAAAGGATATTAATAACTGAAAAATGTGCTTCTAGAAAATCTCCATTTGATTAACAAACCAAAAAATGTAGTTTATTTTACTGATATTTTGATGCTTGCTCCCATCATCTTCAGAATTAAACTGAAGTTCTGTTGAGTTAGTTATAGAATTGCGATGAGGGAAATTCCTATCATTTGTATGAATTCAATGGGTTTTGATACACTTTTATAACAAAAATTATTTTATTTTTCATTTCCACTCAGTTATTTATATGTGTGATCAATGAATTTTTTTTTTTAGTTTTCTTCATTATTTGGGATTATATCCTGTTACAGGAGTGTACAACCTTTGATTTCAAAAGGGTGCATGAGTAAACTTATATACATAGATATGCTGTAACAACTTTAGTTAGCTATGCAAACCTACCATCAAGCTTAATATCAGTCTTATCTATTGTAATATCAATATGCAATCAATAAACTTATAACTTCCTAATATAAATTAATCTAGTGACAAATATTAAAATTTAGATTCATAAACAAATTCAAAATGATAGGGAAAGATTGTTTAAAACTTTTCAAAATGAATTGCTTTTATCATAACCATTTTTCTTTGCTGTACCCTTCAGAGTAGCTAGTAACTAAGTGTCATCAGGTGTTAGTACTAACTGAACTTTACTTTCTACTAATTACTTTTGTAATAGAATGAAGTTATTGAACACACACACTAAAAACCTACTTTAGTTTCGCTTGACTGAATACTCATATGCACTGGCAGTTACTACAAAAATATTGCTGAAAAGGATTCTTTTTTGGTTCGGTGATTAATTTGAGAAATGAACTGACCATTAGTTCCTTCTTGTGATATAAGCAACCACAAAGCAGGGTGAAGATCATGCTATCACACGTAATTTTGACTGCTGAGAATCAATCATTTATTTCTTAATTATATCCATGTTTTTTTCAATTTGATTCCACTTATTTGTTTCCTAGTACATTGAAAAGTCCAATAATGCTTTTCAAAATTTCAAATGACAAAGAGCCTTTCTTGTATTTTCATAGTATTTAAGCCTAGCTTGACAAAGATTTTACATCCTTGCTAAAAATTGTATCTTACATTATTGGTGTGAGTAGATCACTAAATTCATAGCCTAATATGTAGTTGTTAGCTGAATTTTGTTCTTGAATTTTCTCTGTATCATATTTGATCAATATGATTCATATTCACCACTGAATTGAGTGCATACACAAGGGAGAAGATTATGATGAAAAAAAAAATTTGTTGTGTAAAAACATGCTCTTTTCATCATTAGGCTATGGACTTATTGATGTACCTATGTAAGTGTTTGAAGTAATTTACATCATATATATATATATATATATATATATATATATAGAATAATTAATAATAATGTCATCCACAGACAGCTGTTTTGTCGTATTACGACTCTTCAATGTGGCTATAGACTCGATATTTACCCAGTATTGCCAGGCAGTATTGAAACCTTTGCTCCAGACCTGGAGTCCAGTGTTCTTTCCTTGCCCTAAGCAGAACTGGGCAGTCTATAGGACTGAATTTAGCGATATCTTTTTTAAACATAGTTCGCCATCTACTGAAGTGCTCAATTCAATAGTTAGAAGAGCATTGCATATCTACTTTTGATGGGTGCCCTACTTAAGAGTGTTCTACCCTAGAATGGGGGGAGTGGTAAGATATATATATATATATATATACATATATATATATATATATATATATATATATATATATATATATATATATATACACTTATAACATCTAAACATTTTTTTTATTATCGTGGTTAAATTGCATCTAATGATTAGATTAGACGCTTAACCAAATTAAATTTTTTAGACTTTAATAATAACATAATATTGGAAGCTAGTATGAAATTAACATGCTTCATTACAATGACTCCTGAAAATTGAATCTAAATTAAGATTATTGTAGAGGAAATGATTTTTCACGTTTAATAGAATTCAAATGTGTTCATGCATAAAATCTGAATAACTTGAATTAAATGCAGTGATATATATCTAACAGTCAAGTGAATTTCTTAATTTGTGATTCTAAATCTTACTTCCTTTTTTTTCTAATTGATATCAATTCTTTATTTATTTTAGCCACAACCCAAGTGCCAACAACAATCACAGGTTATTAATCTATTATATTCATTTATGGTTTTATAAATTGAAATTGGTTTAGATCCTTACAGCAATTACACTTGGTTTGTTAATCATATCAATATTGCTCATAATAACAAATTAATTCTAATTTTTAAAACAGAATGATAATTCATAGCAAAATGAAAGAAAGTATCTATGAGATATACATATTACTTTCACAATTCAGTGAAATTCACTATCAGTTCATATATTAGCATGTTGACTGTCACACTTCTGCTGTACATGAAATATATATTTGCTTCAATTTTGTAGAAGGATGCTCAATAGCCCTTTTTTTAAATTATCATATTAGTTGTAAATTTTCTGAAATAAAAGCATTATTTATACTTTATACATTCATTCAGTTAAATAGCTTTGTCCCATTGAATTCTAGATATTTTGACTTTTTCTCCTTAACTATATGCATAGGCCCAGTTTTTCACTTGAAAGATCTGAAACTTGATAGAAATATTGAACAAAGCCAAACTTTTAAGCTTTATAAACTTAGAAAACTTTTAAAAGAATCATTTTCATCCATTAATATATTTACCATAGATAAATCCCAGGTAGAATGAATAGTCATTCAATATAAGTATAATGAAGTGCCAATAAATAATTGATTAGTAAGCATTCTTATGATCATGATGCTATGATTCTGAAAAAAGAATGTATAGCATAATATTTCCCAAGAATATCTTGAGTTACTCCAAAGAAGATACATACTGATAATCAATATTTGATAAACAAACCAGGAAGTGAATGATTTCATTAATATTTCAATCTATCCCTTGGAGCAGTATTACTGGAAGTGATTCACATTACGTGTTTAAAAAGAAGCAATAACTTCCAAGTTATGTCATTATAGTCAAAGGATAATGAATTAATACAGAAATGATAAAATGCATTCATACTTTCTTCCATGTTCATCAAATATTGGTTACCAGCAAGTGGGTTTTTGAAGTTACTCTTCTCTTCATACCTACACTTGGTTGAATATAGAACAAATCAGTTGGTCACGTCAATTCCTTTTTGAATATTAAACAATATATCTCCTTGAATCTAAACGTGTTAAATACTTTATAAATTATGGTAATAGTTGAAAAAAATTTCACTGTGTGGCCAATAAATAGAACATTAGTTCATTTCATTGAAACTAAATGAAATGTTTTATCCCTTATAAAGAATATTCATAAATTCATTTGATAAATTAAAAGTGATCAGATAAAAATAATTGAAAATTTGAGATTCTGCAAGGATAGTTTTATTTTTTGGTCTCTTTTTCAGCCTCATTGTGTGTGTCTATAGATGGATTAGGAGATTCTTCAATGATAAGGAACTGGGACATTGATGTATCTAGCAATGAAGGAAAGAAGACTGATATCCGACCAGGTGCAATAGGATGGACACCTGATGCCAGTGATAAGAAAAACACTGTTACAATGTATGTTGGTGATGCTCTCAAATATGGTGCCACATTACGCCTTCCCAAAGCAAAATGTGTTGGAAAGTATGATGTCATATTGATTGGAGATGATGGAGAAGTTAAAAGGTTCAATGTAAGTCTCATTTAGTTTGATTTATTAACATTTGGCTTCTTTTTTCTGCACAATCCCACACTTATTCTCAAAGACTTTATCATGACAACAATCACTAAACTAAAGATATTCCTGATTTGATATCTTTTAGATAATAAGGAACTGATTGCCACTTAATTTTCTCCCTCTACAAATCCGTATGGGACTAGAATAAGACAGTCAAATATTATTCAAAGAAAATTGAGATAGATTTCATGATGTTTTTTGTCATTGATGAAATTATGTATGTACATGTTATGGTAATAGCTTATGTGATTTGTTTTGTCATTAGAATATTCACTGCCAGGATAGTGTGAGGATTCCATTTGGTACAAATGCAGACACAGTTAAGATTCACTTCACTCCAGACAATCCAAATTGTAAAATGCAGATTACAGCATCTCTTGTTGGATGTTTCCAATCAGGATGTAAGTATTTTGAAATTTTGGTATTTTAAATAAATTTGACTAATGTTATTTTATATGGAAATACATCTTATACATTAATGAATGAGATTGTGAAGTTTCTGTTCTAGATTGAAATTTATTTTCTTCTTTTCACCCATCAATCAGCAATATTTTTTTTACTAGTATTGAGAATCAAAAACAGTTTATTTCCAATTAAAAAAAGTGGGACATGTTTTGGAATGCTTAATACATTCAGTGCCAAAATATGTTAATTAATGTTTTCACTCCTTTACCTGTTGAGTACCAAACAACATTTATTATGTAACATCCCCTCTTTTTGAATTTGCACTTCGTCTTCATTTTGTCCTCCACATATTGCTATGACTAATACCCATTTTTCATCATTGCTATTTAGTCTCTGAGGAATCCTCATTGTTTTATTTTTGGCCTAATCAGTAAAAAAAAAAAAATAGGGGGCCTGAAAGTCTTAATATGAGTAGATATCACTAATGTTGTATATGATGATATCAAAAGTTTCATTTCTTAATGTATCTCCTATGTTTATATTCAAAATTATACTTTTTTATAACAAATATGTTTATATCAAAACTTTCTTTAACATCTTTTGATTGATTTTATCTTTTACAGCTACCACTGTACCTACAACATGTATGTATCCGAATCTTTACAAGGGATATTCTTTGTATCAAGTGGGAATTGCAAGATAAACCACTTTTTTTTCTGTTAAAGATAAAAAAATAAAAACTTATAATTATTTTGATCTCAAAACAAGGTTGAAATATTTATTAATTGTGTAATTTATCATTAAGTTCCTTTAAGACAACTTTTCTATTTGAAGCTCTTAGAAATGTTTCAGGGAAAAATAAACTTTCCCCGAAGATGAACTTCTTTTTTTTCTGTTATGTCCTTTATTCTAAAAAAGAAACCCTCCCTTCAGTTAGCAGATAGTATAAATTTAGTTTTTGGTTTATATGATTTTTAGGTATATAAATTGAATGAAAAATAAAACCATATTTAATTTTTAAAATGATTTGCCTACTTTCAAAAATTGTAAGTTTAAAATTTAAATGATTTATGATTATTACTTTTTTTGAATTGCAGTAACTTCAACACAAAAGCCAACAACACAGACAGGTAAATTTACTTTTTCTAAGAGTGCCTTCAATTCCCATAGACCTGGATAGATATCAAGATATTTCTAAATGTATAATCAGATGGAACAAGATTTATGAAATGATTTCTTTTTCATTTTCAGCCTCATTGTGTGTATCTGTAGATGGATTAGGAGATTCTTCAATGATAAGGAACTGGGACATTGATGTATCTAGCAATGAAGGACAGAAGACTGATATCCGACCAGGTGCAATAGGATGGACACCTGATGCCAGTGATAAGAAAAACACTGTTACAATGTATGTTGGTGATGCTCTTAGATATGGTGGCGTGTTGCGTCTCCCCAAAGCAAAATGTGTTGGAAAGTATGATGTTACATTAATTGGAGAAGATGGAGTAGTCAAAAAGTTTACCGTAAGTCTTATTCAAATCTATTATTTGTAAGAAGCCATGTCTCTTGGAAATCTTTCTTAATACAGAATTATGGAATGTGTATTTAATATAAAATATCATTGTGTTATTAAGGTTCTAGGTAAATATGCCCGTGGTAAATTAACCTGCAATAAATTACCCTATGCAAATTTCACCAACAATGGATTCCATCACTGTAAATTCATTCAAAATGTTCATGAAAAATTTCTGGTCACCGTTATTAATAATTACATATTACTTATTAGTGATGGTAATGAATTTTGTGGTTTGTCTTCAGAATATTCACTGCCAGGATAGTGTGAGGATTCCATTTGGTACAAATGCAGACACAGTCAAGATCCACTTCACTCCAGACAATCCAAATTGTAAAATGCAGATTACAGCATCTCTTGTGGGATGTTTCCAATCAGGATGTGAGTATTTTATCAACCTTTTTTATTTTAGCTTTCTCTTGAATGCCTGTTAATGTTTTAGGAATCATATTCCATGCAAAAATGAGTTGTTAGCTTCACAGATATTCACTGTATGCAGTGTAAACTCATAGCTATTAAATGAATGCATTTATTGGATTTCGCATCTCCATTCATTTTTTTAAACTAAAAAGAAATTGAAACAAGAATATATTCATCTTTATAGGCATAAAACAAGATTATATCAAAAGAACCTGTTTTAAATATGTTCATTTTTATCTGTATAAAACATGTTAAGACAATTTAAAACAGAAAACTGTGGAATGCAAGCAATGAGTCAAATTAGTTGATCTTAAATAATGTGAATAAAGAAAAATATTCACAAAAATGAACTACATTTTCTTGTTTGTCAATGAAATACTCATAACCTCCAATAATGTTTTTCCTATCACTTCCAGCTTATATTAGGAAATTATCTAATAAACAATGATATATTCAGGTTGGAAGGTCAACCGGTGGTAGAAATTGGGTTCTGGATAGTTCTAGTTGAAGATGGGCGCCTGCTGGAATTGATGGGCCTATGTGGACATCAGTGGAAAAGTGGAGAAAAGAAAGGAGATGTATGAAGTGAATGTGTGTTAAGTATGAACATAGGCACAGGGATGAAACAAAGTAAAAAATATACGTATGAGTATTTGGATGGACAAATAAAACGTACATTTAATACAGGAACATATTGACAAATAATAAATGAATATGGAATACATGTAATGATAACATGATACAATTGATCGTGTAAAGAGCAGAGAAGAGATAGCAAAAGGTGGTAGCTTTGTTGTCATTGATAATACAGGCGTCAGAGTCAAAGTGGAGGTGCCTGAACTGCTTTTTAGTCCATAAGGCTTGGAACATATCTAGAAATGGTTATGGAAACCGGGTTCAGTGTGTATGCTGACCTGCCAAGTTGCGTGAGCAACGAGGGTAATTCTTTGATGCTGGTAGACGCTCGACAGAAAGACCATGAAGTACACTGAACACATGGAGTTTAATCCATGCGTGCTTCCTGAAGTAAGGAGAATTAGGAGACAGATCACCATGACTATCAGGTAGTAAAAAGCATTGCCATTTCATTCATGAGAATGAGAGGTGTATACGTGTTTGGAGCATGTACTAGATGAGGACACGGTTGAGTAGCTGTGCAGCTGTGCATATTTGAGAACTGAAATAGGCAAAGTACAGAGATTGGTCATGGTGGAAAAATGGCCAAGTATTGTATCGGCAGGGAGGTTGGCAAAATGTACCGATCTTAGGGAAAAGGAAAGAGAGAGAAAGAGTAGCCGGCAACAAGTGCTGAGGGCTGAAGGACGTAATCAGCTAGAGGTGCTCCAATGAGTGTTTGACCATGTGCATCCAGGGCTTTTATTGGGGGTTGTCAAAGGAAGTGACATTTTTTATACTTGGCTATAAGGAAGATTTCGTATCTAATTCTTAACTAAAAGTATAGGAGGTGCTACACTAGTAAAAGTTATTCAGAAATTATCTTCAATCATGTACTTCATTAAGTTTTAGTGATTATTCAAAATCAACATGTCCATAATAATAAAGTGGGATTAAATGCCATAATGTGAGGAAATATGACTTTCATTTTGAATAAAAATCTTTTTTTGATTCAGAGCAGAATGTTTTCATGATTATCACTTTGTCGTTGCAGCTACAACAACAAGAATGACAAGTGAGTATTCAACAGATTGACTTGATTCACTTACAAATACAATGAGTACATTTAATAAGCAGAGAGTAACATGTATATAATGTATTAATGAAAGAGTTATCTTATCCAGCCATTCAATGAGTATATATGCAATTTTTTCAGTTTATTTGTTTGTTTATATCTATTTGTTTGTTGGAACACAAATGGGATGTGCTGATTGGTTAACTTTCTTGCTTGTGTTACTGTTTTGAATCTGAGACTGAGAAGTCTAGGTTTTTTTAAATCCTGAAAGACTGAAAATTCATCGAAGTCTTTAAAAAAAAATCAACATTGCAGTAAGGTTTTAATTATTACATATGTGAACTATTTATCTAATTGAAAAGAGTATCATTATAGTTCATTCTTTCAAAAAATTGATTTGATAAACAATGGATTTTGCCATTTTTGTAAGTATACTATTACTTGAATTATTATACTATATTATATTATAAGATAATGATTTTTTACAGTGTGATCATATATTTTGCATCACTTATTGAAGATCAGAATCATAAGACTAAAATCAGACTTTGTTTTCCTTCTGTACTTGTCATAATTTTCTAAAATCTTCATTAAGAAAAACATATTGGATTAGTTTTGAAATTATTGCCATTACTCTGTGCAATATTCATGAGTAATTGCAGTAAAATAATTGTCAAATTCACTTCTTTTCTGTTTTAGTTACTCCAACACCAAAGCCTACAACTGAAACAGGTATTCAAAATTTCTACTATATTTCTTGATTTCTTCATTTTAAATATTTGATTAAAAAAATATGTTGGTAAGTCATTATTCTAGCTGTAATTTCTATTCCTGTTTTTTTTCAGCCTCATTGTGTGTATCTGTAGATGGATTAAGTGATTCTTCAATGATAAGGAATTGGGATATTAATGTATCTAGCAATGAAGGACAGAAGACTGATATCCGACCTGGTGCAATAGGATGGACACCTGATGCCAATGATAAGAAAAACACTGTTACAATGTATGTTGGCGATGCTCTTAAATATGGTGCCACATTACGCCTTCCCAAAGCAAAATGTGTTGGAAAATATGATGTCACGTTAATTGGAGAAGATGGAGTAGTCAAAAAGTTTAGCGTAAGTCTTATTCAAATCTATAATTTGTAAGAAGCCATAAGTCATTTGGAAATCTTTCCTCATTACTGAATTATTTATTGAGTGTATTTATGATGTAATTGAACAACTATAGACATCAAAGGTGGCAAAGGATTCTATCCTTTTTTTATGTGTGAATGTGTTTGCTTATATGTTTGTGGTCTTGTGCTTTTGGCCATTGCATTTCATCTACAGACTTGAAAATTGGCATCAGTATTCCATCAGACCCCTTTTAAAAATATTCTTTTGATTTTTTAGAAAATGTCTTTTTAGGTGGATTTATTAATAACATCTAGACTCTCTGAAATCTACGTGTTTCTTTATTCTATTTCAGATGTTTTCCTGTCGAAAACACCAGTAATGTCATAAATAGAATTTATTCCAACCATATTTGATCTTTGATTGAATTAAAATTTGGATGCTACAAATATGGACTGTGATGGCGAATATTATTCTGTGTTATTAATAACTATCTATAACTTGTTAGTAATTGTAATGATAATGGTTTATTTGGTTGGTCTTTAGAATATTTGATGCATCACTAACTATAAAGAAAAAGTGTCTTACAAATAACCAGATATTTTGGGCTCTCGTCTTCAAGATACTCATGAGACTGGGACAGCAGTGTTAAAAATGCTTGTTGTGAGAACTCTTCACAGAATTTATGTAAATTGGAAATTTATCAATATCACAATATAATGCATTTCATGCAAGTAATAGAATTGTTTTATGTGGTCTGTTTTGTCTTCAGAATATCCAATGCATGGATAGTGTGAGGATTCCATTTGGTACAAATGCAGACACAGTTAAGATTCACTTCACTCCAGACAATCCAAATTGTAAAATGCAGATTACAGCATCTCTTGTTGGATGTTTCCAATCAGGATGTAAGTAATTAAGCTGTCATATCCTCATTATTTCAATAAAAGATAATTTTATATTATGACTTTGATTTTGCTTTTGGTCAAAGTTAATATCCATCATATGAATGCCTTTTCCCATAATTACCATAATTAAGTTGTACTGTTTACGTACACTGATTTTTTTTCATCCATATCCTCAGCATCTTTTTTTCTGTCATTTAATTCTTGGTTCCTCTCCCAAATACATTAATACAATAGGATCTTGGTGTAAATGTTAGATAGGATCCATGATCCATGCAGATGGTGAAATTCATTGATTATTGCAAATCATATGTACTAGCAGTGTTACTAAATTTATTTTTAGTTTAAGTCTAAGATTCAGTCAAAAATATCTAGTAACATCTATATAAGCCAGATGCATATCTAAAATCTAGGAAATATATTACATACTAGACTATTATCCATTGCATGACGGCATTTGGATGATATCAAGTCTTCTCTTTATTGGTCATCCATATTTAGCTGTCTCATAAAAGCTCATAAATTAGAGTGGGCTTTTATCGCTTATGGATGAGGAAAAGTGACTCAACAATAACTTAACCATTGAACATTTTACAGGTAAGAGACATCATAAGCATATGGGAACTCTTAAGTTAAGGGGAGGGGGGCAAATAGCTTGATTCACTTGAGATTTCATATGGATTTGCCTGAATTAAACTGATTTTCCAAAATTTCTGAAATTTTCTAAAATGACTATGATGGACTTCCATAGGATTTTTAATAACATAATGAATTTTCCTCCCAATAGACATAATCAAAACCAGAGAGTGAAATTTTATAAGCATTGCACAGCCACAGACACTGGCTATAATATATATACATAGATTAGATAGATAGATAGATAGACAGATAGACAGAGAGATATAAATAATTCATTAATCACTGGAGGGATCAATTTAGTAGTTGATAACAACAGAAAATTGATCCTCCATCATATTGATACCTAACTTCAAGAGCAGAGACTCTAAAAATATTCTAAAACCTGCTTTGAATGCACAAAGGTATTTGAATGTGTTAGGTATTTCTATGCATTTCCTTTAAAATTTAATATCAGAGCTAAAAATTAAATTTTTGCAAATCACTTAACTCCATCTTTTTCAATTTAATGGAACTCTCAGTAAATAATGAATTGTTCAGGTAAATTGACCAATTGTGTTGTGAACAAAGTCTGTTGGAAGAAGATGGTGTGGGATTAATTACTTGTTTTAATTATTTGTTTACTCAGTTGTGCAGACTCTAAGGACTCTAAGAATGCAAAATATGAAATGTATATCTGGTCTACAGACTTATTATTTGAAGTAATAAAGAGATGTACTAATCATGGGGAAGTCAGTTTACTACTAAATACTAATAGAAAACCGATCCTCCTCTTCATGGCCAGGGACATCTTAGGTCAAGATATATTATTCATGGAAGAATCATTTTATTACTTGATAGCAATTGGAAACTAATCCCCCACTTTATTGATCTCCTACTTCATGGACAGAGATTTTGAAAAACAGTGAAAAAAAACAAACCTGCCTTAAGTATGCAAATTTTCTTTCTTTTTATACCCTTTCCTTCAAACATATTATGAGGTGATGTGTCTGAAATATGACAGTCGTAGCTGGTCTAAACACTTGGATATGGACATAACTACCATGTGACCATTTTAGCATTACAAAGCAAACGATAGTGGTGTTTATAAAAGGTATAGATTATAAGAAATTAAATGTGACTTTAATCGTCAACATTTACTTTATCAAAATATTACTGATTTTGATCAAAAATAATAATTACTTTATTAATATAATTTGAATAAAAATATTACTGATTTTATCATCTTATGTCCTGCTGTATATGTAATTCGTCTTTTTATTTTATCTTCATTGCCTTGTTTAGTCTATAACACTTTTATTTAGAAACTGTTAGTTTTTATAAACTTTTTTCATGTTTCAACAATGATGTACTATTTTATAAGGAAAAAAGCTATGTTATGAAATTTAACATCTATCAAGTATCTATCTGGTATTATCAGTATTTGTATTTTTATATCTTATCTTTTACTTGATGTCTTTTGTATTTTTTAGCCACAACACCAGCAATGACAAGTAAGTATTCAACAGATATGTTTAATTTAATCCCAATTACCATTGCTACACTCACCAAACATTCAACTTTAACAATAACAGAAATGTAATTTTGGGTAAATTTCAGCATTTTAATCTTGATGATACTGCTAAGCATTGGCTGATGAGCAGAATATACAAAAGAATAGTTTCGTATTGACTGGAGAATGTTGTTTCATAATCTCATTAAGAATCAGCTAATTTGTGTACCTAATTTATTTTCAAAAGCTGTTGATTTTTAAACTGTTTGAGAATACAATATTTTACCAGTAACTTAATAGTATGTAAAAATTTGTCTACTTATAAGAAATCTGAAAATATCTGCCAGTTCAAAAATCATGAATTACTCAATAGGAATCTACGTAGAATATTAAGTCATTTTTCTGTTTCTCTGTCTGTAACAATGGACTCCTCCTCTTAAAGGTTAATTTTGTTGATAAAAATATCTCCTACCCAACATTTGAACCCATGAACTTTTCTATTGAAACAAATTTGATAGTTTTCTTTACTAAAAAAACAATCATCTCATAGAAATTCAAATATATTTGTGAGATTTTTCACAGGGATTAACTGGTAGATTATATTCCAGGGGGATAAACTCATTTAACAGATACTTTCCATTTGTTGCTACCCCAAAAACATTTTGAAAATGATTAAATTCTGTTTTTCATAAAACATAAGATTTATTTAAGGTAGTTATTTTCTTGAAATAATCTTTTCACTTTTATATTACAGCTACACCAACTCCAAAACCAACCACGGAAACAGGTAACATATTTTCTTTTGCAATCTAATTCTTTAATAAATGGAAATGGATTCATATAATAAAAAGTTTCTCATGAATAGAGCATCCTACTTTGTGTCTAGATGGATTGGACGAACTTTTTTCTTCCATAAGGAAGTATGACATAGCAATTACAAATATATAGTCAGATGAAATAGCATTTGTTTAAAAATTTTTTCTCTTCCCAGCCTCCTGGTGTGTTTCTGTGGATGGAATAGCTGATTCTTCAATGATAAGGAACTGGGACATTGATGTATCTAGCAATGAAGGACAGAAGACTGATATCCGACCTGGTGCAATAGGATGGACACCTGATGCCAATGATAAGAAAAACACTGTCACAATGTATGTTGGTGATGCTCTTAGATATGGTGGCCTATTACGCCTTCCCAAAGCAAAATGCGTTGGAAAGTATGATGTCACATTAATTGGAGATGATGGAGTGGTCAGGCAGTTTAAGGTAAATCACGGTTTTATTCATCAATTCTTGGCTTCCAATGCTACACAATATTGCACTGCACTGCTCTCCATTCCCTCAGCTCAGCTCCTCCTGTGTAGTGGGATACATGAGGCAATGATTTTGTCTCTATTTCTCAAACTATCCATGGAGATTAGTATCAATTCTATTTTTTTTTCTATGGAACCAGGTTGCTAGAGTTTGAACTTGGATCACTACTTCCATTCTTCATGCCATTAAACATTAGGCCACCCACACACTTCATTCCTGATACATTTATCATAGAAACAAATGAAGAACTATTCAAAGTTTAATCTCTTTCAATAAAAAAAAAAGTAATTTACAAATAACTAAATATTCTTGGCTCTCTTCTTCAAGATTCTTATGAGACTGGGACAGCAGTGTTAAAAATGCTTGTTGTGAGAACTCTTCACAGAATTTATGTAATTTGGAAATTTATCAATATCACAATATAATACATTTCATGCAAGTAATAGAATTGTTTTATGTGGTTTGTTTTGTCTTCAGAATATCCAATGCATGGATAGTGTGAGGATTCCATTTGGTACAAATGCAGATACAGTTAAGATCCACTTCACTCCAGATAATCCAAATTGTAAAATGCAGATTACAGCATCTCTTGTTGGATGTTTCCAATCTGCATGTAAGTATTCTGACCAAAAAATTATCTGCCATAATGAATTGAAGATTATCTTCCTATACTTATATCTGTGAAAGTTTGTGACTATGTTCACCTTCTCCCATATCGGTGCAGAGCAGGATTGGAGTGTGGGAATAAAATCTGATCTATATCATTTTGAGGAGGGTTCTATTAACTATTTGACTTTGATGCTAAACTGGATTCCCAGTGTGTGTTTCAAATTGGAAAATGCTGTAATATCATTTTAGAACTTTAATTCCATTAACATTTATTCTTTGAAAAAATATTTTAATATGACTTCATATTCAGACAACACTATTTTTTGTGAGTTTTTTTTACATGGAAATATCCCAAGTAACTTGATGCTGTAATTACTCCAAGTCTACAGATCATTGACTATGGATGGGGCTGAAGTTTTGGGGATTTCTTTTACATCTTATCTCTTGTTTCGCAGAAGATATTTTGCATCTTCAAAATGGTAGGTACATTGTTTAAATCAAATGAGGCCCACCCCAATCCATTTTGATTCTAGTAAGGCAAGAAAATAGGATGACTGCCAAGGTGGGGATGAATGCTTTTGAAAAGCATTGTTGATCATATCAAATATATTTCAGTTGGTAACAACGGATAAAATGATATGATGATAATGACTGGATTGTTATATTGATATTAAAAATAAAATTACATTCTTAAAATTAATAAATACTCAAATGAAAGTTTTGGGAATGGATAGGCTCAAATATAAATCAAAATAGGTTGGAATGTTTTAGTCATTGAGTTCAAAACCTTATACCAACGTATCTACCGTATTTAATGGCATATAAAACCCTATCTCTTATTTTAGCAAGGAATATTCCAAAAAAACACATTTCTCTGAATTCCTCTATAACCTACTTTTTTTAATTCCTCTCCAAGTTCTGGCCAATGTGGGACTGGATAAAGATTACATTTACCTTTTGATGCATTTTTGGGGGGAAAAGGGAGAGGTCATATTCCATCAGATGTGGTATGTTTATACTGGATGAATTATATTGAACATAAAGAGAGATCAACATATCAACATATATCTCAAAGCAAGATTTAGAAAGTCAGCCTTAAGAATGTAAACAAGTTTATTAATTGATATTACTGTGTGTATTCTATTTATATGATAATTTCTATGTATTTGTTTTTGTACTACAGCTACAACTGCAGCAGCAACATGTAAGTATACTGATTGTAAGAGTATTATGAAAAAATGAAATTCTAACATGACTGTATTTTACAATTGAGGCAGTTTTTCCTACCTGCCAAGTATCAATAAATCTAATTAATTCACTCAAGTGTTTGAAACCTACAAAATCTTTTGGGAAGAAGTTAATGTTACGTGTCCATGGAGAAATCAAGCAAAAGTGATAAAATATCTTTTTCAGGTGGCTATATTAATTCTTTTTGTCATTATGAAGTGATTTTGTTATGAAAATCTCACATAGAGGGAATTAGTTTCATACAATTTAACCTTATTAGATGTTCAAAAGTGTAATGCTTTTATAGCAAATCTTCATGATATTTACTCTGAAATGTAAAATAAACAAAATACTAAAATGAGAGCAAAAATATGCATACTTCTTTGAAAATTATATGTATGTATGCATGCATGTATGTCAGTGGGTATATATACAAACTCTCTTTGTTATTAACTTATATTTGTGAGGATACTTGAAGTAGCTTAAAGTAAACCTTCAAAAAGCAGCGAAAACTGTATTTTAGGCAATTGGCAAATTCAATGTAATAGTATATTTTCTCTTCTGTCAATAACAGTTTTCTCTAGTTTGATTTATGAAATTTTTCCATATTTCAGTGACATCAACTCCAACACTAACACCAGAAACAGGTAGAAACTTCCTTACTTTCCAATACTTCATTTCTCTTTTCAACTTCCACCTAAATGAATTCTTTACTTCTGATTTTGTCAAACTCCAGTCCACACCTGAAGTTGACTTTGTTTTCCTTCCATAACAAGAACAACAAGAACAATCCTCGCCAGATCTAGGGGAGTAAAAATAAATAGTTCCCTACCATTATTTGAAATCATGACCAACTGATTGGTAGTCATGACTCTCACCAACTGAGCTAAATTGAAAAGTCTTGCATATCTATCAAAATTTGTCAAATTACACAAGAGCTTATTTCATTTTAATAAATAAATAGACACATCTGTAAAATTGACATTCCCCTCCTGTGATTAGAAATCACAACCAACTGATTGGTTGTTGTGAGATAAATCAACCAGTCTTACAGACCTACAAAAATTGCTCTTACAGATATGCAAGCACTTATTTCATCGTAGTAAATAAATGAATTTATATTTTTTAAAATTAAACTTTTATAATTTTTTATTTTTATCATGTACACAAAACAAAAGTTGCAGTGATCATCTTCAATCAGAATAGAAGTAGGAGTGAAGTTTAGTTTATAGCATTCTAATTTTTCGCACCTCTGCAGTTTCTGATATTATAAAAAAAATTCTGCTATATTTCAGCTTCCTGGTGTGTTTCTGTGGATGGAATAGCTGATTCTTCAATGATAAGGAACTGGGACATTGATGTATCTAGCAATGAAGGACAGAAGACTGATATCCGACCAGGTGCAATAGGATGGACACCTGATGCCAATGATAAGAAAAACACTGTCACCATGTACGTTGGTGATGCTCTCAGATATGGTGGACTGTTGCGTCTTCCCAAAGCTAAATGTGTTGGGAAATATGATGTCACATTAATTGGAGAAGATGGTGAAGTTAGAAAGTTTAAAGTAAGTCTCATTTAGATTTTCTCATTAATACTTAACTTCCGGTACTGTATAATGTCATATATGTAAGAAAGGAGTCCTTCGACATTGGTGGTTACCAGTCATTGTAAAGTGAACCTGAATGCTGGTTGTCACCTCTCTATAAATTTTGAACATTCTGCTAATACTTGTCTGGCAGACAAAAATTGAAAAAATGTTTCATCTCACATTTACAAAAGGATTTATTGACACCTATTTGCACTGCATTGAAAGTTTATTCAAAAAGTATTTGAGAAGATGGATCTCATTCTTTTTGTAACCTAAGTTATTCCCACAAACTTTTGGCCGATGTATGTGGGAACCATAATAACTGGAAAAATGAGTTCAGTTGTCCGAAATTCTTTTGATGAAAGAAAATTTATTTGTATACCTGGTTTTGTTATCTTGCAATTAGTGTCATATCATTGGACTGTAAAGTCTCTGCATTCCTGATTGAATGGTAAAAATCACTGGATTGATAAGGATAGTCATTGGAAAAGTACACAATCAATAAAGTGCAGTACTACACAACATATGCATTGATTTTGATCCAGTCCCAAAGAAGGACTTTAAAATGCTGTCTATTGATTGGGTTGACATTTATTTTGATTGATAGAGAAATGTTTATATTTGAATTTCTGTGCAATTATCCACTTTTTTACATAGACTTATAGCTTAAAAATACCTTACATCATTTGTTTTCAGAATATTCACTGCCAGGATAGTGTGAGAATTCCATTCGGCACAAATGCAGACACAGTTAAGATCCACTTCACTCCAGACAATCCAAATTGTAAAATGCAAATTACTGCATCTCTTGTTGGATGTTTTCAATCAGCATGTAAGTCTTTAGACAAATGTTCTCCTAATGTTGAGGTTTAAAAAAATCATTAACTTTGGTAATTTACTAGAATTTGATTGTTTTTCCATATCATTTCTTCAAAGTTCCTGCATTTTTATTTTTATCAGATTTTGCTTTCTATTTTCAATCTTACAATTTGCCTTTCATAAGAGAGAAGAACAATTGTAATATTTTTATCAGTAATTTCCAGTTTGTTGGGTTTCAAATCTTAAAATATCCAGTAGGATTATTCTCATTTACAGATATTTTGATATGAAATACCTTCTATTGCAGTTTTGTTTTGATGTTCTTGAATGAGAATATTTTATCACTTAGAGGATAGCATTAGTGTATGACTGACAATTCATTTGACTACAAAGAGATAAATTTTACAATTCTTTGTCTATGTGCTCAGAAAAGTGAAATAAAATTTAAGAATAATGATTTGGAGGAGATCTACAAAGTTAAAGTTCTGTGTTGAAGAGTAAATAGCATGTATAGAATTTTGCTAGATTTTCTTCCTTCAAATAATTCTCTTGGACATGGTATGTGTTTTATTGAGACTAGTTTATATGTCTTTAAAATGGAATGGGACTATTTGGTAAAACCAATATGGCATGGGCATTTAGGCATCATCTAATATGGTGTAAGCCTATTTGGCGACTGATGTTTTGGCTTGGGAAAAAAATGTTGATTTACTCATCATCATTTATTAAAACAGTAAATTTAGCTTCATTGAAAAAATATCTTTATGCTGTAAATAAAAAATTAAAAAAAGATTAAATGATGGTTTTTATTAAAATTTTCTCTCATATTACAGTTATTGTTTAATCTAATCCAAACGGATTAGATTAAACAATAAACTGAAAATTCAAGAATTTCCTAAGACGATTTAATTGAAAACAAATTTAGCCTTGATTTTTAGTAACATTCAATCGATTTTTTAATTTACCAAGAAACAAAACATAAATTTTGAGCAATTTTGTTTTGAATAAAACCTTACATTTTGACATTCAATTATTATTAATGATAGACTTTTCAATTCTATTTACATGAGATATGTTTCCCTTGGAATTGTTTTAGTAATACTTATTAGAATTCTATTTAGATTGATTCTATTTTAATTAAACAAAACTTTAATTCCCTTTGAATTTTATCAATATTTATTTGAATTTTTGATTAGTCTATTAGCACAGAAACTTCAAGAAAAACTTAAATAATAATTGATATAATCGAATTTTTAATAAATAGGCTCACTAATCCATTGATCGCCCTCTTACCCCATACTATGTTTTGGTCAATTAATCAAGTAGTTTTCATTGTTTTTTCAAGGTGGGTTCAGTTTATATTCATTATCCATTTCTAACCTACATTTTTTTGTTTTTTTTCACAGCCACAACTGCAGCGGCAACATGTATGTATATAACATTTATATCAAATTAATAAGAAAAATCAAAGTTTCTGTTTTCTACTGTTTATTCATTTAAATCCAAATAACTATATGTTATAAAAATCAGACAGATATTTTAAATTATTTGGTATCAAAAAATATTTATTATGAAATAGGTAAATTTCTGAATTTTTCCTCCACGAATATGTGCTACAATGTTCTCTAATTGTGCTGAAATTGCTTGAAAAACTTTAAATATCAATGAAAGTCTGTATTTGTAAAAGAGACAAATTTCCCATGAAAATAATTACCAGAACTTCATCATATATATTGGATGATAAGATAAATGGTTTACAAGAGTACTTAGAAGACTACTGCTCACTGCAACTTACCATAACTTTCATATTGAGCTTTGGTAGACTCTTCTTAGTCATAACACCAGTGCATTGAATGTAGTGCAACTTGCAGCAAATTTTTTCTAATATAAACATGCATTCTTAGAATTAATACAAGTAAATTCAGCCATTGTTTATGTTGATTCTATTATTTAAAACATAATAACTGTTTTCTATTTTAGTAACTCCAACTCCAGAAGCATCAACAGAAACTGGTTAGTAAAGATTAAATTATAAATGTTACAGTTCAAAATTTCAAATTACCAATATATTTCTACAATTGATTCTAATACAAATCAAAATATAGTATGTAGGTTTTGCTTTTATTATAAAATGATTTTACAAATTGCAGCCTCATGGTGTGTTTCTGTGGATGGAGTTGCTGATTCTTCAATGATAAGGAACTGGGACATTGATGTATCCAGCAATGAAGCACTCAAGACTGATATCCGACCAGGTTCAAAAGGATGGACACCTGCTGCTGGTGATAAAAAAAACACAGTCACTATGTATGTTGGTGATGCTCTCAGGTATGGTGGCCTGTTGCGTCTCCCCAAAGCTAAATGTGTTGGAAAGTATGATGTCACATTAATTGGAGAAGATGGTGAAGTTAGAAAGTACAAGGTTTGTCTCATTTTTTTAAATGAAGCGATTCAAGTATTTTTGTTCTTTTCTCATTATGGAACTATTTGTTTTGTATGAATTATGAATTATTTAATTTTTTTCAGAATATCCACTGTCAGGATAGTGTAAGGATTCCATTTGGTACAAATGCAGACACTGTCAAGATTCACTTCACTCCAGACAATCCAAATTGTAAAATGGATATTACTGTATCTATTATCGGATGTTTTCAATCTGCCTGTAAGTATGTAGTTCAATGTTTTCAATTTGTAAATGTTTAGCTGCCAACTTAATATCATGATTATGCTGTCAGAGTTGAAGCACTGGATTGAAATGCAATCAAATGTCTCATATTATTTCCACTGACCGTACAAAAGCCTTATGGTACAAGTATTGATGATAGACTTTCATATATCGTGTAGCCTGAAAAGTTTATTCTGTATTTGTCTTTAGATAGCATTAGGGGCATTTAGTTTTAACTATCATTAGGTTTTAATTCAAGTTTAGTCCAATATTCACTAGACAACTCTCCAACATAAGGTTACATTGTATTCATCAGTGCCAACTTCTACAAGTCTCTAAACAGACAAATACGATCAATTGAGGAAAAATACTTGATTATTATAAAGTCAACATATATCAACATATCATAACTCCATTCAAAAAGGTTACTTACGATTGTATTAAGGGAATTGTCTTACAAGTATGCATTTTTTTAAAATTTTGGCAAAATTGTCAAATTTTTGTTTATTGATTTGAAAATTGAAGATAAAAGGATATAATCAATTTTCAGCATATTCTATTTTTTATTAGAACAAAGCTAGAAATGTACCTCAAATGCAAAAAATGTGCAGCTTATGAAAAAAGTATTGTGAATGATTGAATGAATGTGTCAAAAGTGGTTTGCAAAGTTTTGTATTGGGAATTTCTTGCTGAATCATGCTTTACAGTTGGGTAGACCAGTGGGAGTTGATAGCAATGAAATGAAGACATTATTCAATATAAAATATTAGATATTGCCAGTATACTCAAAATATCCAAATCAAGCACTGAAAATCATTTACACCAGGTTGATGATGTTGGTCACAGATGTGTGGCTTCTGCATATGATTCATCACTTAAATGTAATGAAAATGTTCCATTTTTTAATTTATTTGTGAGGCAATAAAAAGTGGATACTTCATAACAGTGTGAAATGCAGATCATGAAGCAAGTGAAATGTAACACCTGTAGATGTACCAAATGCAGGTCTCCATCTAAAAGAGGTGCTTTGTATACAGTAGGATTGGAACGGACTCCTCTACGATGACCACTTTCCAAGAACTAAATGATTCAAACAAGTATTGCACCCCATTAGATTAGATGAAGTCAGCCATTGATGAAATTGTTCTGAATTAGTCAAGATAGTAATGGACAAAATGCATGTGGAATTAGTCAAGTGCAAGGGCGTATTATTCCACCTTGACCACATACTTCTTTAGTGACTAGGGCTTAACAGTAATTTTTTTACTCATCTGCTGTCAACGTAGGTTTCTTCAGTTTTCAAGTTTGGCTTGCAAGCTGGCTATGTATTACATGTACAGGTCACATCAATGGAGCTAGTGGGCTGATAATTTAAACATTTACTCTTTATCAGGTCTAGAAAAGGTGTTTTATTTGTTTTGTTTTGTTTTTTAAATTGCCATCCAAAATGGGTTTTCAATGGAGGGAATTCATTTTACAATGTAGGTTTTGGCTAAATCAGTCCCTTATTTTGTGTCTGGCTATGTTAATACTTGTTTCTTTCAATTCAAACTTTTTTGTGATCACAGCACAAAATAAGACAAATAAGGTCATTTATTCGTTGATAACCCTTTTTTTCAATTTTTCAATTGATCATCCAAAACATGGCATGCTGCCAAAAGATACTGGTCACTTAATGATTTTCATCAAGTTACTAACCAGACCTGTTTTTTTATTACTCATTATCATATTAAATTAATTGTTTTTTTTCTCTAAATTTCAGTTCAAATACATTTGAAATTTGTCCCTTATCATTTATTTATTTGTTTTTGTTTTTGCAGCTACAACACAGGCAGCAACAAGTATGTATAACAAATTTATGAAATATCAAGAAAATGCTAACTTCTCTGTTTTTCATTGTAGATAACTTATCCTAAGCATCAACATTTTGGGGGCTCTAAGTTAATTAAATCTTTATTTCTGTCATTGAATTTCTCCTATTCAAAATTTGATATTGTTAGTGTCTTTGAATAGCACAAATAATCAAAATTACTTCATACATTTTTAAATTCATAATTTGCATTGATTATTTTACAGAATTGTAGCCTTATATTTCCTTGTCTGAAATATTAATACTTTTCAATTCAATGACATTATTCTCTACAGATAACAGAACAGATGTGTTTTCACCAAAACAGTTTGATTACAGAGCTTTAAGTAGTTTTATGTTTATTCTTTACAGCTATTCCTCTTAATCTTAGTTACAAATAATCCTCAGAGTATCTTAACTTTTACATTTCTTACAGACAGTAAGTTGATGTTTTCTGTTTGAAAGTTCAGTGATATAGAAAAGTGAACTGCATATATATGATGTCAATGTACAATTTAAATCTATTGATGGTCAATCATGTGAATAACAATTATTTTCTGAAAGTCATTTTTTGTTAAATTTTAAGGCTACTGAGATTGGGTTATGATCAAATTTCAAACTCTGCAAAATTTTCTGTGATTTTTCCACTTCTTACAATTACTATTTTGAGTTACTAAAGAAATCTTATATTGAACATTTATTCTATGCACTGAAAAATGTGAAATGTTACAATTTGAAATTTAACACTTATATGTAAAAGATTTATAATGGATTTTAGTGTGAAAATAAAAAACAAAACTTACAGATGAAATTGGAATTAACATCAAGAAGACTAATATTCAAATATAAATCAAAATTGGTTGAACTGACAACCATACTAATATAATTTTAATTGAAATATACTTTTTTTGTTCATTTTTAAAAATCTAAAATCAATTATATACATTATATAAACATAAGTTAGGAAACAAGTATTTTGAAATCATCACTCATTTAAATATCTGATAAATCAGCAGTTTATTTTTAAAATGAAATAAAAGAATTAGGAAAAAGTAATGGATATTTTTTGAGCTATCTCAATCTTATAACAAGTACATTTTCAATATGAAAAATGGCTTAATTTGGATTATTTGTATGTTTCTAGCCTTCTTTCTTTCTTTCTTTTCACAGTGACACCAACAACCACACCTAAAGTAACAACAGAAACAGGTAGGTGAACACTATATTAGACAATGCATTCCCTTTATCAAAGAATTATAATAATATAGATGATATGTTAATTGATATCAATACTAACATAAACTTTTCATTTCCAGCATCTTGGTGTGTTTCTGTGGATGGAGTTGCTGATTCTTCAATGATAAGGAACTGGGACATTGATGTATCTAGCAATGAAGCTCTCAAGACAGGAATCCGACCAGGTGCAATAGGATGGACACCTGATGCTGGTGATAAGAAAAATACTGTTACCATGTATGTTGGTGATGCTCTCAAATATGGTGCCACATTACGCCTTCCCAAAGCAAAATGTGTGGGAAAGTATGATGTCATATTGATTGGAGATGATGGAGTAGTCAAAAGATTCAATGTAAGTTTGATTCAATTTTGTTCTTCATATCAATGAGACTTAAATGTTTTGAAATATTTTCTCAAAGTTATGAAATTGACTAAAGTCTCTCAGTGACATTTTTGAAAGAAAACAGTATGTCATTTAAAAATCTCTTGTCAATATGCAGTTTTGTATTAAATGCATAAGTTTTGTAATATTCTAATCATAATTAGTAATTTATCATGTAATGGTAACATTTGATTTGGTTTGTTTTGTCTTCAGAATATCCAATGCATGGATAGTGTGAGGATTCCATTTGGTACAAATGCAGACACTGTCAAGATTCACTTCACTCCAGACAATCCAAATTGTAAAATGGATATTACTGTATCTATTATCGGATGTTTTCAATCTGCTTGTAAGTATTAGAAACCATCAAGCAAAACTGCCATCATAGGTTTCTTCAGTTTCTAAATTGGTCTGGCTGACTGGCTATTTATGTATCATGCATACAGGCTATAACAATGGAGCTAGCGGGTTGAAAATTTAAACATTTACTCAAGTTTGAGGATTACTGAAATTTAGTGTTATCTGGAAGTTTATTGAAACCATGTTTCAAAACTCATCTAAGATAAGATTTTTATCTGAAATCTAAACCAATTTAATAAATCAAAATAAACCTAACAATTTTCATAGAATGTATGAGAGCGTGAGAATGTATCGAAATGTTCATGTCCCATACTGAATGTGCGAGACTTGGAAGGTCTGTGGTACGGCTATTTGTCAATGGTGGGTGAATAGCAGATTTGTGGATTCTTGATTTTATTCATAATATTCAGTTATTTAAGATTTTATTCATGTTATTTATTGATTCATGTTGGCTTTTTTATGTTGTGTGTATGTGTGCATTTTGGATTTTTCTGTGTGTTAATTTTTTTTCTTTCAGGTCTACAACAGAATGATGTGAATTTTGTCTGTATTCAAATGATGTAAATTTGCTTGTGTCTGAATGTTTTCAATTTTGTTCAATGTTTGTTTCTAATAATTTTCCTAATGTATACAGCCATCTTTGAGTTATTGATACATGTAAAAGATAAAGGATGAGAAATGTTTTGTAGAAATGCAGCTGTATGACATTTCAATGATTTTGCCTTTTGGGTTTTTGTGGAAATTTTTGCATGAATGTTTGTTTTTTGTAAGGTGATTACAGCTTAGGAGTTTGAATGTTCATGTAGCGTATGGTCTCTTTATTTGCTTGAGGGGTGTCTCTCACGACTAGAGCATCTTGGTGTGTGCACCATGTTTAGGTCATGGGATTCATGGTGTTTGTAGGGAGTCTGTGGTGTGCTGTTTGTATGTTGTATCTGCAGAGTGTCAGAGGATGGATGATGGTTGGAATCTTCATCATCAGAGATAGTATAGTTGTTTGTATTGACTTCAGTATAGGTTGGCAACACAGGGGGATCTCTTGAAGAAGCTGCTGTTCCTTGTGATGAGGTTGCTTCCTCGTCTTGTAGTGATCCTGGATCCCTTCCACTGTGTGATGATCTTTGATGCCAGTTGATGAAGGGTCGAAGGACTTGGAGGTTTCTTGACGACAACAGTACATGGTTGCTGGATCTGACGCATGCCCTACTTGTGCTGTTATGGGGTTTAGGGTTAGTTCTGATGGTTAAGTGCAATCATTTTCATGCAGGATAAGTGTTGATTAGAATCAAGATTAGATAGAGGATGATGAACACGCATATTGGTAGTAAACCACTTGGGTATCAAGTGCCTGACTTCCATTTTTACTCGGCTGCCATTAGGGGCCAAGGGCAATAACCCGGGGTGGTAGCTTCCCTTTATTCACATTTAATGCAGATATAGACATTACATAACCTGATATTATATTATATCATTAGCATTATCAAATTTTATCGTTAATACATCAGGATGTGTCCAAAATATGAAGCTGTTATGATATAGTGAAGTAAAATTAGATTTTATATTTGAATTACCAGTAATATCTCTTCATTAAAAGAACCTTGTATAAAAGAAATTAATTCAATTACATGCTCTGCAGGACTGGCATTCATTAAAAAGATTTATTTCCTGCATACATTATATTTTTCAGCAACAACACCAACACCATTTCCATCAACACAAACAGGTATGTTCTTTCCAAAATTATCAATCATGATCAATTTGTCTAAAATTTCTGTCTTTTTCAGTCAAACTCTAATTTCATAGGTTAAGAAGGAGGTTGGAATAATAACGACCATTCTCAAAACTATACAAAGAAGGAGTTGTTGTCCAAACAAAATATAGAATATTTTAACCTATTTATGTGTACAAATATAGATAAATGTGCATCCAAAAGTAGTTTTTCAAAAAAACTTGTAATATCTTGTCTAAATTTTGAATGGCAATTTATAAGATAGAAGATCATGAACATTACTATGGATTCAGTGTCATTAGAACAAAGTGTAAATACAGAAGATTTATTTTTGCATCATCTTTATGCACGAAAAGTGAAGAAAAATTTTATGGTAATTATTTACACCTTTTTATTTCTCCTTCTGCAGCATCATTCTGTGTGAAACAGGATGGCCTAGCTGATTCCTCTTTGATAAGAAACTGGGACATTGATGTGTCCAGTAATGAAGAACAAAAGACTGATATCCGACCAGGTGCAAAAGGATGGACACCTGAAGCTGGAGATAAGAAAACTACTGTCAGTCTTTTTGTTGGAGATGCTCTCATGTATGGAGCCAACATAAGGCTATTAACAGGCAAATGCGTAGGAAAATATCATGTTCTTCTCAGTGGAAGGGAACAAGGAAACATTCAAAGACTCAAGGTAAATTTCATCGAAACTTATTATTCATTATGAATTTTTTTAAACCTCAATTTGATAGCTGTAGAGTATTTTCTTTCTGAATGTGTGTAGTAATGAGAATATTTGTTTCTCATTGTTTTTATCTTAAGAATAATGGACCAAATGATGTTGTGAGGATTCCGTTTGGTACAACAGCAGATACTGTGAAAATCCACTTTACTGCAGAGAGGCCAAATTGTAAAATGCAGGTCACTATCTCCATTATTGGATGTTTCCAGTCAGCATGTGAGCGTCTAAAATCCTATCTTCTGGCATTCAATTCAAATTTGTCATCTTGAAGTTTAACTTAAAATCTATATCTCATATTCAGAAAATTAGAATTACTTTAAAGAAATGTTTCAAAGTTTCATGAAGAAGTTGATTTAGTTTTTCTAAAAATCCTCTATCACTATTGGATAATTTTTTTTAGAAACTTATCCAATCTTGCATGAGGATATTCAATCAGGAAGTTTCAAGTATAACAAATAAACAGAAATATGTACAAAATGATTTTGAGGTTTCGAGTTCTTATATCCATATGTGACAGTGGATTTTTATTTTTTAGCCACAAGTCCAACACCATCACGTATGTACACAACTGATTTTTTAAATTCTTGTCATTCCAAAGTTGAAATATATCTTGATTTTTATATAAATTGGTATTTTAATTAATGCTTGATATCCATAAAAAGGGCAAAATGAAGAACTATGTGTCATAGTGTTTTGAAGTCTTTGTCATAATTTGAATACAAATCAAACATTGCCAACAGCTGCTTGCGTATAAGAATTATTTGGTAAGAATTCAATTCATAGAAGTATCACCAAAATGTCATTATCATTCTTTATAATTGCAATATATTCTTGCATATTTCTGTATATTTCAGCAACACCAACTCCAAAACCTTCAACAGAAACCGGTGAGTCTAATGTTTTGAAAAAGTTCAATTGTTTCTCTGCTTGAAAGAATCGAACAAGTAAATACTTCTTTATTGTAAAAGCAAAAATACATTATAATATATTAGAGAAAAATAACAATTTATTTCTTTTCTTTGCAGCTTCTTTGTGTGTAAAGCAGGATGGCCTGGCTGATTCCTCTTTAATAAGAAACTGGGACATTGATGTGTCCAGTAATGAGGAACATAAGGCTGATATTCGACCAGGGTCAAAAGGATGGACACCTGAAGCTGGAGATAAGAAAACAACTGTCAGCTTTTTTGTTGGTGATGCACTTATATATGGGGCCAACATAAGGCTGCAAATGGCCAAGTATGTGGGAAAATATGATGTTTTTCTCAGTGGAGGTGATCAAGGAAACATTCAAAGACTCAAGGTAAATTTCATAGAAACATATCATTATATTCATTATGAATTTTTAAAACTTCATTTCATAGTTGAATAATATCATCTTCATAAATGCATGTCTTAATGATAGCATTTGTTTCTCATTGTTTTTATCTTAAGAATAATGGACCAAATGATGTTGTGAGGATTCCGTTTGGTACAACAGCAGATACTGTGAAAATCCACTTTATTGCTGAGAGGCCAAATTGTAAAATGCAGGTCACTGTTTCCATTATTGGATGTTTCCAGTCAGCAAGTGAGTGTTTAAAATCCTGTCTTCTAAATGTTTTGTCAATATTTCATCATAAAATTTAACTTCAAATCTATATTTCATTATTAGAAAAATTGAATTACTTGAATGCAATGCGTATGAGTTTCTCAAAGAAATTCTCTTGGCTTTCATTGCAAATCTTCTGCAACATTTAAGTATGATACTTATAGATTTAGGAACAATATTAATTACCATACTTAAAATAAGGTAAATTGATTTGTATGTCATATTTTTGTGTTAGAGGAGTTTTAATAACTTTTTTCATATTTTTACATTCTTTCTTTTTCAGCCACAAGTCCAGCAGCAACACGTATGTACATAATACCCTTTATAAATGACTACCATTGAAAAGTTGAAGAATAAAATTTATTTATTTTTAAAAGAATTGTGACAAATTCATCTACTCAAATTGCAAAGGATATTTGCCTCACATAAAATCAGTGAAATAAAAAACAATACAACTCTGAGTTTGAATAAGGCAAATCGTATCATCTTTCGGTATTTTATAGGATATAGCAAATGGCAGTCTATACGTGCATACACATACACACACACACACATACATATATATATATGTGTGTGTGTGTGTATACACACACACATACATATATATATATATATATATATATATATACATACATACATACATATATATATATATATATATATATATATATTTCATTAAACATTACAGAAATTTTTTCAAATTCAAATTTTTTATTCATTTTTCTTGTTTGCAATGTTTTTTTGCTTGGTTACAAGAATGGAGAAACTGCCTAAAGTTCCTACTATCTTAAAGCATTTTCCTTCATTTTGTAAACAAGTAAAAAAACATCTTAACCGTGAAAATTTAATAAAAAATTGAATCAACAAAAACTGTTAATTATATTTAATGAAACGTGTTTGAAAGAAAAAATGCCACCAAAATACACATTAATTCATACAATCTTTTCAGTTTTTCTTCAAATACAAATCATGATCATGTATCTTGAAAAATGTGTTAATTACATACAAGTCTACTTACATAAGTAAATAAATATTTTGCCCATTTCAGCAACTCCAACTCCAATACCTTCAACCAATACAGGTAAGTCTATTCTTACTCTGAAACTTGACTTTTCTCTCAAAATTATCAGACAAATATTTTCTATATTTTGAAAGAAAAAGTTTTTACAAAAGAGGATAATTCAATCTTTTTTTCTTTGTAGCATCTTTCTGTGTGAAACAGGATGGCATGGCTGATTCTTCTTTGATAAGAAACTGGGACATTGATGTATCCAGTAATGAAGAACATAAAGCTGATATCCGACCAGGGTCAAAAGGATGGACCCCTGACGCTGGAGATAAGAAAACTACTGTCAGCTTTTTTGTTGGTGATGCTCTCATACATGGGGCCAACATGAGGCTATTAATAGGCAAGTGTGTTGGAAAATATAATGTTCTTCTCAGTGGAGGTGAACAAGGAAACATTCAAAGACTCAAGGTAAATTTCATTAAATATATCATTATATTTAATATAAAATTTTTTTAAACTTCAATTTGATAGTTGCATAGTATTTTCTTTCTGAATATGTGTAGTAATGAGAATATTTGTTTCTCATTGTTTTTATCTTAAGAATAATGGACCAAATGATGTTGTGAGGATTCCGTTTGGTACAACGGCAGATACAGTGAAAATCCACTTTATTGCAGAGAGGCCAAATTGTAAAATGCTGGTCACTGTTTCCATTATTGGATGTTTCCAGTCAGCATGTGAGTGTCTAAAATCCTATCTTCTAAGTCTTTTTATTCAATTGGAACTACTTCAATGTAACGTGTCTTAAAGAATTTTTTTTCATTGTAAATCTCCTGCAACACATACGTATGATATTAATAGATTTAGGAACAAAATTTTCTACCAGGATTAGAATAAGGGATATGGATTTGTATGTCATATTTTTGTGATAGAGGAGTGTTTATAATTTTTTTATAATTTTACATTCTTTTTCAGCCACAAGTCCAGCAGCAACACGTATGTCTATGATTCCCTTTATAAATACCTACTATTTAAAAGTTGAAGAATATAATTTATCAATATTTCTAAATTTTTAAAATAGTTGCAACAAACTCATCTTCTCACACTGCAAAAAGGTATTTGCCACAATGAAACACAATGTATGTCTGATTTTGAAGAAGACAAATTATATCATCTTGTATTTTATAGAATATAGCAAGTCACTAGTTATACATGCATGCATGCTTATATACACACACACACACACACACATATATATATATATGTACGTATATATATATATATATATATATTTTTTTTTTTTATTTTTTTTTTTTTTTTTCTCCATTTAACACAACATTCAATTTTTTTATTCATTTTTCTTATAAGATTTTTTCTCACTGGCTCACAAGAACTGTCCAAAGTTCTCACTATCATCTAATGCCTTTGACTGAAGTTCTTGTAATCTAGCAAAGAACATTTTATTTACAAACAAATAAAATTGACAAAAAAGTTGAATCAACAAAAATTTCATGCATAATGGAACTAGTTTGAAAGAGAATCTTTTCTAACAATCTTTCCTGTTATTCTCCAAATACAAAACATGATCATATATCTTGAAAAATGTATATATTACGTATATATCTATTTACATAAGTAAATAAATATTTTACACATTTCAGCAACTCCAACTCCAATACCTTCAACCAATACAGGTAAGTCAATAATCATTCTGAAACATGACTTTTTTCCTTGAGATAAATATTTCCTTTAGAGAAAAAAAAAGGGGTTTTTTGTAATAGAGGTCAAATAATGATTTAAAAAAATTTTTTTTTACAGCATCTTTCTGTGTAAAACAGGATGGCCTGGCTGATTCTTCTTTGATAAGAAACTGGGACATTGATGTGTCCAGTAATGAAGAACACAAGACTGATATCCGACCAGGCTCAAAAGGATGGACACCTGAAGTGGGAGATAAGAAAACTACTGTCAGCCTTTTTGTTGGTGATGCTCTTATTTATGGGGCCAACATGAAGCTGCAAATGGCCAAATGTGTAGGAAAATATGATGTCTTCCTCAGTGGTAATCAAGAAAGAAATGCTGAGAGGTTTAAGGTAATTTATCTATTTTTTTCAAATATTTCTTTTCTTTTTGGATTATTATTATTGGATGATGTTTTATAACACATTACTTTTATTGAATTTCATTAGTTTTTCACTTTTATCATAGTTTTGTATGAAAACAACTAAAAACTAAAAAAGATGGAGGTAGACACTAGTCAAATTTGATAGAAATAATTAGTTTTCTGTTTTACTTTTTTTAAAATGATATAAAAATTATCCTAAAACAACTAAAGAAATATTTGAATTTGCAACAAGATTTTTCAAGTATTTGATTAAAAATATTACTTTAATTGACAGTTTAAATGATTTTAACAAATGTAAATTTTTCATTCAAAAAGCAAGTTATCAATATTGATTCTGAGTGATTATTATGCCTCTGTTTAGTAGAATTGTTCAAATTTTTGACGATATTAATCTCGAATTACATGTTTTTCAGAACAATGGTCCAAATGACATTGTATTCATCCCATTTGATACAACTGCAGATACAATAAAGATCCACTTTACTGCAGAAAAGCCTAATTGTAAAATGCGCATCACTGTATCTATCATTGGATGTTTTCAGTCAGCATGTAAGTATTTTCATCAATAATCTCTTCTTATAAAGTTTTACAAAATTAAATACATGTAATTTCTCTTCAGTACCAACATAAGGATTTTACTTTAATTTATATCATTTTTATATTTGCATTTTTTATTTGGAATCATTCTCCTTTTACTTATTACATTGAGAAATGTATCAGATGAATGCCAAAGTTTCAAACAAAAATTGTTTTTGTGTGTCTTCAGTCTCTGGTTTTCAGTGAATAGTGTCAGGAACTTTTGCTCACACCTCATATTATGTTGTTGCAAAAGTTCCCAGTACCATTTGCGCACCATGTTGAAGAAATCTTAGAAATGCTTTTGAAGTTGACATAGTACTTTATTGCTTGTGCAATCAGTCAGCTACATCATTTACAGTACATCATTTATAAACCCTAGTAAAAATTTAGGAGCTAGGAAAGTAGGTTTCACATGAACTTCCAGAAATGAACATTGGTCAGCATTTCAACACTTTTCTTTCTTTCATTGGTTGACAAGATTGTCACTAGTTATGAAGGATGGATTTATTCCAAAATGAACAAAATCTCAACTGAATCAACTTGTGTGGAAAATTTCCTTTTTTGTCTTTGATGAATTCAAAGGAAATTCTTTATTATGAATTTCTGGAACCTGACAAACTTTTACTGCACATTGCTAAAGTGAGAAATTGGTCTGTTTGAATGATACGTTGAGAGAGAAAAGATCTATGCCTGTGTTCATATAAATGCAATGCAGTAAATGAATGCGTATATATATATATATATATATATATATATATATATATATATATATATACATATATATATATACATATATATATATATATATATATATATATATATATATATATATATATATATATATATACATATATTTGTATATATAATTTTGAGTTTAGTACTGTTATACAAGATCTTAGACAAATATTTACCAATCTATTTTCACAGCCACAACACCAGCCGCAACACGTAAGATATTTTATAAATCAATTTGATTTTGATTATTTGCAAAGTAGAATTACATTTATCAACATTTGAATTGTCCTCTATAATCAGATCCTCAATTCTATTTTATAAACTAGCTGTAAACATTGAAAAAGCTATAGACTGCTTTTACTTGGTGAAATAATTTACATGTAATAATGTTTTTTATTTAATATTTAAATGAAAAAGTTCTTATGAGAGATTTGTAATGATCTAGATCAACCTTGTTGATACAGAAAATAATGTGCCACTTCTGATATATGATTAAGAAATGGATATCTGGTCTGACAGAATGATAACAAATTGCATTATATTATACTGAAACTCTTTTTGATATGATCTTCCATTATTACATTGTCAAGGCCAAATGATACATTCACTGTGTAATAATGGGGGATCATTTTAAATAGAGTTTCAATATGATATAACACAATATAGTTCTAATATATGTAAAATGAGTTTAGCAATGAATCATGCAAAATTTATATGAGATTAAGCATACAAGAAGCAATATGTATAAATGAAGAATGTGATATTTTATAGTTTTGATATTTGTTAAAAAAAACAAATATGTATATTAGAGAGTACACATGTATATATATATACTTGTATGTAAAATGATATTTACACAGACATATATCCGGTGAATGTTAACTTTTCAAGCCTTTTGCATTCTTCAGCAACGGGCCGTCCATTGTTTCCTTTGGATTCTGAGAATAACCAGCCCTGTCTGAGAGTTCTGTTGTATACATAAATAGCAATAATGGTTTGAATCATTAGACCCGAGGAAACCTTCAAACCTGATCGGATCATTGTAGTATATGTTATTCAAAAGTGAATGGGCTGGGTATTCTCAGAGTCCAAAGGAAACAACAGCCAACCAGTTGTTGAAGAGTATGAGAGGTACAATATATTTACAGTCACCAGATACAAGTCCTTGTAAATTTTATAATAGCTCTATTTACTGTGTTGAATATTGAGCACTAATTAAACATCTAAAATGGATAAAGTCTTTTTCATTTGTTTTCTGTTTTTTCGTTACAAATTGAGACATTGTGTACTCTCTTTCTCTCTCTCTCTCTCTATATATATATATACTTATCATGCATTTCAGCTACACCTACACCAAAACCATCAACAGAAACTGGTAGGTGAATACTTACTATTGATTTATCAAGAACACTGATAATACGTGTGAGTGACTGAATGTAAACAATGCAGTCTAATAGTTTTAATAAACTGCCTATGATGATGATTTAGCATAAAGGCGCTTGACCAAATTAAGAACCTACTTGTCTTCAATCATGAAAATGTACTTTTCCATGCAAATACTGAAATCCTGCTCCACCAAATTTTACCTCTATTTGAAAAAAAGTATTTAAAATGATGCTATCTTTCTGAGAAAGTGTAATGACTCGTTTATTTCCACTTAAATTAAATACAAAAATAAATAAGTAATAACTATTGGTACAAAACACTAAATCTGGCCACATATGCTATATATCACTTCCTTTCACTACTATCTATAAAAGCCCTAAACTTACATATACCTTTGCTCATTAAGTTCCAGCATTCTTTGCCAGTTACGTTCTCTCTCTCTTTACCCTCCCCTAGAATTGGTCATTTCACCAGGCCTCCTGGGCCAGCTCGAACTCAACTCTTTTATCATGACTCATCACTGTTCCCAACCTTGCCACTTTCACTTCACAGATGTTGAAATCTTTCTCATGTGCTCAGCCCATAATTCTCTCTCTAGCTTTATGCGTATTCACATCTCCATCCAATATGATTCACCTGTCAATTTGTTTTCTACATAAACAGTCACAAATATCTTCTGTCCTCTAATTCTCCTTACTGCAGGAAGTGCACATGGGTCAAAACCCCCATGTGTTTTCTGTAATTCAAATAGTTTTCTAATATTTCACAAGTTTGCTTTCTGTGATCATAAATTTGGGTGTAATACATCAACTTTCTACTTGGCAGTAAGCCATATCAGATAACCCTGTCTCCATGATTAACTTTTGGTCTTTCAGATACCAAGCCTTATAGATTCAAAGCATTTCAGTTATCTCCACTTGATTAACCTCTGGCAATGACTATATTGCACAGAGCTCCTACGTATTCACTTGACAGCTTACTTTCATCTTTCTCTTCTACCAAGCTACTACATTATATAGCCATTCTATCTAGGATCCAATCTTTCCTTAATTAGTTAGCAATCTGGCCTATTCTATCAATGATCATATCAATGTTTTATATGTTTATGTATGTTTCCTTTTCAGCTATACATATAGTTTATAAATGTCTTATTGTCAACTCATTAAAAGTATGAGTATTGTTTGTCTGAACATTCAATTTGTCTTCATTTCAATTATGAACACTCTGTTTATTCTCCTGGGCCATATCTAAACGTGGCACGAAGAACTATCCCTTCTCACAAAGGAAACATGTCAACCAGATGTTTACATCTGAACAAGATGGCGACCACGTCTTCCTCTACAACTCCTCTCATGACATCAGCATGTGTTAGTAAACGCAGTTATGTCAGGCAGACTTGTTTGTCCCCAGTGGCTACTACATTTCGTTTCAACATGGCAATATCAACATCATTGCCATTATTATTACTACTCACTTCAATTGTTGAACCTTAACACCAACAAAACCATTGCTAGAAATACAAAGTTCCCAATTTTCAAACTTAGACTTAAATTTCTTTTGCAGCTTCTTTGTGTGTGAAACAGGATGGTCTCGCTGATTCTTCATTGATAAGAAACTGGGACATTGATGTGTCCAGTAATGAAGAGCATAAAGCTGATATCCGACCAGGTGAAAAAGGATGGACACCAGAAGCTGGAGACAGGAAAACTACTGTCAGCCTCTTTGTCGGGGATGCTCTTATTTATGGGGCCAATATGAGGCTGCAGAAATCTAAATGTGTTGGAAAATATGATGTCCTTCTCAGTGGAGGTGAACAAGGCAATGTTCAAAGACTCAAGGTAAATCGCATGGAAATGTATCATTACATTCATTATAAATTTTAGTATATTCCGTTTGATAATTGAATTGTGGTCATCTTTATGTGTACTAATGCTTACATTTGTACCTTGCTTTTATCTTTAGAATAATGGACCAAATGATATTGTAAGGATTCCATTTGGTACAACAGCAGATACAGTGAAAATCCACTTTACTGCAGAGAGACCAAATTGTAAAATGCGTGTCACTGTTTCCATTATTGGATGTTTCCAGTCAGCATGTGAGTTTTTGAAATCCTGTCTTAGTATTTTTGTCAAATTTTTATTACTAGCCAAAAACCCAACCTATGGGCAGAATTTTCAAACAGTTCCTGCCAAAGGCCAAGGTGGGGCTTTTGTCCCTTATAAGATACCAAAACTGTTGTTTTAGAGAAAACTTATTCCTTTACCTTTACAATGCACCATTTTGGTTACTTAGAGGTCACATACAGATAAACAGAATCAGACTTTTAGTATCATAGAAAGAAATATACATGAAAATCATTTTATTATTACCAGGGGTTTTTTTTCAAATTTTCATGGACTAATAAGTGAAAAACATGCTCCAAGGGCCTATTGGTGACCACAAAATTTGATGAACATTGTTGTAACTGTCCATTAGTTACTCTAACATGGCCAGATGGACAGATTTGGTAAAGTAATAGTAAATCTTCAAGTAAGCAGCTGGACACAAACTGAACAACCAATTCAGCATAAAGGTACACTGTTAATCGAACTCCCCCCGCCCTCTATATTTTCATATATGTATTTCCCAAATCTTACTTGCTAAAAACTTTCTCCATGGTCTCATTAGAAACAACAGGAAATTTGATCGCCATTGATCAGGCCACTCTTGAGTTATGCTAACATGGATAGATAGACATTTGATGAATATAGAAAGATGAAGTTTAACTTAAAAGCTATATTTTTTTATGATAAGAATAAAATTTCTTGAATAGAATGCATCAAATTTGTACAAAATAAATGATTTAGCTTTCATTATAAATCTTCTGACACATGTGGGTATAAAATTTATAAATCTTGGAACAATATTTGATATCAGATTTAAAATGAGGTAAATTGATGTAGTTCCGGGAGTTTTTGCAATTTTCTTTATCTTAATAATTTTCTTTTCAGCCACAAGTCCAAAAGCAACACGTATGTATATAAATTCCCTTATAAATACCTACCATTGGAAAGTTGAAAAATAAAATATATCTATTTCTTAAACAAACTCATCTGCTCAAATGGCAAAGGATATTTGCCTTCTATTAAATTGGTAAAATGAAACACAAATGAGTGACTGATTTTGTATCAGAATTTGTCATCATTTGGAATTTAAGCCTTTCAAGAGTAAGCTATTAAGGAGTTTAATATCTGAATTAATACGTACAAATAGCCGGGTAATAGAAATCTCAGATTATATAAGTCCCAAGAGTCTTGAAAGAATAACTAGAATATTGCAGATGGCTGCTTATATTTGCAGTACCAGTAAAGTAATCAATACTTAAAGGTCATGTAGTAAATTCTAACACAGAGCTTCTCAGAGTAGGGATTGCAAACCTTCTGGTGGCTTGAAATTGAACTGACCTTAAATTATCCTTTAGAGGTCACCAAAAGTTAGTTCCACTTATCCTATGTTCATCCTAGGATCAAGTTACTCATGTATACAATTTCACTGCTATCTCCATTAGGTTTGAAAATGCCTGAATTGTCCTGACTCTAAATTGACTTTTATTGGTCAACTATACTATATTCATTCTGGGGTCAAGTTACATTGTACACAAATTTGGGGTCAAGTTACATTGTACACAAATTTGCAGGCCATGGGGTTTGGTTGTCTCTGTTAAATTTGAAAATGCCTGCTAAGATTGACCTGACCATAAATTGACCTTAATTAGTCATCAGGGTCAGCACCGGCTATCTTATATTCATCCTGGCATGAAGTTACCCTTGTACATATTTTTGCAGCTCATAGAGTAATGCTGTCTCCTTTAGATGTCAAAAAGCCAAAACTGACATTTAAAGGTCATCAGAAGTCAGCACTAGCTATGTTTATCTCAGGGTTATGTTACCTTTGCAGCCTTTAATGTGAAGCTGTCTCTGTATTATTTAAAAATTAATAGCCTCTCTAATCAAAGCTGCCTCTGTGTTTACACCAAAGAACACACAAACCATCAGTGAAATCTCAGATGAAACCAAGAACCTTATGGAAAAACGCAAGAAGCTCAAGCCACTGACAACAACAAAAGAGAAAATTGAAGCAACTGAACTTAATATAACTTTGCAAAAAAATCCGAAGTGGAGACAAACGGAGATACAGGACAGTAATCATTGAAACAATTCTAAAAAAGTAGGGGCGACAAAGCTATCAACAAAACCCTCAAGACAGGATGGAAATAGATAACTTGAAGAAAATGGAAACCTAACAACAGACAAAGACTGGATTGTTGAACATGCCCTAGAATTCTACCAAAATGTCTACTCTTCCAAACAAGAAAAAAACAAGACAGCAAACAGGATGTGTAAGACAGCAGCAATCCATCCAAAGACTTTCCAAAAGTTACATCATGGGAAATAAAACAATCTATCAAAGAAACAAAAAAAGGAAAGACCCCAGGACCAGATAACATCACCATGGACCTACTCAAAAAAAGCTGGTAAAATCATCATTTGGAAACTAGC
Organism: Thysanoteuthis rhombus; assembly: GCA_963457665.1. Classification (NCBI taxonomy): domain Eukaryota; kingdom Metazoa; phylum Mollusca; class Cephalopoda; order Oegopsida; family Thysanoteuthidae; genus Thysanoteuthis; species Thysanoteuthis major. The sequence goes on along the minus strand of OY735212.1, from coordinate 47,710,296 downwards.
CATTTAATTCAACTTATGACTGAAACAAAGTCCCAGAAAATTGAAACACTACAATGATGATGTTATTACATTAGAAAGGAAACCGAAAAGAGCTCAATGACAACAGACCAATAAGTCTACTCAACTGCATCTACAAACTTTTCACCAAAGTTATCACCAACCTAATCTCAAAAACGCTAGATGGAAACCAACAATAGGAACAAGCTGGCTTTAGAAGAAGCTATTCAACTATTCAATAAACCAACTGAAAGAAAAAGCAGCAGAATATAGAATGCCACTAGCAGTAGCATTCATAGATTTCAAGAAGGCCTTTGACTCAGTAGAAATTCCCAATGTCATCGATGCTATCACCCGACAAGGTGTTGACCCTGTATATGTCAATATATTACATCACATGTACCGACACAGCAGATCATTTATCAGGTTACATAAAGACTCAGAGTCCTCTCAGCTCCAAAAAGGAGCAAGAAAAGGTTATACCAGCTCACCCAAACTCTTTGCAGCCTGCTTCGAGATGATCTCCTGAAACCTAGACTGGTAAAATAAAGGAATCAGAATAGTCAGAAAATACCTGAGTACCCTCATATTTGCAGATGACATTGTTCTTTTTGCAAAGAACTTCCACAACCTCCAACTAATGCTAGATGAACTGAATGAAGAAAGCAAGAAAGCTGGCCTTCACATGAACTTCCACAAAACAGAGATTATGTACAACTAATATGTCAGAAATAAACGCACAGTGATCAAAATCAAAAATACAAAGCTGGACAAAGTAGACCACTACATCTACCTAGGACAAGTCTCCATGACATCCTCAAAAGCAGAAGAAATCAAGTGAAGAATCACTCAAGGATGGCAAGGCTTTGGCAGAGCAAACTCAACCTTCAAGAAGAAAAAAATCTCAATGGTCCAAAAATGAAGAGTATACAACCAATGCATTCTCCCGGTAGTCACCTATGAAGCTAAAACATGGAACCCAAACAAGAGACTGACCCAAATGATGAGAAGCATACAACGTGCAGATGAAAGAAATATCCTTAACATCACAGTATATTAGGGGAAAAATAAGAGTCTAAGACATTATAGAAAACGGGAGTCAGAGACATCATAGAATCTATTAGGAAACTCAAATGGCAATGGGCTGGCCATGTTGCAAGAATGGCAGACAACTGATGGACATTGTGACTTTCAACAAGACCTGTAGAATATGAGATGACAAGATAAACTAGATACGTTCAAAAAATATTGGCTCCACGATGCTAATAGTAGAGAGATGTGGCTAATTCTTTGGAACGTTTATGTCCAACGACAGACAATAGAAGACTGATGATGATGATGAGGATGATAGTATAATTTTTATATATATATATATATATATATATATTTCTTAATAACGTGTGTGTGTGTGTGTGTGTGTGTTAGTGTACATATGTTCAGACATACGTATATATAAGTATGAATGTATCTTAACTGGTAAAGTCAGTCAATATTTTCAGTTTCTCTTCAAAAACAAAAAATGATCATGTATCACAAAAATTCATTTATCAACTTACTTTTATACTGGTAAATATTTTGCCCATTTCAGCAACTCCAACTCCAATACCTTCAACCAATACAGGTAAGTCTATTCTTACTCTGAAACTTGACTTTTCTCTCAAAATTATCAGACAAATATTTTCTATATTTTGAAAGAAAAAGTTTTTATACAAGAGAATAATTCAATTCTTTTTTTTTTTTGTAGCATCTTTCTGTGTAAAACAGGATGGCATGGCTGATTCTTCTTTAATGAGAAACTGGGATATTAAAGTGTCCAGTAATGAAGAACACAAGACTGATATCCGACCAGGGTCAAAAGGATGGACACCTGAAGCTGGAGATAAGAAAACAACTGTCAGTCTTTTTGTTGGAGATGCTCTTATTTATGGAGCTAACTTGAGGCTATTAACAGGAAAGTGTGTAGGAAAATATGATGTTCTTCTCAGTGGAGGTGAACAAGATAATATTCTAAGATTGAAGGTAAATTTTGTGGAAATATAAAATCATATTTATTATGAATTTTAATAAACTTACTTCGATAACTGAATAGTATTATCTTTGTGAATGTGTGCATCACAGATAAAATTTGTTTATCATTGTTTTTATCTCTAGAAAAATGGACCAAATGATGTTGTGAGGATTCCATTTGGTACAACGGCAGATACAGTGAAAATCCACTTTACTGCAGAGAGGCCAAATTGTAAAATGCAGGTCACTATCTCCATTATTGGATGTTTCCAGTCAGCATGTGAGTGTTCAAAATACTGTCTTCTAAGTCTTTTTATTCAATTGGAATTATTTGAATGTAATGTGCCCGATTTTCTTGAAGAAATTCTTTTTCATAGTAAATCTCCTGCAACACATAGGTATGATATTAATAAATTCAGGAACAATATTTTCTACCAGAATTGAAATAAGGGATATGGATTTGCATGTCATATTCTGTGATAGAGGAGTCTTTATAATTTTTTTACAATTTTATATTTTTTTCTTTTTCAGCCACAAGTCCAGCAGCAACACGTATGTATTTGATTCCCTTTATTAATACCTACTATTGAAAAGTTGAAGAATAAAATTTTTTTATTTTCAAAACAATTACATGAAACTCATCTTCCCACATTGCAAAAAGTATTTGCCTTAATAAAACGCAGTGTATCTCTGATTCTGAAAAGGGCAAATTATATCATCTTTTGGTATTTCATTGAGTATAGCAAGTCACTTTTTATACATGCATGCATGCTTACATATACACACATATGAATACACACATACACACACGCACACACACACACATATATATATATATATATATATATATACATATATGTATATGTTTTGTTTTTCCTTCATTAAACACGTCTGATAATTTTTGGCAATTCAAATTTTCATTCATTTTTCTTGTGATAAGATTTTGTTTCATTGGTTCACAAGAATGTGAGAACTGTCCAAATTTCTCACTATCTTCTAGTGCCTTCAACTGTCATCAGTCATTTTCATTTGGGAAGTTCTTGTAATCTAGCAAAAAACATTTTATTCACAATCAAACAAAATTGACAAAAAAGTTGAATCGACAAAAATTTCATGCATAATGGAACTAATAAGTTTTAAAGGGAATCTTTTCTTACAATCTTTCCAGTTATTCTCCAAATACAAAACATGATCATATATCTTGAAAAATGTATATATTACGTATATATCTATTTACATAAGTAAATAAATATTTTACACATTTCAGCAACTCCAACTCCAAAGCCATCAACCAACACAGGTAAGTCAATAATCATTCTGAAACATGACTTTTCTCTTAAAATTATCAGACAAATTTTTTCTATATTTTGAAAGAAAAAGTTTTTTATAACAGAATTATTCTATTCTTTTTTTTCTTTTTTTTTGCAGCATCTTTTTGTGTAAAACAGGATGGCATGGCTGATTCATCTCTGATAAGAAACTGGGACATTGACGTGTCCAGTAATGAAGAGCATAAGATCGATATTCGACCGAGTTCAAAAGGATGGACACCTGAAGCTGGGGATAAGAAAACTACTGTCAGCTTTTTTGTTGGGGATGCTCTCATGTATGGAGCCAACATGAGGCTGCAAATGGCCAAGTGTGTTGGAAAATATGATGTTTTTCTCAGTGGAGGTGAACAAGGAAACATTCAAAGACTCAAGGTAAGTTACATCATTATCATTATATTAATTATGAATTTTAGTGAATTTCACTTTGATAGTTAAATTAAATCATCTTTATAAATGTGTGCATTACTGATAACATTTGTATCACATTGATTTTATCTTTAGAATAATGGACCAAATGATATTGTAAGGATTCCATTTGATACAACTGCTGATAGAGTGAAAATCCGCTTTTTTGCTGTGAGGCCCAATTGTAAAATGCAGGTCACTGTTTCCATTATTGGATGTTTCCAGTCAGCATGTGAGTTTGAAATTCAATCTTCTGAGTGTTTTGTGAAATGAATAATGTGTGTGAAAATCAATTTAAAAGCTTTGTTAAATGCTCCAATGATTAGAATTACACAAAGAGAATGTGTCAGATTTCATGATTTCATTTAGCTTTAAATATAAATCTTCTGTCATATAGTATTTATGAGCAGTATTCACTATTAGATTTAAAATAAGGTAGATTGCTGTGTAATGTATATTAAATACATTGCATTTTAGATATGCAGATTTTGAACTAAATAGCCACTACAAAATCAAGGTTAAATTAGAAACTAAAATTCTAGATTATGTTTCATGTCTCTTCTATCAAGCGGTATTTTTCATTCATAGTTTATGGTATTATTTAACCCTATATGAGTCAAATATTTTAATGTCATATTCATATTCATGGTTGTATCCTGTAATAATTAAAAGGCAGTAATGTTATTCAGATAGTTTGATATTTGTGCTGTGTATCTAGGTCGAGTGACAATGATTTTTTCTGATAAACCTCTCTCTAGAAGACCAACTGCTAATCCTTTGAAGAGTTCTGTTGATTCAGATTCACATAAAATTACCAGAGATTTAGCAAAAAGGTTTGATGCGTTATTTAGCTATATATGAACATCTAAAGCAAATTTAGGTTCCCCACTTCACTTCAGAGTACTAAGTACCACCATCAACCATTTACAGCGATCTGCTCATCAGAAATCTCCTTTTACTTCATTGTAACAGATGGTATATGGGTACTATATATTTACAAAAAACAAAAAACAACAGCTGTCAACCAATGTCAAACCAATCCCAATACTGAAAGCAGGACTTCATCTCTAGAATGTTTTGCTATGCTTCTGATGGAACTTGACAGGCATTGTCAACTGTAAGTTATTAGATCCAAGAGGAAACATCACCATAGATCTTTATTGTCAAGAAAATGTGTCAATGATACATTTCAGTAGAAATATGCCGTATAAGGGTGTCAAGCTCCAGGATTACAATGTAAGTTCTCACTGAGCAGAATAATCCAAGGAAGCAATGAGGTCATTGTTCATGGACACCAAACCTAAGCCTTTTTGATCATCATTTGTTTCAATCATTAGAACACTTTCTTGGTTGTCTGGACATTTAGAAACAAGGCAAGGAAGTCATCAATTCAGGTCTATCAGCTTACTTTCCATCAAAAATTATATATCAGTAGGGAAAAGAAAAATTATCTCCAGATTGATGTAAAATTTATTAGGCTTAGCTTTGTTGGTTAAGTGCAATCAGATTCATGCATTAGTGCAGATTAGAAATGGTTGTAAGGAGGACAAATAGACACATTTGCTAGTAAGCCGTCTGGATATCAAATGTCAGAATCCGGTCTTTAGCCACTGGCCATTGGGGGTCAGTCGATAACTCAGAGCGGTTGCTCCCCTTTACTTACAATTAATATCGAAGTAGCATGGGTAATTTAGTATTTCTTTCCTCTTAATTTTAGTTGCTTTTCATTGCAACAACTCAGTCAGTCGGTCTACAGCAGTGATTAAACAGTGCAGATCAGAAAAAAAGAATAAGCTTTGCAATGAAAAGCTATTGAGATGAAAAAAAACTATTCAAAAATAGATGATGATTGAGAACATATTAACTTTTGTTTAACATTTTCATCAAGAAACATTACTAAAACTCATCTTCTCTTCACAAACTCTGAAAAGTGCCCAATGTATTTCATAAGCTGTAGTGTCATAGAATTCATACGTTTACTTTGGAAGTTATAATTTTTAATTTCTTAAATTTTACTTTTTTTTCAGCAACAAGTCCAAAAGCAACAAGTATGTATATAATTCCCTTTCTGAATACGTACCATTCAAAAGTTGCTGTATAAATTTGATTTATATTTGAAACTATTGTATCAAACTTTTACGGCTAAGGACGAATATTGGTAAAAATGAAATATTAATTTCTGTCATCGCTTCCGATTCATTGGAAGATCACAAATAACAGTTTATACCCCTTGATAAGTAGACACCAGCAAATTTTCTAATTCTTCAACAAGAACAAAACATGGCCATACATTTTGAAACCTTTGTATGATATATACATAGCTATTTACTCTTACATAAGTGATAAATATTTTTACACATTTCAGCAACACCAACACCAAAACCTTCAACAGAGACAGGTAAGCATTCTAGAAAATTTATCCATTATATTTTTTTTAGCTTAAAACAATCAAACAAGTAAATATTTTCTACATTGTTGAAGACAAATTACATAAGCATAACAATTTCTTGGTTTTTTTTTCAGCATCTTTATGTGTTAAACAGGATGGCATGGCTGATTCTTCTCTGATAAGAAACTGGGATATTGATGTGTCCAGCAATGAAGAACACAAGACTGATATCCGACCAGGGTCAAAAGGATGGACACCTGATGCTGGAGATAAGAAAACTACTGTCAGCCTTTTTGTTGGTGATGCTCTCATATATGGAGCCAACATGAGGCTGCAAATGGCCAAGTGTGTAGGAAAATACGATGTCCTTCTCAGAGGAAGTGAACAAGGAAATGTCCAAAGATTTAAGGTAAGTTGCTTGAATATGTACTATTGTTTACACTGTGTATTTTAGTAAATACAATCTTGTAAATGTATCCCCTCATCTCCAAAAATGTGTGCATTAATATACTTTTGTACCTGGTATTTTTGTTCACAGCATAATGGACCAGATGATGTAGTAAGAATTCCCTTTGGTACCACAGCAGACACAGTCGAAATTCATTTTACTGCAGAAAAGTCGACTTGTAAAATGCAGGTTACTGTATCCATTATAGGATGTTTCCAGTGTGCCTGTAAGTAGCTTCATTGCTACTTCCAGATTATCTTATCAGGTTACAGACATACTTTGTTGAATAAAAAACCATGCCTTGTATAGAATTGATTTGTTATAACTTTTTTTACTTAAAACATTTTTTTTTTTATTTCTGCAGAACAAATCATGATTGATTAACTATTATTCATATCAAAATTTAAACTATTATTCCAATTGAACTTGATTAATTAGTTTCTATTCCTGTAAAATAAATGTTTTTATAAGCTCATTATTTACTTGAAATAATTGTCTCTTTTGCATCATTTTTCAATTTATAGCTACAAGTCCTGCTGCAACACGTAAGTATAATATTTAAAAGATTTTATGTAAGAAATCATAAAATCCATGAGAAATTGCCAAAAATCATATAAACCTTCGTGTTTTCCTGTTGGTTTTATCAACAAAAATAGTTATTTTATCGAACATTACTAGTAGACATTTTTTCCTTTTCTTGGCCATTACCCTACATGATTTCATTTAATTTCTGATTTAAACTAATGATATAGGTCAGGAGTCAGCAAACTTTTGGGAAGGTGGACCAGATTAGAAATTTTTTTTTGTTGAAACCAATAAAAAATGCAACAGTGATCAAACAAGACTATTTAATTTTTAATCACTTTAAAATTTTCCATTTTAGGAATATATGCCTACATAAGCTTTCATGTACAATCAATCAATGAGAACTGGGAGGAGGGGGAAAAATATTGTCGAATTGTAGTTTAAAATTTACATATTAATGGAACATCGGGAATACATAGTCTTGAAACAATTTCAGCAGTAAAACATTGATTCATTTACAGGCATTTCAAATAAGAGGCTTTTGCTCTATTTTTCAATTCTTAATTTTGTAGTTCACAAACCGAATGAAAACAAATAATTTTTGTATGCAATGACAAATATTCAATTAAGTCTGCAGGTCAGATGAAATGAGGCCCCAAGTCAGATTTGGACTATGAGCCAGAGTTCACTAACCCCTGATATAATCAACATCTTTATTTCAATCTAGGAGAGACAACTTGAGCAAAGGGGGAGCTTCTACAACTTGAACAGAAAAAATTCTGTTTAAATCCCTAGTCACTGCATTTGTTTATGAAAAGATTACTTTGAAAAAAATAATCGAAGAAAAATTTTTTTTTTACACAAGATCCGCCTCTTATCAAAATATCAAAAAAATAATTAATATAATGGAGGAAAAAAATTTTTATTTCAAACTTTTATCCATTCAAGATTATGACCAAAGCCCATTTTATACAATCTAATGACAATAAAACCCAGCCAATGTAAATCTGAGCTTTTTAGCTGTTTCAATTTTAATACAAAATTAATACAAGAATTTTAGTTTGAAGTATCTTGCATTAACCATTCAAATCACTGTGCAAACATACTGAAAAAAACATCAGCTTTACACATACCATTAGCCAAACGATGAGTATTCAATAGTTACTTCATGAAAATTACATAATTCCATGATTGGAAAATGTTATGATAATTCATCATATTTATCAATATTATATATCAGTATTTACAATCATGTTAAATTGGTGAACTTTTAATAAAAAGAATTTAATCCTGTACATATAGAAGAAAAAAATTGGTTAATAGAATAAAATAGGAGTTTAGCTTTTTTTTTTTAAGCTAAAATAATCTCTAAATATATCATTTTTTTAGCAACTCCAACACCAAAACCTTCAACAGAAACAGGTAAGACTATAATCATTCTACATTATGAATTGCATTTTCTCAATTCAGTAACTTTTTAAAAGATAGTGATAATAATTTAATTCGGTCTGAATGTATTTTGTTACAGCATCTTTCTGTGTGAAGCAAGATGGCCTAGCTGATTCTTCTTTGATAAGAAACTGGGACATTGATGTGTCTAGTAATGAAGAACATAAGACTGATATCCGACCAGGTGAAAAAGGATGGACACCTGAAGCTGGAGATAAGAAAACTACTGTCAGCCTTTTTGTTGGTGATGCACTTATATACGGGGCCAACTTGAGGCTACAAATGTCCAAATGTGTAGGAAAATATGATGTCTTTCTCGCTGGAAGTGAAAGAAGAAACGTGGAAAGGTTCAAGGTAATTTATAAAGAAATGATTAATTGAAATGTTTCTGTTTTTTAATACACAATTTTACATTTCAAAGAGTATAAAAAATATAAACAAGTGTAAAAATAACTTTTGAAAAACATTCATATTACCCACAGGATTATTCAAGTATTTAAAAAATCACTTTAATTGGCTGCCTTTTGTTTAAATGATTTCAATAAGAGTAAATCTTTCATTGCAAAAAAAATTGACAATATTGACACTAAGCCATTATCATGCATCTCTTTTACAAAATCACTGTAGTTATTGATAATTACATGTATACTTGACAGAAAAATTTAAAGGTGTATTTCTATCTTTTTCAGAACAATGGTCCAAATGACATCGTATTCATCCCATTTGGTACAACTGCAGATACAATAAAGATCCACTTTACTGCAGAAAAGCCTAATTGTAAAATGCAGGTTACTGTATCCATCATTGGATGTTTTCAGTCATCATGTAAGTATTTTCAACATTATTTTCTTATTACAGAGCTATTCATTATAATCATGGATAATGTTATCAAATGGTTATTGCTATCAAAATTAATCAGTTTCAAACACTTTAAAAAGAATTAAAAATCAAATGAGTGATAAATTATTAGTTGTAAATTTCACACTAATTTTTTATGTTTGTTGTTCATAACTATGAATTTAATAACATAACAATGATTTAAGATATTACAATTTTTATGTTCTTTGTTTAATGTTATCAGCCTGGTATTGCATTCTATAAGAGCTATAAGATAGATTATTCTTATATTGTTATCGGGTCATCAGTTATAAGGTATATAGTTCTTTTATAGAGTTATTGGTAAGAATGGGTAGCACAAAGGTATTGAAGACAATGATTTTGGATCCATGAGATTTAGTGTTAACATCACTGGAGATGTTGAAGAAGGAAAGGAGATGTACAAAGAGAATGCACTCCAAGTATGAAATACAGGAACATTAATGACAAATAACAAATGAAAAGGAAATACATGTAATTACAACATTAACACGATCAATTGCGTAAAAAGAAGAAAAGAGATAGCAAAAGGTAGGAGCTTTATCATTGATAGTACAGTCGTCAGAGTTGAAGTGAAGATGTCTGAGCTGCTTTTGAAATGCTTGGTGTGTACAAAGGAATAGTTATGGAGACCAGGTTCAGTGTGTATCTCAAACTGCCAAGTTGTGTGCGCAATTTGTGGGCCTTTCTCTGACGCTGATAGACACTTGACGGACAAACCATGAAAGACAGAGAACACATGGAGTTTAATCCATGTGTGCTTCCTGAAGTGAGGAAAATTAGGAGACCATTGTGACCATCATGTAGTAAAAAGCATTTTCATTTGATTCATGAGAGTCATAGGTGTATACGTGTTTGGAGCATGTGGTGACACAGTCAAGTAGCTCTGTAGCTGTGAATATGTGAGATGCCTCAATATCAGTGAACTGAAATGAGCAAAGTTAGTACAGAGATTGGTCATGGTGGAAAAATAGCTAAGTTTGGATCAACCGAGCGATTGGCGAAATGATACCAATCTCAAACAGAAGGAAAGAAAGAGAAAGAGTAGCCTGCAACAAGTGCCATAGCCAAAGCACAACCAGCTAGAAGTGCCATTGCCATTGACCAGTGTGTTCAGTGCTTTTTATGGGAGATATTGTCAGAAGTCATATTTTTGATATCTAACAAAAAGAAGGGTTTTGTATTTAATTCAAAATACTGTCTTGTGAATGGGAGTCCCTTTATGAGTTTAAGTTTTCTAGCTTAGTTGGGCAGAAGTTCAAATTTGTGTTTGTGTAGTAACATGTTGTTTTCTTTGGACCATTTTGTTGAGCTTGTAACTGCAATCTGAAGGGTGTTTACATCATTTGTTGTGGCTATTTTTCTTTCAATGCGGGTGTCATCAGCAAAATTACAGACCATATAGTCTTGAATGCACGTTTCTTGATCGTTTATGCACATGAGGAACAGTGAATACTCAATCTGACCTTCATTTTTTCAGAAATTTTTAATTTTTGAGAAAAGTTCATGTGTGCAATAGTTTCCAGTGAGAGAGATTTTCTGAAGAATTCATTTTTGTTAAAAGTTGGAAAACACTAGATAACAATAATTTCTCCAAGCATTTGTTTCTGCTTTCAATCCCTAACATTTTCATTTCCTCCAGATATTTGTCAGTATTTTTCAAGCCTTTAGGATGGAGTTTTTATTTACATTTTAACTTTGATGCTAAATCGTATTGTTACTTTTTGTCCATCATATGGAAGTACACTTCTGAAGTATTTCTTTCAGTTACTTACTTACTAGTAAAAAAAATATTTCAGGCAATCCTTCATTTTGTGAACACAATAATTTCAACCATTATTGAAATTAACTACAGATGCACGAAGGGGCAAAAACTATTCTGTTACTCAGGTATTTAAAGAAATAGCAATATAATATACGCATTAACTTCTGTTTTCCTTTCAAGAATTTTCCACATGCTGGCTCACTTGTTGTTGAAAATGGCATACAAAAATTGTCTGTGATTTTTAATATTGTGTGAGCAGATGGAACTTAACAATTTACAATTGTTATTTAAAACAATTAGTCATTTGTATGATTTCAGTTGAGTCTCTTTGTTTTTGCTCTTTTGTGCATCTATAATTGAATTCAACAAAGGTTGAAATTTATGTTTTCACAAAAATGTTTAAAGTTGAAAGAATTTTTTTTTAAATCCAATATTATTGCAATCTGAAACATGAAGAATCGCTTTCACTAACGGTCATATGAAGAGCTGTGCAGACAACATTGACCTGTGTGACAGTCATGCCAAGTTTCAAACATACAATCTGTCAGTTAGTACTCAATACATTTAAACCATTTTTTCAAAACCTTTTTCTTCCCTGGGTAACACCAGGATTCCCTGCTACTCTCTCTCTTTCTCTCTCTCTCTCTCTCTCTCTCTCTCTCTCTCTCTCTATATATATATATATATATATATATATATATATATATGTATATATATATATATATATATATATGTGTGTATGTGTGTGTGTGTGTGTTGAAGGGTTCTTCCCTTTTTATATGTGCATTGGTTTGCATGTGTTTTCCAGTGCTCCTGGCCATACAGTTTTGTATATTGGTGTGGAAATCGACTTCAGTTCTCCATTAGACTTCTTCTAAAAATTCTTTTTTTCATTTTTGGAAAGAAAACTTTTTGACTTTTGAGGGGCTCCATTTTAATAGATTTATTAATAATATCTAGATGGGGTTTTTCAATCTATTTTAGATATTTTCCAGTGAAAAATGTCTGTGTTGTCATGAATAGATTTTTATCTGACCATATTTATTCTTTGATAAAATTTTTTTCATTACCTCAAATGTTGACGCTATGGCTGTTTGAATGTAGACTGTGATAGCAAGTATACCATAATTTCAACGTTTCAACATATGTTTACCAATTTACTCTTACAGCCACCACACCTGCAGCAACAAGTAAGATATTTTATCTATCTATTATTTTGATTATCGGCTAGAAAAAAAGTTAATTCTGTATATTAAGTGAAAACAAAAGACAAGTTTTTTTATTTCCAACATTAATTTTATTGAACAATGTATTTACCATTTTTTTCCACTACCTTTTGTCATCTTCCATCCACTCAGAAATTTTTTTTCTCATCAAAGAACTGCACTAGGTGTCTTTGGCAGTCTCCCAGGGAATTGAAATTTTTTTCATTAAGAAAATTCTCTAAAGACCAGAATAAATGGATATGGCAGCTGAATGAAAACCTCTCAGCCAAGCTGTAACAATTTTTTCTTGATTGCTAAAGAAAAATTGTCTAGTGTTATCTTGATGGAATATTACGTCTTTTCTCTCAACTAATTCTGGATGCATTTTATCAGTTGCTGCCTTCATTTGACCTGATTAGGAACAGTACCTATTGTTCGATTCTCCTAAAAGATCTCATAGTACAGGACTCTGTTTCAATCCAACCATATACATCGCATCACTTTCTTTGATGGAGACAAGCCTATGGTACAATTAGTAGTGGCTCATTTCATCTGTCCAATGGTCTTTTGCATATAATGTGTAGTAAAGTATCTACTTTTCACCATCTGACACAATTTCTTTTGAAAATGCAACATTTTCATTATGTTTAAGAAGTGAATTGCACATGAAAATACTATCCAGTAGGGTTTGTGCTTAACTTATAATGTTTAGCATATAAGAAGCAGTATATAAGTGTTGAACATAATCTGCTATGTCAATTATTATCAATTTTTTTTACTAAAATTGACTGAAAAAAATAAAAGATGCTCTAGTTTGGTAATAATTGATAATGCTTCATCAAAAAGGAAATTCAAGATATAATCTTTTAATATTCAGATATTTGTTGATAATAGATATACTTGTCTTTTATGAATTTCAGCAACGCTGAAAGCATCAACAGAAACAGGTAAGTAAATACTTGCCATTAATTTATTCTACAATTTATCTTTCAAATAGCAAATCAAAAATATCAAAGTTTTCATTAAACTTTAGATTTCAAGATTCAATCAATTGAGTGGCTGGATGTTAACAATGCAATCTCTTAGTTGTTATTTGCTATGAAAGGAATTTAGAATGAAGGCCTTTAACAAAATAGAGAAACCAAACTTGTTCAATCAAAAATAGTATTCAGAATAATGGCAGCTCTCTTATAGAGCATTATAGAAATATAAAGTTCTCCAAGTTTCTGATCTCTATTTTCTTTTCTTTGACAGCATCTTTGTGTGTGAAACAAGATGGCCTGGCTGATTCTTCTTTGATCAGAAACTGGGACATTGATGTGTCCAGTAATGAAGAACAAAAGGCTGATATCCGACCAGGCTCAAAAGGATGGACACCTGATGCTGGAGATAAGAAAAATACAGTCAGCCTTTTTGTTGGTGATGCTCTCATATATGGGGCCAACATGAAGCTGCAAAAATCTAAATGTGTCGGAAAATATGATGTCCTTCTCAGTGGAGGTGAACAAGGCAATGCTCATAGACTCAAGGTAAATTACATGAACTACATGTAGTATTATATTCATCATGTTCAATTTTTGTTTGATATACAGTTTGTGCCATCTTTGTATGCATTGATGATGTCATATTTGCCTCATTGTTTTTATCTTTAGAATAATGGACCAAATGATATTGTAAGGATTCCATTTGGTACAATAGCTGATACTGTGAAAATCCACTTTACTGCTGAAAGACCTAATTGTAAAATGCAGGTCACTGTTTCCATTATTGGATGTTTCCAGTCAGCATGTGAGTATTTAAGATCTTGTCTCTTAAGTGTTTTGTCAAATTTGGTATTAAGAATTTCATTTAAAATAATTTATTTGATTTTCAGAAAATTTGGATTACTCGAATGAAATGTGTCTGATTGATATCTATAAATTCATTTAGCTTTGATTACAAATCATTTGCAACACATAAGTATGATATTTATGAATTTAGTAACAATATTTATTACCAGATTTTAAATAAGGTAAATTGATGTGACTGTTATATTTCTATGTTAGAATATTTTTGTATAAAAAATTTCAAGAATTTCTTTTTCTTTTCCAGCTACTAGTCCAAAAGCAACATGTATGTATATAATTTTATTTATAAATAACTACCATTCAAAAGTTTCAAATTCATCTGTTTAATTGCAAATGATACTTTCCTTGTATGAAATAGATAAATTGGCATAATGTGTCACTGATTTCTACACAGAATTTCTGTTCATGTTCAGGATTCAATTGCAAATAGCAACTTTGTATTTGTATTGTCTATAGTTTCAAGAAAAAAATCTGACCAGTAACTGCATTCATGTTATTCCATGTAATGCAGAAAGATTTATACGGGAGAAATTGGCAGGCCTCTCAAGGTTTGACTTGACAAGCATAGAAAAGAGCACTAATCTAAGGAGATGTAGAGAGATCTGGGATGGCTGATATTTGGAGATAAAAGGCAAACACTTCTCTCTCTGGGAAGAAGTATGTGTAAATGACAGGAAACACTGTTGGAAAGTTAGAAAAATCAAGGAGACGGCCCACATCAACATGTCAACTGAACATAGGTCAGACAAGTTCAGAGTTCAACTTGATGTGGCTTCCACTACTCAACAGGGACTAGGTATAGAAATCTAAGCCTAACAAGGGAAGAGGAAGAATACATTACCCGAATCCTTCATTGCAGCATGGCTACCATTGGAATATTCTGCTTAGCTCTATCATTGGAAAATTTTGTTTACCCTATCACATTTGGATATGACGCCTGGAGAAAGCTGTTGGATGAATCAGCTGAAACATTGTGTTTATAACGCAAACAACAAGAAATAGTTTAATTGTCCCAAAAACTTGAACTTTGTATTAATAACTCTTAGTTTTTTAATTCTTGCCAATTTGATCCTTTCCTACATTAAAAACTTCAAAAATGTGTGTATCATATACATGGCTATCACTCAAGTATAAGTAAATAAAATTTTTTTCTTTTCAGCAACACCAACTCCAAAACCTACAACAGAAACAGGTGAGCATTTTGGTGTTTTGAAAATCTTATGTTCTTTTTCATATCAAATGAATATTTTTACGTGATAAAATTTCACTACATTATGATGAATAAATAAAGAATCACAATCTCTCCTTTTTGTTCTAGCCTCTTTGTGTGTAAAACAGGATGGCCTTGCTGATTCTTCTTTGATCAGAAACTGGGACATTGATGTGTCCAGTAATGAAGAACATAAGACTGATATCCGACCAGGTGGAAAAGGATGGACACCTGAAGCTGGAGATAAGAAAACTACTGTCAGCCTCTTTGTTGGGGATGCTCTCATATATGGAGCCAACATGAGGCTAATAATAGGCAAGTGTGTGGGAAAATATGATGTCCTTCTCAATGGAGGTGATCAAGGAAACATTCAAAGACTCAAGGTAAATTTCATGGAAATGTATCATTATATTTGATATGAATTCTTTAAAACCTCAATTTGATAGTTGCATAGTATTTTCTTTCTGAATGTGTGTAGTAATGAGAATATTTGTTTCCCATTGTTTTTATCCTTAGAATAATGGACCAAATGATGTTGTGAGGATTCCATTTGGTACAACAGCAGATACTGTGAAAATCCACTTTACTGCAGAGAGGCCAAATTGTAAAATGCAGGTCACTATCTCCATTATTGGATGTTTCCAGTCAGCATGTGAGCGTCTAAAATCCTATCTTCTGGCATTCAATTCAAATTTGTAATCTTGAACTTTAACTTAAAATCTATATTTCATATTCAGAAAATTAGAATTACTTTAAAGAAATGTTTCAAAGTTTCATGAAGAAGTTGATTTAGTTTTTCTAAAGATCCTCTGTCACTATTGGATAATTCTAAAAAAAAACTTATCCAATCGTGTATGAGGATATTCAATCAGGAAGTTTCAAGTATAACAAATAAACAGAAATATGTACAAAATGATTTTGAGGTTTTGAGTTCTTATATCCATATGTGACAGTGGATTTTTATTTTTTAGCCACAAGTCCAACACCATCACGTATGTACACAACTGATTTTTTTAATTCTTGTCGTTCCAAAGTTGAAATATACCTTTTAATTAATGCTTGATATCTATAAAAAGGCAAAATAAAGAACTATTTGTCATAGTGTTTTGAAGTCTTTGTCATAATTTGAATACAAATCAAACATTGCCAACAGCTGCTTGCGTATAAGAATTATTTGGTAAGAATTCAATTCATAGAAGTAAATCAATTTTTTTGAATCTCCAAAATATAATTATCATTCTTTATAATTGTAATATATTCTTGCATATTTCTGTATATTTCAGCAACACCAACTCCAAAACCTTCAACAGAAACCGGTGAGTCTAATGTTTTAAAAAAGTTCAAGTGTTTCTCTGCTTAAAAGAATCAAACAAGTTAATACTTCTTTATTGTAAAAGCAAATGTACATTATGATAAATAACAAATAAACAAATAACAATTTATTTCTTTTTTTTTGCAGCTTCTTTGTGTGTGAAGCAGGATGGCCTTGCTGATTCTTCATTGATAAGAAACTGGGACATTGATGTGTCCAGTAATGAAGAACACAAGACTGATATCCGACCAGGTGCAAAAGGATGGACACCTGAAGCTGGAGATAGGAAAACTACTGTCAGTCTCTTTGTTGGAGATGCTCTTATTTATGGAGCTAACTTGAGGCTGCAGAAATCTAAATGTGTTGGAAAATATGATGTCTTCCTCAGCGGAAGTCAAGAAAGAAATGTGGAGAAGTTTAAGGTAATTGAAAGAAGATTAATTTCTCTTCTAATTCAAAATGCTATCTTTCAGGTAGTATAAAAATTAACTAAAAGCCACTAGAAATATTCATATTAGCCACTTTTATTAAAGTATGACAGCCTTCAAGATTTCAAACAAATATGGGAATTTTTCAAAGTAAAAGAAAATAAAATATGTTGAAATTCAGTCATTGTTAAACATCTCTTCTGCAGAATTAATATGAGTCATCAAAAACTACTTTTAGATTTTTTAAAACATTGTAATATGTATTGTTTAATTTGGGGTGTTTTTCCAGAACAATGGTCCAAATGACATTGTATTCATCCCATTTGGTACAACAGCAGATACAGTAAAGATCCGCGTTACTGCAGAAAAGCCTAATTGTAAAATGCAGGTTACTGTATCCATCATTGGATGTTTTCAGTCATCATGTAAGTATTTTCTCCAATATTTTTTCTTGAGATGTTACAGACTTGAAGATCAACAATTTCTCTTTCTCTCTCACCATATAACCATTGTATTAATTGTAATGATTATTCTATTATTCTGCTTATTTGTACGTACAACTGTCACTCTTTCTGATTATTATTCATTCTCCTTTTATCCTTTCTCTTCTAATTGCAAATGTAAATAACAGGGCTGAGAATGGAAGGGGGTGCTCATGCTTAAATGGGAGCAAATAGGCGTCAACCTCCACTATAACTATCATTCATTAATTGCTCCTCCTTCACAAGTCTGAAGGCTAAAAACTGCATTGTTGTTGTTGTTGTTGTTGTTGTTGTAGTAGTAGTAGTCCAAAGGGATACAGACAAATAGTAAAAGTAATCAATAATAATAATATCCATACTTCATTTAAGCGAATCACCATAGCCAGCATGTGTCCTAGGACTAATTATCTAAAAAATTAGATCTTTCATCTAAATCTTTAAAAAATAAAAAAGATACCTGCACAAGATTTGGGCATTTTGGGTTCCAACATTATCATAGAACCCCAAAATGCACTTTTTGGGAAAAAAAACAAACAAAACTGGTATACTCATATAGATGGTCAAGGTTGTAGCACCAATAATGTGACCAGGAGAACCTAGAAACACACACATATACACACACACATACATAGGGATATAGATAGACATAGAGAAGAATATGTAGCCCACGTGGCTGGTTGGGAGGGCCATCGATGGGATTTTATTCATTCAATATGTATGTGTGTGTAATACATGATTAGGAAATAGGATACACATGGAATGAAATATACACAAATACATGATTAAAAAACATAAACTATTAAACCCAATTTCAGCAATTCTCGACTAAAACTGTTAACATATGTTTCTTCGGCTTTCAAGTTGGTCTGGCTAGCTATATATGTGGGTGTTCCTGTTGGGGGTGGTCTCACAAACTATACAAAACCAGCCGTGGTTCTGGGTTAGTAAAAGAAGGCAACAAGACGGAATTTCGTTTATATGTTTTATATAGAATATTGATTATCAATATCTCTGGAGACGGGAAATGCCTATTCGCAGTTGAAAAGAGAGGAAGCCGATTATCATCTAAGTCAAAATGACGACTGGTCTCTCATGTCACGAACGGTAGTCCACTGAATGGTAGCAGCGGTTGACGGTTACTAAGGCAGACGGCTGACATGAGAGAGAGCTGTTGCCAGCTCTCTTCTCCAAACCCAAATTTTACTCTGCTTGCTTGTTACGAAAATTCTTCCTATTTAAGCCCTTGGTATCGACACTGTATCTCCTGCAATTGACTTCCCTTTCTCTCCCTCTCCTGCCATCTCGACCTTTCCAGAAAAACCCAAAACATTGACCCTCATTCATCTCGCGACGCAGGTCTGTTCAATATCATAAATTAGTCTCCCCCTCTCCCAAGGACTCTGCAAATAACTTTTCTTTCATAAGCTTTTACTCTCTCTCTCTAGACCCCAAATACTGGCCCTTATATCTGGCTTTGTTTTTGAACCCCAGGACTTGACAGATGACACTAGATTGAAAAAGTACAGGCAACCCAACTTCCCATGACAAGGTCATCGAATCGGGAACAAAACCTTTTTCCAAAAGCATTTGTTTTTGCAACCCAGGATTTGACAGATGACACTAGATTGAGAAATCGCAGATGCCCGCACCTGGAAGCACACAATTCTCATATTATCTCGAAAAACACATTATCCCTTTTAACACAGATAACTCCTTTTGTAATAACAATAGTAATTACTGGTAATAACCATAGTAATTTTTGGTAACAGCCATAGTAATTTTCAGGACAGGGGGGACTCCTGGCCCCTAGTGTCACATATATGTATCATGCAGATAGGCCATATGAATGAAGCTTTGTGGCTGTAAATTCTAACATTGAAGAAATTTTTTTTCTTAAGATTTCCCCCAAATAGGTTTTCATCAGGGGATTCTATTTGCCAAGTAAGTTTATGCTAAATTGATCACTTGAAAAGTTTTCATTATTACTCTTGCATGTATATTTGTGCAATTAAAGTATATGATTTTGTTGAAGTAATCGATTACCTCTAGAATGTGTCTACATTAACTATAATAACATGCAAAGGCAAATAAAATTAATATATCTATTCTCAAATCACTGTAGTCCCGCTAATGAGCTAAGTGGGCTCTCTCTTCGAGTGCTTATGTATATGTGCCTATCTAAGTGTTTCCTTGGGCATTCCTGGTCACATACATATGTTTTTAACTCAGTTGTCTCATGGTATAATTCTTGTCTGAATTTTGTTAGACAGAGTGTATTAATCATTATACATGATATGATTGGTCTATTTTCCTCATGTATGTGTTCATTCTTCCTCAACATTTCAGCTGTGTACCCTCTGGTCTTTGTTGCCTGGTATTGGTTTTAGAATGTGAAATCACTACTCAGAGCGCTATACTTTGTTGTTCTGGACAAATTATAACTGTTTTTGCATATCCAGGTTGTGTTATCAGGGCACTTTCAAATTTCCCCCATTGCTTTTTTTGAGAAGTTCCTTATGATGAGAGGCTTCCAGATGCTATTGATATTAATCTTTGGTCGGCTAATTGGTTTGATCGAAGAGAGTATATGTACTGTTGCCATCTGTTGTTGTATTCACCAATAGCTCTTCAATTTGTACTTCATCGCATAAGTGCCAGTGCCACCTCGTTCCCTCCAAGTGTGGTTTGCCATATGCATCGCCATGTGATACGGCTCTCCTGTGCTCTTCAATCCTTATTTCACAGGCCAGCATGTTAGGTGTTTTAGTTTTGGATAGATGTGAGCATAAGGTGGTCCTGCTCCAGAACACTGTCTGGATGTTGTATTGATGGCATTTTCTTAGAAACACTTTTGATATATGGGAGAATGACTGTGGAATTGGGTTTTGGTTTTGTTCTGCCATCTAGTTGTCTGTATTTGTATATTTCTTATACTAACCATCACCTGTTTGCATGTAACCCGGTCACTGCATATTTGTTCTGCCTATTGTTGTAAGCATTTTATTATGTTTATCATATCTCATGTAACGTCCCATGAAAGTGGGTTTATGATGCATGGTTGTTATGAATCCCCATTCTGTTCAGGTAATGAGTTCATCTAGGAAGGTTAATTTTCTATTTGCCTCTTCTTCCATAGTGAACTGGATGGATGGTCTCAGCAAGTTCACATGGTCCAATAATGCTTTCACATCCTACTGGTGAGGCCATAATAAGAAGGTATTATCCACATACCTCAGGCAGGTGGTTGGTTTTGGCACTGTGGTCTGTAGTGCCATTTCCTCAAAGTACTCCATATCAACTGGATATCATCAGAGGAAGAGCTGATCTCATGGCTATTCCTAAACCTCTTTGAATAGTCCAACTAGAATTGTGCCATTTTGACAGTAAGCATCTCCATTGAATTGTCAATAGGTATATTGGTCCATTCTCTGAGTGTTGGGTCCAGTTTCAGCTTCACAAAGACCACTGACATAGTCTCACCTGTTGGGGCTTTGGTGAAGACACTCGCTATGGATGGAGCAGATGAGAATGGTTTTAATTGACTGGAGAAAGCAGGACACATGCTCTCTTCAGTTGAACCAATGAGCTGACCAAGCATTGATATCAATAGTATCTGGGAGCCCCTTATCACGAGACTTCTCAAAAGCAAAAATGGAGTACCCAATACAAGGGAGAGAACTTGGAAGTACCCCAATAACACAACCTGGATACATAAAAAAGAATGTATTCAGTTCAACCTAGCATGCACAAGTTGTGATTCTATATCCTCATACTAACAATACTTGACAAAGTCCGGAGGGTACACAGCTGAAACGTTGTGAGAAAATGAACTCATTGATGAGGAAAATAATGCGGCCATATCATGCATAATTACTCATATTGTATAATTTCAACTTTTCAAAATATTTTTTCATTTCATTTTCATAGCCACAACACCAGCAGCAACGCGTAAGTCTCTTTTAAGGATTTATGATTTTATTTAGTTACATAATAAACATTTCTATTACTTTTGAATCATTAAATTTTTAAGATCTAATCAGTATCTGAACTGACTTGAAATGCTGACAAAATTTAAATGACTATTAATTGCTTTTGTTTCTTTCAATAATTTTTACTGAATATTGTTTTTACTTTCAATTCGATCTAAGCACCTCCGATCTCTTTGACTCTGGCTGGAAAAGCCATCAGTCACTCAAATTTTTTGTGCCAAAGACAAAAATTGTGTCTGTTTCAATATAGATTTCCTATTGTGAATCGATAAACATCCCCTGAAAACATGGGGGAGGTTCAAAATTGGACTTGCCTAGGGCTCATATGAATCCTCAGAAAATTTTATGCGGTTAAATTGAGTAGTTTTTGTAGCACGTTGTCACATACGGACAGACAGATGGATTGACATTTGGTGAATTATACATTGAGATAGATAGACGGAAATTAGATCATTATCATCCGGGTAAGTGCCAACACAGAATCCACACTATCATTTTTTTTTTTAATCTAAAAAAACTAATTTGCTAAAAACATGCTCCTGGGGCCCAATTAGAAAACCACGGAAAATTTGGTGGCCATAGCTCTAACTGTCCTTGAGTTATTTAATGACAGACAAATTGATAGATCTTTGGTGAATTGCAGTAAAATAATAGAGTTCAATATCTTTTAGCAATAAAATTTTGATAAACCCTTTTATTTGAAAAGATTATTTGCTCTTGAATGTTAAAAGGAGTATAATAATTTTGTCAGAATTCTAAAATTAGTTTTTCTTTGCTTTTTTTCTCAATTTTTTTTTCTTGTTTTGAACACATATGATTATCTATTAGTTCTTATATATCTGCATACGGCTACATCCACTTGTATTTGTACGTGCCAGTCAGCTCATAAGAGATTGTTTTAAAAATCCTCTCAAGATACCCCATTATAGTAGCCTGTACCAGATGGTTTCAAGTTCTTCATGGATAAATATTGAGTTAAGTGCATTGACAAGGAAAGAGATAGAGCTGAAAAAAAGATATCATGAATTTATGAAATAAATGCTTATTATCACTAGGCTACGGATTTATTGAATATTTGTTGAAAATGAATATATTTTCTCATCATAAATTTCAGCAACACCTACACCAAAACCGTCAACAGAAACAGGTTGGTGAATACTTTTTATTAATTTATAAATTCTACACTTTCATCTCCCAAATGACAAATCAAGAACATTGATGTTTTTATTGAACTTTGGATTTCAAGGTGAATTCAATGCATATGAGGGACTAAGCATTAATAATGCAGTTTAATAGTTACAGCGGAATGTTTATGAAAAGGAATTGAAATTTTAACTATAGAAATTGAAAATCTTGCTTCACCAAATTTTACCTGTATTTGAAAAAGCTTTCATTCAAAATAATATTTGGTAGTATATCTCTGAGATGGCATTAACATAAAAATAAAGTTCTCAAGTTTCTGATCTCTTTTCATTTGCAGCTTCTTTGTGTGTTAAACAAGATGGCCTGGCTGATTCTTCTTTAATAAGAAACTGGGACATAGATGTATCTAGTAATGAAGAACAAAAGGTTGATATCCGACCAGGTGAAAAAGGATGGACACCTGAAGCTGGAGATAAGAAAACTACTGTCAGTCTTTTTGTTGGTGATGCTCTTATGTATGGAGCCAACATAAGACTGCAGAAATCTAAATGTGTTGGAAAATATGATGTCCTTCTCAGTGGAGGTGAACAAGGCAATGCTCATAGACTCAAGGTAAATTACATGGAAATGTATCATTACATTCATTATGAATTTTAGTATATTCCGTTTGATAATTGAATTGTGGTCATCTTTATGTGTACTAATGCTTACATTTGTACCTTGTTTTATCTTTAGAATAATGGACCAAATGATATTGTAAGGATTCCATTTGGTACAATAGCTGATACAGTGAAAATCCACTTCACTGCTGGAAGACCTAATTGTAAAATGCAGGTCACTGTTTCCATTATTGGATGTTTCCAGTCAGCATGTGAGTGTTTTCAATCCTGTCTTTTTAGTAAGATTTTTGGTATATGAAGTGCTTCTTGAAACATTTATTCTATACAAAGAAAATTAGAGTTACTCCACATTAAATATCAAAAATGTAAATTTATATGAAAATCCATCATAGCTTCATTTAAAATATCCCATGCTACAACTGTATGATATCGGAAAAATTTCAAAGTAACTTTCAACACAAAACAGGTCAAGTTAGTCACTGAATAGAAACTGTCATGTGACCAATGTCTTTTGGCAGCAAGCCATGATGGGAGTGAT
This sequence comes from Thysanoteuthis rhombus, assembly GCA_963457665.1. Classification (NCBI taxonomy): domain Eukaryota; kingdom Metazoa; phylum Mollusca; class Cephalopoda; order Oegopsida; family Thysanoteuthidae; genus Thysanoteuthis; species Thysanoteuthis major. The sequence continues at coordinate 47,686,330 of OY735212.1, read as the reverse complement.
CAATCAAAAATTGAAAAAGGGGTCATCAATGAATGAATTACTTCTCTCGCCTCTTGTTGGTCGATGATCACTAAAAAAAACTAAATTTTAAAAGAGCAAACGTGAATACTACCGAACACAAAAAAGAATCAATTAAGTGTGAATTTCCATTACAAATCTATTTAGAGGGAATTTTATAAAAGAAAACAAAAAAAGGTAGTAAAGTTCAACCCATTGGTACAGCCAGTACGCGTGATGCACACATGCATAGCTTGCCAGCCAGATAGACAGCTAGCCAACCAGTCAATCCAACCAACTTAAAAACCAAAGAAACCCATATTGACAGTTTTGGTCGACGGTTTTTAATATTCAATGATTCGTTTACATTGTCCTGATCAAATATGGGATCTTGGAAAGAATTGAAGTTATTTCTCTCGCCTTTTGTCTGAATTTGAGAAAAAAAAACAAGGGTGTATATTGCTAGACACAAAATTTGAGATCAATCTAACATAAACTTACATTGCAAATTGAACTCCTCCCTAAAATTCTATTTGGGAGGGAGGAGTTAAAAACAAAAAGATACTTTTTCTAGATATGATAAGCAGTAAATGTTGAAATTTTCAGATCTCTAACTCCAATGGTGCAGCTTGTATATACAATACATACATACATAACTAGCAACTTTGCCAGCCAGCCAAAATCACTTAGAAACTGGGGAAACCTATGTTGACTTTTCTGACTGATAATTTCTCATATGAAAAATAAATTCAACAGTAAAACAATTCCATGCTGGAAATCTTTCTTCTAATTCATTACTTCAATATCTTATTTTTTAGCCACAAGCCCAGCTCCAACACGTAAGTATACAGTCATTTAAAAACTAAAATAAAGCAATCCCTCGCTTTTCAAAAGTTTGCTTCACACTATTTTTTTGCTTTTACACAAAAAAGGCAAAGAGCGAAAATAGCATTTAGATTTTGTTTTGCAGTGAGCTGTGATAGAGGCTGCACACACCCTTTTTCTCTCTCTCTCCAATACCCTTATCTTCCCACAGTACTTTGCATCACTCCCACAATGACTCAGCCTAATATAACATTATCAGTATTTTAGGGGTATGGGAATGCTCAAAATATTTTTCCATAGAAATCAAGGGTAATTGATTCCTGAAAGTTTATTGTAGGGACACTCTTTGTCCAGACAGTGGGAAAAGTTTGTGTACACAAATTAGTACATAATAAAAGAAGAATAGCTTGATTTATGTTTGCTTCATTTGCTTATATCATGAATTATATTGGAAGTGTATTGAATAAGCAAAGTAAAATGCAATACCTCACAGCATCTTCATCATTATTTACATGATGATCGGCAAAAGTGACAAGTTGCAAAAAATCTACAGAATAATATTTTCAAAATTTGCTCATGGGATACAATCAGACCTAGTGCCACCAGCATAATTAAACTTGTAGCTACTTTCATATCTTTCCTAATTGCGTAAGATTTATTAATACAGGTCACTCATTTTTTTCAAGAAGAAAACATGATCATTTATGTTGAGTATTTATTGATGATGCATAAATAGCTATTTACATACGTACAGTACTTTATGATGAAAATAGCATCTATTTTACACGGCAAATATTTATTTTTTAACATAGTCTCATTACTAGTCAATGGATTTAATTCAGTGATAAATATTAATTACATAGATCAAACATCATACACTGAAAAAATCAGATCAAAATTTGGCAAACAATTAAATGTAAGACAACAGATTTAATAATCCATCCTCATTTAAATGAATTATTTTTTTCTCATTCCAGCAACACCAACGCCAAAACCTTCAACTGAAACAGGTAGGACCATTTCATTAACAAAAAATTTGAACATCAAACACATAGATAATATTTCATATCGTAAAAAGAAAAAATTATCATACTAAATCCAATAAAATACTAAATTCTATTGTTTCAGCCTCTTTGTGTGTGAAACAGGATGGCCTTGCTGATTCTTCTTTAATAAGAAACTGGGACATTGATGTGTCCAGTAATGAAGAACATAAGGCTGATATCCGACCAGGGTCAAAAGGATGGACACCTGAAGCTGGAGATAAGAAAACTACTGTCAGCCTCTTTGTTGGAGATGCTCTTATTTATGGAGCTAACTTGAGGCTGCAGAAATCTAAATGTGTTGGAAAATATGATGTCTTCCTCAGTGGAAGTCAGGAAAGAAATGTGGAAAAATTTAAGGTAAGTAGAGAAAAGATAATTTTGATTCCACTTTTTTTCAAATATAACATGACTTTTTAAAATGTTTTGAAAGCATCTGAAACAACTCAAAAAGCATTCTACTTATCTATAAGATGAAGGCAGTGTTGTATCAAAAAAGAATCATTTGTTCAAAGGATTTCAAACAAATATATCAATTTTTCATTTGATATTTAATTGCTATCATGCATCTTTTTTGTCAAGTTGCTTAAGTTCATATGAAGTATGATTCCCGATTAATTACTTACTTTTATGATTTATTTTTATTCCAGAACAATGGGCCTAATGACATTGTCATAATTCCATTTGGAGTAACAGCAGATACAGTGAAGATCCACTTTACATCAGAGAGACCAAATTGTAAAATGCAAGTCACAATATCTATGATTGGATGTTTCCAATCAGCATGTAAGTTCTTCATTGCTTTATTTACAATACTTAATCATATTATTTTCATGAGCTGTCAAAAAATTAATTTATCACATCTAATTTTTTAGGGGGGGGGGTGTAATATAGTTATATAAGTAAAAATAGTCATACATCACCTATCATTTTTTCAAATCACATAAAGATCAATAAGATTTATATCATAATTAACTCATTTCAGATGAAATCAGATAATAGCATTTTTCCCAATTGTACAACTTGCTATTATTTACATGAAATGATTATGCTCTTTTTTTATTTTTTCTAGCTACAAGTCCAACTGCAACACGTGAGTATATAATTAGATTTATCTGATTTTTAGAAATAAGTCATTAAAGTAAACAGAATTTACAGAAGAATATTTTAGATATTTGTTTTAAAGAGGATAGTTATCCTTGAATGAGTATCATAACCTATGATTTCATCTTCTCTTATTGTTTATTCCTGTGAAATCCATGTGGAGCATAGGGCTGCAATCACACCATGTCAGTGGACTTTGTCTTGAGCAATTCCTCTCAATTTCCCCCATGTCACTCCATCCGACTTTGCTTCAATCATGACTGATCTTCTCCATGTCTACTTTGATCACCCAACTCTTCTTTTCCCCTGTGGATTCCAATTGGTAATCACTTTAGTAAAAAGTTTGTAGAAGCAGTTAAGTCAGCTTAGTGGCCTGTAGTTTTACAATACTTACTTGTTTTCTCTAAAATTGGGTTCTAATGTTTCTGATCTCTATTCTGGTTTTTACCTTGGTTATCAGAAAGTTGTTTGCTGAACTATCTTTCCATGAGCATTAACCAGAATGCATCATGAGCTTTCCTGAAGAAGAAATTTCCCAACCATGCACTCACTTGGGGCAATCACAGAAGTGATGCTGCTTCAGTGTCAATAACAATTAGGTTTTACAGAGTTGAGTTGCTAGCCTCGCACCCAACTCTCCTTCTCTACCTTAGTTAAGCACATCTTGGCCATATTCAACTTTGCTTCAACAATAGCAATTACAGGTATACCTTGATTGATATGGTTAATTCAGTCCATAATTCTTTGTGCTGCTCAAACCATGTAGTTCAAGTTTTTATTGTGATTTATTATGAGTTTTTCCTGCTAATACTTTATTACATTAATTTGTGCAGCAATGCTTTAACTATACTAGATCAAAACAGCATTATTCAAGGCATTGCTGTAAATAGAATTTTTATAAAACTCTAAATTTCAATTTAATTCATTTCATAAGTATGGCATTAGTAATAACATTTAGATTTGATAAGCATTTACAGAAACTATGATGATTTTCTGATGTCCATTTCATTCAAGTTATATTTTGCTAAATTCAGATATAAGATAAGATGGTAAGACTTGAAGATGAGTCAAATGGTGTGATTTCTAGCATGAAATATAGAACATTTGATCAAACATTGTTTTATTTTGTACACTCTCTTTTTGTCATTCAAGCAACTCCAACACCAAAACCATCAACTGAGACAGGTCAGTTATTAACAGTTTCTATTGTGAAATTTCATGGCAAGAGTTTTCAGTTCTACATATCTTTAAATGATAACAAGAATCACTTTTTGATTTGAATATTTTTTGTTTCAGCATCTTTATGTGTTAAGCAGGATGGCATGGCTGATTCTTCTTTGATAAGAAACTGGGACGTTGATGTGTCTAGTAATGAAGAACATAAAGCTGATATCCGACCAGGGTCAAAAGGATGGACACCTGAAGCTGGAGATAAGAAAACTACTGTCAGCCTCTTTGTTGGAGATGCTCTTATATACGGGGCCAACATGCGGCTACAAATGTCCAAGTGTGTTGGAAAATATGATGTCCTTCTCATTGGAGGTGACCAAGGAAATGTTCAAAGACTCAAGGTAAATTACATAAAAATGTATCACTATATTCATTATGAATTTTAGTAAATTCCACTTTGATTGTTGAATTGTATCATCTTCATTAATTTGTGTACTAATGATAATATTTGTGTTTCATTGTTTTTATCTTTAGAATAACGGACCTAATGACCTGGTAAGGATTCCATTTGGTACAACAGCAGATACTGTGAAAATCCACTTTATTGCTGAGAGGCCAAATTGTAAAATGCAGGTCACTGTTTCCATTATTGGATGTTTCCAGTCAGCAAGTGAGTTTCAAAATTCAGTCTTATTTGCATTTTATCAGCTTAGTAATATGATAAGTTGAAATCTATATCTTATTCTCGGAAAATTATGCTTAAAAAGAGGAACAGTTCAAATTTTCTTATAAAATCGGTTTATTTTCTATAGTAAATCTTATACAATTAGATAATAGTCAAAGATTTAGGAGTTGTTTTTACTCCCAAATTCAACAAATAAGAAATTTGAAATTACTTATTATGATGCTATAAAATGAAAACTTTTTTTCCAATTTCATTTTCTTCTTTTAGCTACAAGTCCAACACCAACATGTATGTATACAATTCACTTCATAAATATTTGCCATTCAAAAGTTGCTGCATTGATAAATGATAAAAACACTTCAACTTCTTTCAAATTTAGCTGTGTAATATTTGAATTACATAAAATAAGCAAATAATTGTTTGTTATTAAGTGTTGATAAGAAGCTTTATTATAACTTGGCTATTAAGAATAAATTGTACATTTTTTACTCTTGTATCCCTCTTAATTTGTTATATTTAAATTCAGACCAGTTATTGACTTTAAGAAAGACTTATGCTTGCTTTAAATTTTTAAGCATACACCAGCAATAATTTATTATGTAAATAAACAAATATTTTACATATTTCAGCAACACCTAAAGCTTCAACAGAGACAGGTAAGTTTCTAATAATTCTAAAAAATCTATGTTATTTTCCATGAAAATCAACAAACAAGTGAATAAATTTTCTATATTTTAAAAGGAGATTATAAATTTCATATTTTCTATTGTTGTCTACATTGTATAAAAAAAATGTATTGTAATGAATGCATACTCTTTTGTTTCAGCATCTTTGTGTGTTAAGCAGGATGGGATGGCTGATTCTTCTTTGATAAGGAACTGGGATATTAAAGTGTCTAGTAATGAAGAACATAAAGCTGATATCCGACCAGGTGCAAAAGGATGGACACCTGAAGCTGGAGATATGGAATATAGTGTCAGTCTCTTTGTTGGCGATGCTCTCATGTATGGGGCCAACATGAGACTACAGAAATCTAAATGTGTAGGAAAATATAATGTCTTTCTCAGTGGAAGTCAAGAAAGGAATGCGGAAAGATTTATGGTAATTATTAAAGAATTGTTTTCATTATTTCTTTTGTTATATATATATATATCTTAATCTTTCAAACAATATAAAAAAAGTATCTCAAAACAACTAAAAACTATAAAAATATTACTATAACTGACAAACTTTTGTTTAGAATATTTCCCATCAATTTAAATAGGCACTGTTTTTATTATAAAAGTCTGTTGGAAAAAATTGACACTGGTTTGTTTCTTAAAATCCCTTTTACAAATTGACTGCATTCATGATCAGAGTAATCCAATATTACATGTGTACTTACCCCAAAAAATTAAAGGTATATTTTTGTTTCTTAGAATAATGGTCCAAATGACATTGTATTCATCCCATTTGGTACAACTGCAGATACAGTGAAGATCTACTTTACTGCAGAAAAGCCAAATTGTAAAATACAGGTTACTGTATCCATCATTGGATGTTTCCAGTCAGCATGTAAGTATTTTCATCAATATTAGAAATTATCAACCAAAACTGTTGAAAAAAGTTTCTTCAGTGTTAAGATGGTCCACCTGGCTGGTTATCTATTCATGCATGTTATTTTTTTTTTTTTTAATCTCTCCCAATTGGTTTTCAGTGAGGTGGCTCAATTAGCAATCTAATTTTTTGCTAAATTGAACCCCGGCTCAATGCCCAGCAGCATTCATGCTTGTTTTTTGAAAAGTGACTTGTTCATTGATTGTATCTTTTTTCAATTTTTAAAATGATTTCTTTCTTTTTATTTTAGTATAATGGATGCATAAAAATCTATCGAGATTAGCTTTAGTAGTTTATCCCTTATGAAATACTTTTTTTTGTACATAACATTACTTATAAATATATTTTTCAAATGGGTATGTGTTTGCATAAGTAGAAAGAGAAAGAGAGTGTAGTTTTAAAACACAATTAGTGCCATTAAAAAAATAAATGTTCTTAATTAGATCAAAATTCAAATCCTTGATTTCAATTTTTCATCTCTTCAAAAATTTATTGACTATATATATATATATATATATATATATATATATATATATATATATATATATATATGTATATCAGCAACAGTAGCCTTTTAGCGTCTATTATTGGACATAAACCTTCTCCAAGATTTGTCAGACCTCTCAGTACTTCCTAAATCTATCTTGCTAATCATGCCACCTTACTTTGTTGGCCACAATATCACACATGATCTCTGGGGATCCATGTTGTGAATCGTGATGTCCAGCGGATATCTGACATTTGTGCAGCATTTCCAGTTCATTGCCATTTAAATTTTTTCAATTATTTCTCTGATGTCACAGACTTCTGTCTTTTCTTTCATATACTTAATTTAATTAAAAACATTTATTTTTCAAATGGCACTCATCATGTTTTGGAACCACACTCTCTCTATATATATAAACTAGAAAGCTTTACACCTTTAAACACTAAACATTACAAAAACTCTTTTTAAAAATATATATATTTATATCTATCTATCTATCTATCTATCTATCTATCTATCTATCTATCTATCTATCTATATATATATATATATATATGTATATATATATATATATATATATATATATATATATATATATATATATATATATATATATATATATATATATATATATATGCCCTACCACAAACTATATCTCATAGTTGATATTTTTTATCAATTTATTTCTGTAGCTACTACACCTGTGGCAACAAGTAAGTCTATTTCAACTATTTCTAATTCTAATTACTCACCTGCCGAAAATTTATATTCAATATCATTTTGAACTCTACTGTGATGTATTTTTATGTCTGAAGCAATAACTGAATCGACTTCAAATGCTTTCAACAGAACTGAAAATACTAATAATAATTCTACAAAGTAATTGTAATTATTTCAGAATTTAAAAAACTTGAAGTGTATGTTGAATAATTACATTGAATATGTTTTTGCACCTTTTTTTAGAATCAAATTTCATCTAAACTGTTGAACAAATACTTTGAACCAGATGGTAGATGTTACATAAATATCCAGGTTAATGTCCACTATAGAAATAGGGAGAAGAGAAAGAAGGACTTAGCTATAGCAGAGAATAACTGTATGGGGAACCTTTAATATACCTGTAGGTAAGAACAAAAATTGTTCAGTTCCCTTGGCGATTGCCAATTGACATGCATCAAGTATCAAGAATTTCCTCTGCCATTATGGACCCCTAGAATTAAACATTCATCTTATTCAACAGATGACTGAGGTTCTACCAAGTGCAAAGATATATGTATATATCGGTTTCATGGGGCAGTTTTCATTGAGCAATGGTTTTAATTTTAGTATTGTAAGCCATTGCTAATATACTTGATCTTCATTTGGTGTCACAGCATCATAACCCTTTACCAGATGAGCCCAAGCTTGGTAAATATCCATGTGTGTTTTGTCTGAAGAAAGGAGAGAGGGAAAGACTATAAAAATTGTTGTGTCTCATTTATATTATTCACAAACTTGCAACTATAGCAGAACAGTCAAATGTCCAATACAGTGTAATGCTTAGATCTACTATGGGTAATCAAAAGAAACAGAAAATAATTTCATCTGCATGAAAAATGACCATTATTACACAAGGAAAATGCAGCACTAGTTTGACAAGGGAAGAAACCACTTGCTGCACAGGATACATGTGTAATGAAATGAGCAATGCATCCTGAAAAATGTAGATATTCCCTTGAGTTCAGCTTATTTTAGCATAAAACCACTAAAGAAATAGAGAACAGCTTATTGTTGAAAATGAATATTGCTTATTATTCATTTCAGCAACACCAAAACCATCAACAGAAACAGGTAAGTAAATACTTACTGAAAATTTGTAAATCTTATATTTTCAACTTCTGAATAGCAAATCAAGAGATGTTTTTATTTAAGTTTGGGTTTCAAAGTAAATTTAATTTATATGAATGTCCCAATGATAACAATACAGACAAGTAGTTGGATGATTGGCTACCGAATTGTTTTGGGGAAACCTAAAAAATTTATGCTATGAAAGAAAATCCTGCCCAGCCATACTTTACTGTATTTTAAAAACTTTTTATTTAAAAAAAGTATTTTACATAATTGTTTTGTCTAATGAGTCATTAAAAAAGAATAATAAATCAAGTTTTTGATCCAATATTTCTCTTCTTTGGCAGCTTCTTTGTGTGTGAAGCAAGATGGCCTGGCTGATTCTTCTTTGATCAGAAACTGGGACATTGATGTGTCCAGTAATGAAAAACATAAGACTGATATCCGACCAGGTGGAAAAGGATGGACACCTGAAGCTGGAGATAAGAAGACTACTGTCAGCCTCTTTGTTGGTGATGCTCTCATATATGGAGCCAACATAAGACTACTAACAGGAAAGTGTGTAGGAAAATATGATGTCCTTCTCAGTGGAGGTGAACAAGGAAATATTCAAAGAATTAAGGTTAGTTACTTGAAAATGTATTCTGAGAACAGTGTGATTGAACTAAATTGTGATTCATTAAAGATTTGCTCATATGTCTTCAAAGGATTAAGGCAATGCTAAGAAATTGCCTATGAAGTGATCTTTTGTGGTAATTTGTTAAAGCCATAAATGAATGTTATGAATTGATTGAATGTACAGACCATGTAAATTTCATGATGATATCAATGATAAAGAAAAATCCTGTACCTAACCAGAATGCACAAGAGGGAGTATCTTAGGGTACTAAGTTACTTGGGTGTGCGTTAAATTCTAATATTTATTATTGACTGTTGACTTGACCTTCAGATTAGATTAGAGGAGGCTATTGTTTTGCTGACAATGAGATCCATTTTGTGTATTTTGCCGGATCACAGAGTGTCAAATTAAGGAGTTACAACCTGTACTCTAATGAACTAGGCCTTAAAGTTGAAGGAGATAATTGCTCATTAGAGTTTCATTGTACAATGTGATTGTTGAATTGTGTATTTTCTAAGTATACGTATATTGATAATTTTTGAGCCTGATATTTTTACCTTTAGAATAATGGACCAAATGATGTTGTGAGGATTCCATTTGGTACAACAGCAGATACTGTGAAAATCCATTTTAATACAGAGAGGCCAAATTGTAAAATGCAGGTCACTGTTTCCATTATTGGATGTTTCCAATCAGCATGTGAGTATTTAAAATTCAGTCTCCTTCGCATTTTGTCTGGATAGTGATTTGCAAAATTTTATTCAAAATCAGTATTTCATAATCATAAATTAGACTTGCATGAAGGAAATTTGTTAGAGTTTTATATAAAAATTCATTTAGCTTCATCTTTGAATGGTTGATATTTGAAAACATTTTTCCAACAATACTTGAATAAAAAAGGAAAATCAAGTGTATCTTATGTAATTTTTTTCTCATGGAAAACTTTATTTTATTTTTTTCAATTTTTTAGCTACAAGTCCAACACCATCACGTATGTACACCATTCTCTCTATGAATACTTGTCATGTAAAAGTTGAAAATTATTTCAAATTACATTGAAAATGATAATTTTGTTACCAATGCAATCGCTTACATAGCAAATGAAATCTGGATTGTTTGAAATAGGCAAAGCAAAACTGTGTATGAATAATTTTTAAATTGAATCTTCATCCTAATTTGAGTATTAATAGAACATTGCAAATGAATGATTTTTTGTATATTTTATTCAAAGATTCAATTCAAGCTAGTTATTAGAGACCATCAACTAAAACTGTAAACATAGGTTCTTTTAATTTCCAAGTTGGTCTGGCTAGCTGGCTATGTATGTATGACACATACAGGCTGTACCAATGGAGCTAATGAGTTGAAAATTTAGACATTTACTCTTTATCATCTCTAGAAAAAAATTTTTTTCTTTTGGGGAAATTCACCCTTGAGGTTTTCAGTTCAATTATTCAATTTACAATATAAGTTCAGGTTAAATTGATCCCTAAGTTTGTTTCTCGCAACATCCATACTTATATTTTGAAAATGCAGCTATTTAGCTATATATATAACTGAATGTTTTTCACATTCCAGCAACACCAACACCTAAACCTTCAACAGAAACAGGTAGGTCTAAAATCTTTTGCAAAAATGTAAGGATTTTTGTTTGAATGAATCAAATGTTATTTCTACATTATATGAAGAAGAATAAACTTTCATGGATACATTTTTTTTTTGCAGCATCCTTGTGTATAAAACAGGATGGCATGGCTGATTCTTCTTTAATAAGAAACTGGGACATTGATGTGTCCAGTAATGAAGAACATAAGACTGATATCCGACCAGGTGAAAAAGGATGGACACCTGAAGCTGGAGATAAGAAAACTACTGTCAGTCTTTTTGTTGGTGATGCTCTCATATACGGAGCTAACTTGAGGCTACAAATATCCAAATGTGTAGGAAAATATGATGTCTTCCTCAGTGGAAGTCAAGAGAGAAATGTGGAAAGATTTAAGGTAATTTATGAAAAAAAACTACTTTCACTATTTCTTTTATCAACTGCAACATGATTGTTCAAGTGGTGTTAAAAATCCATCCATATTAGATATGAAAATGACATTATTGTCATATTTGATCAGATTGACAGCCACTGGTTTAGAATATTTCAAGCAAATATGTAAATCTTTCATTGTAAAAGAAAATAAACTACGTTGAAATTCAGTCGTTGTTAATCATGTTTTGTAGAATTAACAAAAACTACTTTTCTATTTTTTTAAAATATTGTAAAATGTATCATTTTGTTTTGTGGTGTTATTCAGAACAATGGTCCAAATGACATTGTATTCATCCCATTTGATACAACTGCAGATACAGTGAAGATCCATTTTACTGCAGAAAAAACAAATTGTAAAATGCAGGTTACTGTATCCATCATTGGATGTTTTCAGTCATCATGTAAGTATTTTCATCAAAATTTTTTAATGTAATATTACAAATTTAAAGATTAACAATATCTCTTTATGTTCAAATGAGGTCTGTCTGGAAATTTCCAGCCATTTGAAATTAACAAAAAATAGCCAACCCAGAGCAAGTCTATCTCAAAATATTCTTTTGGGGACCTCACATACTTATCCCAGTATCCTTCCCATTTATCAAAACAGTCTGCAAAGTCCTCTTCCAAAACTACAATCTGCTGCTTAATCCCATTCTTTTTAATCTCATGAACCATCTAAAATTTCATTCCTCTCTCCCTTGGAAAAGATTCAAGTCACAGGGAGCCAAATCTGGAATGTAGGGGGGGGTGAATAACCTGGGTGATATAATGTTTTGCCATAAACCTCAACACAAGATGTAAAGAATGAGCATGCACATTTTCATGATTGTATTGTGGATGCATCACTCAAACAGTTGTCAAGCTCACTCAGTGGTGTTTTTATAACCTTATGGGTTAGTGTCTGTACAGTAAGATCTCTTTTGATTGATTACTGAGTTACATCGAGGTTGTGCAACTGATTCTTGAGAAATTCAAAATGGTTGGATACTTTCTGGACTGACCCCATGTACCTATTCAACATCATTTATTTCAATTGTATACATTTTTTGTATATACTATTATCATCCCTACACATATATCTTACTTTCTAATAAATCCATTTCAAACAACAATCATTATGATTTTTCTAAATGAAAATAAATATGAATATAAAAATATATATATATATAAAAATATATATATATATATAAAAATATATATATATATATGAATATAAAAGCACAAAACTTTTTAGTTTTGTGCTTTTATATTCATACATATATATATATGTGTGTGTGTGTGTGTGTGCTTGTGTGTATTAGTTAAATTCTATTACAAATATTTCCTATTTTCATTTACATTCTTAGCCACCACGCCAGCAGCAACAAGTAAGATCTTCTTTAATTCTTCAATTCTAATTATTTGCATACTAAAATCTAGCATTTGAACTTTTTTTCATTTATTCCCAAATAATCACATAAATGATTTTACTGAATTGCTGTAAACAAAATTAAAATAACTTTTAACTACTTTTATTTCATGAAATTATTTCTGAATAATTTCATGAAATAAAAGCAGTAATTATAGTTTGTTTTTTTATTCAATATGTATATTGATAATTTCTTACTGAATAATAATAAGACACAGCATCACTTCCTTACTGATTCAGGAAACAATTTACTACTATAGATATCTGTAAAATCTAATTGGTAATGCATTTCCCAAACTTTCTGTGATAATGTTAAGCATATAAGAAACTGTATATAAACGTAATTTATTATAGTTTAAATATTTGTTTAAAATGGATATATTTGCACATTATGCATTTCAGCAACACCTACACCAAAACCATCAACAGAAACAGGTAGGTGGATACTTGTTAATGATAACAAATTTTTCATTTTCATCTTCCTTATAGCAAATCAAGAACATTGATGTTTTTATATAACAATAGATTTCCTGGCATAATCAATGAATGTGAGTCATAACAATGCGGGCTAATAGTTGTTATAGATTGGCTATGAAAGGGATTTTACATAAAGGCACCAGGTAAAATGAAGACCTCAAAAATGTTCAATCATAAAACATTTTTTCAACAAATGCTGAAAATCTTTCTTCACCAAGATTTCATCATCATCATCATCAGTCTTTTAACATCCGTTGTTGGACATAGACCTTCCCCAGGATTTGCCACACTTCTCTATCATGGGCATCACGGAGCCAGTACTTCCTGAACTTGTCTAGCTCGTCTCTCCATCTAATATTCTGCCGGCCTCGGTTGCACATGTGATCTCGGGGGATCCATGTCGTGAGTCGTGATGTCCATCGGTTGTCTGCCATTCTTGCGACATGGCCAGCCCACCGCCATTTGAGATTTTTAATGAATCCTATGATGTCCCTGACTCTTGTCTTTTCTTGAATGTACTGTACTGTTTTGTGGTCTCTCCATGTGAGGCCCAGCATTATTCTTTCATGTGCACATTGCATGGTTCTCAATTTACAGGTCTGTCTCTTGGTTAGGTTCCATGTTTCGGCTCCATAAGTGACTATCGGGAGGATGCATTGGTTATACACCCTTCTCTTCAGGATTAATGGGATCTTCTTATTTACTTGTACTTAAAAGAAACATAGTGGTATCCTTCTAAGAAAGTATTAACAGAAATAAAAAGTTTTCAAAGTGTCTGATTTCTTCTTTCTTTTCTTTGACAGCATCTTTATGTGTTAAGCAGGATGGCATGGCTGATTCTTCTTTGATAAGAAACTGGGACATAGATGTGTCCAGTAATGAAGAACATAAGACTGATATCCGACCAGGTGCAAAAGGATGGACACCTGAAGCCGGAGATAAGAAGACTACTGTCAGCCTCTTTGTTGGAGATGCTCTTATATATGGAGCCAATATGAGGTTGCAGAAATCTAAATGTGTCGGAAAATATGATGTCTTTCTCAGTGGAGGAGAACAAGGCAATGTTCATAGACTCAAGGTGAATGACATGAAAACATAATATTATCTTCATCATATTCAGTTTTAGTTTGCTATTGATTCTTGTCATCTTTGTGAATGTCTGCATTAATGATGACCTTTGTGCCTCATGTTTATTATTTTCAGAACAATGGACCAAATGATATTGTAAGGATTCCGTTTAGTACAATGGCAGATACTGTGAAAATCCACTTTATTGCTGAGAGGCCAAATTGTAAAATGCAGGTCACTGTTTCCATTATTGGATGTTTCCAATCAGCATGTGAGTGTTTAAAATCCTGTCTTCTTAGCATTTTTTCAGACAAGCATTTTGTGATGTTTAATTTAAAATCTATAATTCATTTTGGGAAAATTAGAATTACACAAAGGAATTTCGTCAGATTTTTACATAGAAATTGGATTAAATTTATTTATGTATATTGATTGGATGATATTGAAATGATTTGAACAACAAGATTAAATAAAATAAAATTGAACGGTATGATATATGATATTTTTTTATGAAAATCTTTCCATCTCTATTGATTAATCACTCTTAATTTTTTTTTCCAGCAACAACAGCGACTCGTATGTATAATTTTCATTTTATTTGTCATTAGAAATTTGAAACATCCCTTATTTTATGTTTAATATAACTACATTAAGAACATTTTTATATGGCAAATGATAATTGAATTCTATGTAATTGACAGAACAAATCATAATACATCATCAATTTTCAAGCAGATTCTTTATCAAGATTTCAGAATTGATGGAAGACTGCAAATGGTTGTCTTTCTATGCTTCTTAATAAGTCAAGTCTTGAAATTTCTCCATTGGTAAAACATGATCTAACTAAGTTCAAAAATGTTATAATACATTAAAGAAATAGTTCTTATGTAATTTGATAGATTTTTTTTTACATTTCAGCTACACCAAGGGCTTCAACAGAAACAGGTATGTCTATGGCTATTCACAAAAATTCCAACAGTTTTTTCTTTTGAACAATCAACAATGTAAACATTTTACATAACTGAAAAGTCAAAATGCATCATGATGAAAATAATACAAATATCAATTTTTTGTTGCAGCCTCTGTGTGTGTGAAGCAAGATGGTCTGGCTGATTCCTCTTTGATAAGAAACTGGGACATTGATGTGTCCAGTAATGAAGAACAAAAGACTGATATCCGACCAGGTGCAAAAGGATGGACACCTGAAGCTGGAGATAAGAAAACTACTGTCAGCCTCTTTGTTGAAGATGCTCTCATATATGGAGCCAACGTGAGGCTGCAGAAATCTAAATGTGTAGGAAAATATGATGTCCTTCTCAGTGGAAGTCAAGAGAGAAACGTGGAAAGATTTAAGGTAATTCATGAAAAATAACTGAAAAGATATATTTTGTCAAAAATAGCACAATTTTCTTTATGATGTGAGTATTTCCTGAAAATATCTCAGGAAACAAATATTGCCCTCAAGATTATTGAAGTGTTTCATGAAAAATGACTTGAAAAGTTATCTTTGTTGAAATGAAAATAATTTTTTAAGTAAATACATGAATGTAGTCTACTAAAAGCAATATTGACTTTCAGTGATTGATAATCGTCTGATTTCTAAGTTTTAGCTGAATTTTTTGACTAACATGAATTATAATTGCATGAATTTATATGAGAATTTGTGGTATATCTTATTTTAGAACAATGGACCAAATGACATTGTAATAATCCCATTTGGTACAACTGCAGATACAGTGAAGATTCACTTTGAATCCGAGAGGCCAAATTGTAAAATGCAAGTCACAATATCCATTATTGGATGTTTCCAATCAGCATGTAAGTACTTTCATTTCTGACTTAATATCATCTAATTTGAATAGTGATACATATTTTGTCAATCGGATGATGTATGTTTTGATTAATAATGTGATACATTGTGTTCAGAAATTATCTCTTTCATTCCTTATGATTTTTTTCTGATAAAATTAGCATTCATTAATTTAATCCATCATTTGCTAGACTATTCCGAGTTAAGTTATAATTTCTCTAGTTTGCTGAATTCTTTTTAGGCTTCTTTAAAAATATATGCTTGTACTTCAAACGTTTTGTTTACTTAGAATAATTATTCCTTTTACATATATTTTTGATTTTTATAGCAACAACACCAGCTGCAACAAGTAAGTATACGATAAGATTTATTTTTTCGTAAAAAAAAGACTGAATTCAATAGAATTTATAAAACTAATGAATGTTTCTGTTAAATTGATTGAAAATATTTGTACTTTATTGGCATTTTGATGAATTTGTTTCTTCTTTTGGTAATTTATTTCTGGAGATTTTTGAAAATTGTACAAACACTTTTCTGTAATGATAAATTTATAATGATGCATTATAGTATGATGGTATAATTTTACAATAATATGTAATAATGATTGCATAGCATATTTATTTATATGAATAATTATACAATTAATTCCTTCATTGACCTTCAATTTAATTGATTATAAATAAAAAATGCAGTATTTGAATTATACAAATGGATACAAATACAAATTAATTATCAAAATAATCTAAATTGAATAATAATTAGATAAAAGGTAATCACTGCTTCTCTTTATCTATTCCAGCTACTCCAACACCAAAACCTTCAACAGAAACAGGTTGGTCATGATTATTTGCTGATTTGAAATTTCTTCCCATAATTTTTCAGTTAAACAGATTTTTAAATGATTAAAGGAACAACTTAATTTAATATGGGTGTTTTTTCCAGCATCTTTGTGTGTAAAGCAGGATGGCCTCGCTGATTCTTCTTTAATAAGAAACTGGGACATTGATGTGTCCAGTAATAAAGAACATAAGACTGATATCCGACCAGGTGGAAAAGGATGGACACCTGAAGCTGGAGATAAGAAAACAACTGTCAGCCTCTTTGTTGGTGATGCTCTTATCTATGGAGCCAACATGAGGCTACAAATAGCCAAGTGTGTTGGAGAATATGATGTTTTCCTCAGAGGAAATGAACGAAAGAATGACCAAAGATTCAAAGTAAGTTAAGATAAAATGAAGTAATAAATATGCATGGATTTTTCACTTATTAAATATAATTCAACTTTTAGATTTTGCAAAAATTATCCAAGGACACATAGAAGATTAATTTTTTTTCTCTTTGTGGAGCCTATACCCACATTTCGTTTTCGGTGACTGGTAGGTTTTATGGGATGCAGTTGCTAGCCCCACACCCAAAAAGAACTGCTTTGCTGTGCTAAAGCACTCCAACTGCTATTTACCCATAGCTGGGGCAAGAGATGGATTCCTCCTTTCCCATGTACATTAGCACGAAGTGAATATAAGCATCCTCAACTGAAATTTGAACTGGGTTTGCCAATTCCATCTTCTGTGCTGGTAATCACCACGCCACTCAATAAGATCAATCATATTGATCTTGAAATTATTGGAAACCTTAATCAATCATATTGATCTTGAAATTATTGGAAACCTTAATCGGGAATATGTCTTAACATGAAAATTTTTCCAAGAGATTTCCTAGTATAAATATCTGATATCTGATAGATTAACCAATATATTTGTGATGTATTTTTGATTCAGAACAATGGACCAAATGACATTGTGATAATCCCATTTGGTACAACAGCAGATACAGTGAAGATCCACTTTACATCAGAGAGGCCAAATTGTAAAATGCAAGTCACAGTATCCATTATTGGATGTTTCCAATCAGCATGTAAGTGCTCTTATTGATTATTTTATATCATCTAATAATATATGTAACCTTGCTGTGACTAACCTAATCTACTTAATTAAAAGAGGTTCAATGCTTTACATGCAACCTAATAATTATCTCAACTTATGAAATCATATAATTTATCATATTATATATATTTTACTCTGAAATTTTGATAATTTATTCACATTAGAGGATATCAGATGTTTTTACATTTTTCTTTCAAATAATGACTTTATATGCTAGATATTTACATGAAATGATTATCCATTTTGCATATTTTTTTCTTTTTATAGCCACAACTTCAGCTGCAACACGTAAGTATAATGTCAAATTTATCAGATTTTTTATAATCATTAAACAGAATTCGCAAAGGAGCATTTTCAGTAAAATTTTTGGGAAAATAGTTATGACTGCACTGCCCTCAATTCCTAAGGGAATCTTGACAAAATGAATATTTTTCCCTCATTACCAACTCTGAAAGCTATTATAGAGATTTATTGTGGGAAGAGATAACAAAAAGTTATCTTTGAGAAAGCACAATTCCTCTAAAGTCAACTTTCTCTGCCTTCACATTAGTAAGGGACTGAGTACACCTAAGGTGGCAAAGTGAATATTAGCAATGAAGTTTAACCCTTCCGAGACTCCTGTGCTAAATATATCCCGAGAGTTATATGTGACATATATCTCCTAGCAGTCATAGAAACTTTGGGATATATGTGTCTGATAGATCTTTTTGAAAAGTCTACAGGGACTTCATAATTCAGGCATTAAGTATCTTGATAGTTTATCTTGAGAGGTTGCTTCAAGTACAGTGGAAAAGTGAGAAAATTTTATCATGCTTGTGATGAATTACTATCATATGGATGGAGGAAAGGTGTCATAGGTTTGTTATATGGCAATACTTTAATTCACATCTTATCAAAATTCTTTTCTATTCTTCCTACAGCTCTTTTAATTTATTTATAAATATTTCATATAATTACATGCAATTTTAAAATAATTGTAGAATTTCAAAATGATAAAAATATTAAAATATATCATTTTCATATTTGTAGAAACTCTATGATTGATTCCTATAATGTCCATTTCATAAACTCATAATTCACTAATTTCAATATTTATCATATTGGATGAAAAAACATAAATGTAAATTTTAGCTTTAAAAACAGAAGATTTATTTGATTGGATATATTTTGTTATACTTATTCACACTCTTTTTTGTTGTCAATTTAGCAACTCCAACACCGAAACCTTCAACAGAAACAGGTAAATCCATAATTTCTGCATTGTAAATTTTCTTTTCATAATTTTTCACTTAAGCAAATCTTTTAATGTTAATAAGACTGATTTAATTGAATGTGACTGTCTTTTGTTGCAGCATCTTTGTGTGTGAAACAAGATGGCCTGGCTGATTCTTCTTTGATCAGAAACTGGGACATTGATGTGTCCAGTAATGAAGAACAAAAGACTGATATCCGACCAGGCTCAAAAGGATGGACACCTGAAGCTGGAGATAAGAAAACAACTGTCAGCCTCTTTGTTGGTGATGCTCTCATGTATGGAGCCAACATAAGGCTGCAAATGGCCAAGTGCGTAGGAAAATATGATGTCTTTCTCAGGGGAGGAGAACAAGGGAATGTTCAAAGATTCAAGGTAAGTTGTAAAAAGATTACTTTTGGGATTGTAACTATATGAGAAGAGTAATTTGAACATTCAAATCAAACAAAAAGATCCTAAAAATAACTCAAAGAACAAGGTTATGATAATAGAATTATTGAAGTGTTTGATCGACATTCAGTTACCTCTTTCTAGGAAATATGTTTTTTTTTCATTTAAAAAAAAAAAGAAATGTACTGTATATAAATATTGAATTTTTTGTCTAGTTGTTTGAATTTGTAAAAAATAATTCAATATTATGTAATTCATACTAAAATATTTTGTTTATTCCTCCTTTAGAACAATGGACCAAATGACATTGTATTCATCCCATTTGGTACAACAGCAGATACAGTGAAGATCCACTTTACATCAGAGAGGCCAAATTGTAAAATGCGTGTCACAATATCTATTATTGGATGTTTCCAATCAGCATGTAAGTGCTTTCTTTGTTTTCTTCTGGTTATCTAAACAGACTACTCACTTATTTATTAAAATAAACAATACCTCATACAATATATTTCCTTTACTTATGAAAGCTGAGTCACTATTGATTCATCATTTATTTATGATATATTGTTTGCAGTGCAATTCTGATGATAATTAAAACAATCAGTTGATATTTCTGTCTTGTACTTCAACTTCATATATTTAATTTTTCTTAAAATGATGGTCCTATCTATATTTTTTTGAACTCTTACAGCTACAAGTCCAGCGGCAACACGTAAGTCACTTCCTCAATCTACTCCCAATAAAAACCCTGAACGCACTTGTTCACTCACTTATTTACCCCGGCTCTGTTAATCAGTTACTCCTCTCTTTCTCTCTAGGATTGGTGTCATTAGATGTATAAGATTTTGAGAAATAAATCATTAATTCAACAGAATTCATAGAAGAATATTTTACCCTTTGTGTTTTTGTTAAAATTTATTGAGATAATAACCAAATTTAAGTGGATATTCACACAGGCTTTATAATATAATAATTTATCATGATATTATAATTGGCTACCTTAATTTATCTCTGATATCTAATGATAATTAAACATAATTTTGAAATAACTTTAGGAATGTGGAACAATTCATCATTATTTGATTATTACATTTTTAATTCAGTGTCATGCAAATGTTTCTAACCATTTCACATGAATTAGAGTTCTGTGGGAACAAATATCCAGAATTGTGTATTTTATAGTAGTGTACTTATTCTTAGAATCAATTAAGAAAATTATAAGTATTAGTTTTAGCCAGCAAACCCTACTTTTAGCTAAATATTCAAAGATCACTTCCTCCATCTACTCCCTATAAAAGCCTGAAATGCACAATTCCACTCCCTCATTTGCCCCAACTCTGCTAGTCTGTTACCTCTCTCTTTCTCTCTCTTCTTTCTCCCTAGGATCGATATCATTTCGCTGGCTTCCCAGCCGATCTGAACTTTACCATATTTTCCACCATGACTGATCACTGTCCTAAACATTGCCCAATTTATTTAACATATGTCAAGGTATATCTCATATGCTCAGCTATTCAATCATCTCCTCTTCTCTAGCTCAAAAGGAGTATTCACCTCCATCTCTCATGAATGAAATGGCAATGCCTTTACTACACAACAGTCATGATTATAATTCTCTTTATTTCAGGAAGCGCACATGGGCTAAGCCCGTTTTTTGTGACTTGAGTAGTCTGTCCATCATGTGTTTTTCAGTGTCTGAGAATAGCCCTCAAGTTGCTCATACAGAATCACAAATATATCACCCACAACTTGGCTGTTAAGCATACACACTGATACCCGGTCTCCATAACCATTCTTTGGACCTCTCCAAGCCTCATTCATAGCATTTCAGTCATCTCTGTTTCATTAGCATACAATTGCTGCAACTACTTGGTACAAAGCTCCTACCTTGCACTTAGAAGCTATCTTCTATCTTCCTCTTCCACTTAGATGAAGCAGTGTAAACTCATGGATCTAATCTCCCAAACTAAACAGGCCTCTTCTCTTCACAATCATATTAATGTTTCCTTTCATGTGATCTTTTTCAATCTTGTATTCTTATAAATGTCTATTCATGAAATGTACATTTTATTTGTTCTTCTAAATACTCTTATGTTTCTTCATTTCAATCATTCACACTCTGTTTAAACGCCACACCCACTCATACTTGGCACAGATATTCTCCATTCTGTCATGGCAACTATTGTCTCCCTTTCCTTCTTCAACATTTCCAGTGGTCTGGTGCATAGCAGAAAGAACCAACCTCGTGAAGACAAAATCCATTGCATGGATTCTTCTGATAGTAATCTCCATTTAATAATGTCAACTTTTACTCATTGATGTTCAATTTTAGAATTTGTATGGGTCATTTTTTATGAATTCATTAACTCATATTAACCCATTGTATTACATGCAATCATCCAAATCTGGTATCATTTAGTCATTCAAGAACTGAAAGTATTTGGTATTACGCAAGCCATCATCTACTTTTAATCACTTTTCTTAAACCATCATTTTTTTTTGTATTCTCAAAGCCTATGAGTGTTTTTGATAAATTTATTTTTCTGGACATCTCTTGTCGATTTCTCTCTTATTAGAATATGCTTCCATTCTGAATACAATATCATCCCAAGCTGCAATATATTATAGTTCATGTCGTCTTACCAACTAAATCTTGCCTTCAATTTTTTTTGCTATATGATGATTTCAATAGGCTTAGTGATATACATGATCATTGGATGGGACAAATTGTAGTCACTCATCATGTGACTTATCAGAAGGGATGAACAAGGATGAGTTGTAGTTTTCAGCACATTTTTAAAAAAACTCAATGTTTTTACAAAAATAAATGTTTATATCAGTGTAAAAGTTTAATGTCCTAGAAGTATTAATGTTACCAGATATAGTACTTGCAAGATTATCTGCCTTAGAATGGTTAATTATTAAGTCCAGTAGAGAAGGAAAGCACAAATGTTGAAAATGCAAGAGATTTTTCTGAGTCCACTTGACAAAATTTGAGCCAAAATCTGTGATGCCATGAAGGAGGAAAAACGAAAAAGACAGATTGACATTTTTATTTTTGCGGGTAGGATACCCACATGGCAAGTTGTTTTCTTTTCTCTTTAAATGATAATGCACGTGCATCTAAACACATAGTAGAAATAAAATCACAAAGAAAGTCCAATTATATGTAAGAACAAAAGCAGAAATTTCATAAGAATAGAAATGAAAACAAATGCAAATATTTTTAGACAAACATCAAAAACATACATTTGATAAAAAACAAGAGGCAACAAAAATGAGTACACATATTTAGGCTGATAGGAAAGATTATAACGAACAATTGTTATTTGAGTTGAAAGAATTACATCTTAAGAAGGATAGATATAAAAGTTAACCAAACGCTAGGTCCAACAAGAGAGATAGAAATATAAGAGGAATTTGATATAGCAATGCATGGAATCATTGCTACATTTTTGTGGCTGAGAAAAGCAAGGATACTGAGCTGAGTCTTCCGGTAGGTTTGGTTTCCTAAATACCATAAACAATGATTTCAGTTAAGAAATGAAGAAAATTGGACAGAGCTCCCTAGGCTAAATATACACACAACAAATTATGTCTGCCAAAAGTTAGTACTTTACAGCAGCAATCTGGCTCTCAAGGCATAATATACACATAAAATATATCTGCCAAAAGCTTGCAGTATAGATTGTAGAAGTAAGGAATTAAGAAGTTTCAATGCCAGGAAGGAAAATGGCATCGCCAAATGCTATATGTTACAGTGGAAAAGAGGCTCACTTAGTCCTCAATACCATTTGCGCATCATCAGGGTTACAAACCAGAAGTGAGTGAGAAAAAACTAATGGAGAATATACTGGTCAAAGAAACTGGAGGTCCACTTAATTTGAATGAATTTAAGTGAGCCATGAAAAAGCTAACAAGGATTTAGACAAATAGGACATTTTTGTAATAATGTTTGCTTAGTGAAAACAAGGCACTACATTAATAGAAGAAGTTTTTGTCGGGAACTCAGATGATTGAGATAACCTAAAACTTGCATGCAGCCATTCTGAGCATTGTACTACATCTCTTTTTCTCCATCAAAATACAGACTGCAAAACACAAACTGTGTATAAAATCAATTCAGAATAGGGAAATGATTTATCCAAAATACCCATTGGTAAGCATCTATTCATAAGCCAATGGTTTATAAGAAACCTGATAATTTCAAACAAATAAAAAGGTTTTGTACAACACCATATGATAACTTTGATATTATACATACATACATACATACATACATACATACATAAATAATTCTCATGTATAACTATTAAAATTACAGGATTCTAAACAGAATTTAATTCTGCTCAGGAATGTAGAAGCAAAAGAACAAATAGAATGGCATTTGTTTTCTATTTCTTTTTCTTTTCACCAAAATAATTCTGATGTTAATCTTTTTTAGCAACTCCAACACCAAAACCTTCAACCAATACAGGTAAATCCATAATTATTCCGCATTGTAAAAATTTTTCCTGTGATTTTTCAGTTAAACAAATCTTTCAATGTTGACAAGATTGATGTGATTGAATATGAATGTTTTTGTTGTAGCATCTTTGTGTGTGAAGCAGGATGGCCTGGCTGATTCTTCTTTAATAAGAAATTGGGACATTGATGTGTCCAGTAATGAAGAACATAAGGCTGATATCCGACCAGGTGAAAAAGGATGGACACCTGAAGCTGGAGATAAGAAAACTACTGTCAGCCTTTTTGTTGGAGATGCTCTCATATACGGAGCCAACATGAGGCTACAAATGTCCAAATGTGTAGGAAAATTTGATGTCTTTCTCAAAGGACAAGAACAAGGAAATGTACTCAGATTTAAGGTAAGTTAAGAAAAAAAAATTTTAGATGATAACTTGATTTATATGTCTGAAAAAAACTCTGCATTTGTAGCATTTTTATTACATAATAGCCACAATAATAACCTATATATTAATATTTTCTTCCAGAACAATGGACCAAGTGACATTGTTAGAATTCCCTTTGGCACGACAGCAGATATAGTGAAAATTCACTTTATTCCAGAGAAGCCTAATTGTATAATGCACATTACTGTATCAATTATTGGATGTTTTCAATCAGCATGTAAATATATATTTTTTTATTTACTGTTTCTCTGTTAAACCTGCAATGAGTAGATTTTCTTAGCAATTGAGAAAAAATATTTCCTTTATTTAAACTTTATTTATAAGGAATGCATCATTCTGAGAAAAATTCCAGAAACATCTCTCCATTTTCTATGTAATATTTTAGTTTTATTGATTTTGATAGTATTTTTCTTTTTCTTTTGCTTTTATTTAATCACTAAAATATACCCGTCAAAAATAACAGGGTTATTTACATATGGATCGGCACTAAGGAGCCTAAAGCTATTCAGTAATTCAATGAATCAAGTATCTTAATTTTAAGTTGTTTCCAATATCATTTAAACTCAAGCTGTTTTAAAGGGTGATCAAACAGTGTGTTAAAGAGTTGATGTAATCTATATTGCTATGTCATAATAATACCGTAAATTAACCAAGTACTTGAGTAAATGCAGTAATGAATATTAAATATTAAATTGATAAAATTGAATATGAAATTTATAAATATTTTGTAACTGTAGTCCATTGTATGCTTTCAAAAACCATCCATTATTAGCATGTTAGAGTGATCTTTGATTTCCAATGACATTTTAGTTTTTGTTTGTTTTTTATTAGGCCATCTATCTAACAACTTCATTTACTTTGATATCCTCTTCTCCCTACCAATCAAACTGACTGATAATACTTCAGTCTTTAAATCCTAATTCATTTTACCTGTAGTGGTAGCTCATTTGTACATCATCAGTCTTCCTTCAGCTATCAAATAGTGGTCACATTGTCTCTCTTATAATTTTATATATCAATTTGGAATAGCGTGGCACTGTGACAAACATCTGTACAAAAAAGTGACAATGATATTTGTAGAGTTAGATTTATGATTAGCTTCTTTTTCTAAATTTTGATTTTTTTTTTGTTCCAGAATGAAATACACTGAAAATTTAATATCATTTAATTCACTTTCATCTTTCCTTATTCCCACTTAATTCTCACCTGCTATTCCCTTCGAGAAGAGCTGGGCTTATCCAATTGAAAAAAATCATTCAAACAGTCTTTTAAAAAAACTCTTGATAAAATCAATTATATTTCTTCAATGCATTTTTGTATAAAATTCGGTTTCATTAAAAATGGCAGCAAAATATTTCTATCAGTATTTTTGCTTTGCCTGTTTTATAGCTCGATTCTTTTCTTAGGATGGCAAATTTGCATGTCTTTAATCACAAAAAGTGCATGATTAACTAGCTTATTGTTTTGGCTTCAACTTTTTCTTTTTACATAAATATATATATATATATATATATATATATATATATATATATATATATGTATGTATGTATGTATGTATGTATGCATGTATACATATTTATATATATATATGTATGTATATATGTATGTATATATATATATATATATATATATATATATATATATATATATATATATATTATGCACACAGATGAAGCTAGAGGGGTGAAAATGTAAGCATTTCTTCATCATTATGACTAGAAAAACTTTTTTTCTTTTTTTTTTAAATTTCCCTCCAAATAGTCTTTTTTTGGGGGGGGGGGTAATTTGTAATTTAAATTCTTTATCTGAATTGGTTCCTTAATTTGTGTCTAGCAGCAGTCTCACTTTTTTTATTTTAAATTCAGACCTTCTTCAGTGATCAAGGCTCAATAGGAGGCAAGAGGACTAACTTATTCATTTCCCAATTTTTTAATTGATCACTCCCTACGTGGCATGCTCTCTAAAGACATTGGTCACATGATAGTTTCTATTGAGTGACTAATCAGACTTTGTTTTTTATTATTTTTTGCAATTAACTGATTTTTTAATTCATCCATATTTTCCTATGTATAAATATTTTTTATCTTTATAGCCACGACATCAGCTGCAACAGGTATGCACACTAATTGGTACATTCTTATTCTAAAAATTAGATTTACTTTCATTTTGTCCATCTCTTTTTATAACTTAGCCATTGTCTGTATTTTTTATATTCATGATGATGATAACAATATTTGTACCTCACATAAATGAATCACCACAGCCAGTATGTATATCTGAATGATTATCTGAAAAAATTATCTGAAATTATTTTAGAAAAAAAATCAATCTTTTATCTAAAAATATCCTAACTTCAGGCATTGTTGGTTGGTCAGAAATGACCATAGAAATCAAAAAAAGCAATTAAAAAAATATTCTCAGATGATATACTCGTGCAAATTTCAAGGCTATAATTCCAAAAATGTGACCAGGGGAGCCCTGAAACTCACATGCACACATAGACCAGCAAAGTGTAAAGAATCTGTAGCCTATTTGGCTGGTTGATCGACTGGGTTATTTGGGGGGTTATGGTGATTCAATAAGAGATATCAATGTTATAACAATTCATACCATCATTTTTGTAGTAAACAGTAATAAAAGCAATTCATTGTATATCTTATTTTATTGATAAATTGTGGTGATGGATGATAATTGAATGAATATCATTATATTAAGTAAGTACAACACATGTGCAAATACAAAAATGTCTGCAAACTTATAAGTGCACAAAAACATTCTAGTTTGCTAACTATTGGCCAATACATATACTCTACGTAAATTTTGGATATTTTTATTAATTTGTAAAAATGAAATATTTCATAATCACATTAATGTCAAACTATGTTTTGATTTACAAACTAAGTGATATTTGAGTACTTATATTGTTTTACGAAATGAAGAATTTATCTTTCCAAGAGCAATATATTTTTATATCATGAAATATTCATTTCATGCAGATGTTTGTATTATAGCAATAAAAACAGTTGAGAAAATTATCATTTCAGAAAATAGTCTGTACTTTTTTTAAAACTTGGATTATTTTATAAAATATTCCACTGAAAATATAATCATGATGAAGATTTTCTTTTTTTAGCATCTTGGTGTGTAAAGCAAGATGGCCTGGCTGATTCTTCTTTAATAAGAAACTGGGATATTAAAATGTCCAGTAATGAAGAACAAAAGACTGATATCCGACCAGGTGCAAAAGGATGGACACCTGAAGCTGGAGATAAGAAAACAACTGTCAGCCTCTTTGTTGGAGATGCTCTCATGTATGGGGCCAACGTGAGGCTACCAATGGCCAAGTGTATTGGAAAATATCATGTAATTCTTAGTGGAATTGAAGGTGATGTAGAAAGATTCAAGGTAGGCCATATAAATACATTATCACACAACATTGGATGAATATTACTTGATGATTTTGCTTTTTTGTTATGTAACAGTATACGATAATGTTTTCTTTTAATGTAATTGTTTCTTCAGAACAATGGTCCAAATGACATTGTATTCATTCCATTTGGCACAACTGCAGATACAGTGAAGATCCACTTTACTGCAGAAAAGCCTAATTGTGAAATGCAGGTTACTGTATCCATCATTGGATGTTTTCAGTCATCATGTAAGTATCATTGTGATTTTTTTTCTATTAATATCATTTTTCAGGCCAGTGATATTCATAATGTTCAATGCAAACAATTCTGAATATGTATTAATTATTTCAAACCATCAACCAAAACTATCAACATTGATTTCTTTAGTTTTCAAGTTGGTCTGCCTGGCTATGTATGTATGTATCAGGTATACTGGTCGCACCAATGAAGCTAGTGGGCTGAAAATTTAAACATTTATTCCTTATTATGTTTAAAAAAAAACGTTTTCTTTGTTTTTTTAAAATTTCCTCTAAAATAGGTTTTTAGTGGGGGTTCAATTTGTAATGTAAGTTTATGCTAAATTGATCACATGGTTTGTGTCTCCTTGTTTTTTTTTGAAAATTCAGATAGGATTTGTTTTTTTCCAAAAAGATTACATAAGAGTTGGTGCAAAATGTTTGTTCTGCTTGTTAAATCAAAATCAAATCAAAATACACCTACAAAGTAAATTCTATTCATAAAAATAGTTATTGTTAGTTTCAATTAAATTTCTCATTTATAAATAAGAGGTATAGGTGGCCTAATGGTTAATTAGAATGGAATTGGTGAGTCAAACTCAAGATGAAACAGTTGGTGATCACTTCACACTGATGCCCTTGGGAAAAGAACGAATCCATCTCTCTCCCTCCAGCTATGGGTAATGAGCAGGGCAGACTTAGCTCTTTGGCCCCAGTTGGCAACCAGTTTAGAAGACAAACAATTCTGATTCCAAACTGGAAAAGTGCCACCCTCTTGTCCAGCATTATCAGAAGCAGACAAAGAAGAGTAGGGAACATGTTTCCATAATGTACACTTGATGAGTCTTTGGTGGAGCTTTGACAGGCTTAAAAAACTATAAGCAAATTCTGATAAATTACTCAAGTAAAATAAGAGAATAAAACCTTGAGTTCTTTAAAGGAAAACCACAAAAAAAGACAACACTACTTGAAAGATTTTCAAGATTCTCAAATCTCTACTGGTATATTCAGTAGCTGCTTGCTTTTGAAAATGGTCAAAATTAATGAAAATATTAATATCCATAAACATGAGGCCTGGGTAAAATGACAGCTGTATAAATTATCTCTAATTTACTCTCCAGATCATTTTGATCATTTGTTTAGAGATGTATACAACTATAACTGTTTCTGTTGAGTAAAGATGACTGCTTTTGGCAATTTTTTGCCAGAATATATTAAATTCAGAACAAGATTTTTCTGTGCTGATCCATTCACTACAGTCAAGCCATGTCATGTATTAATTTTCTCCAATTCGTAACTAACCTATATAGGTGCTTAATGTCTGAATTAAAATGTCCCAGTAGACTTCTAAATATCTCTTATTAATATCTGCATCCATAAGAACTTTGGGATACATATATGTCCCAGGTGTCTTGAAAGAGTTAAAGTTTATATGCATTTTAGGGTATCAGACTTATTCATCCAGTCCAGATTTATGTCTTTACTTGTCACACTGGGTGCAGTTTTCATCACAGGCTAGGATTTGATTCATAAGAGGCCTGTTACCATGATTGCTGCCATTTATTTTAGAAAGATTTACCCAATTCTTGATTTTTTTAAACTTGCATCTTATTTCACTGGTATTTTTCTTTGTTATAGCCACAACCCCAGTAGCAATGACAGGTAAGAATATCACCTCAAAATCTTTGACAAAAATTGTCATTTTTATTATATTTGAAAGTTACTGAACAAAATAGAAACTAATATCTTTTTTATATACTTTGAATATACTTTGAAATTTGCATACTCAGAAGTATGTCAATTAATTGTTGATTTTGGATGGGAATTTCTATTTTATTTCATTATTCCAAGTTTTGCTGTTACTGTTTATTCTCTCATAAATAATCAGCCAAAATGATATTTTGAAATTTTCATGAACTTTTGAATTTCTGACAGGTATCAAATTTTTAGTTAAAGCAAATTAATTGCCTAAAAGGTTGGCAAATTAAAGAATAATGCTATATTTCCAATAATTCTTGTTGAGAACTATAGCAATTTTGTAACTTTTCAAAACTATTCCCTTTGGACTATTTCAGAACATTGAGAATGAAAATGAATTTGAAAAAAGTATCTGTATATTATTTGATTAATGAATAAGAAAATGTGGTTCATTTTGATATTTCAAGGTATATTCACATCATCCCAAGAAAGTTATTTTCATATTTTCATTTTTTAGTAATTCATTTATGACTAATAGTGTATATTATGGCCACTCACTAAAACCTACTACTGAAATAGATAACTCATTTTTTGATTCACAAATTAAGATAATGTCTCAACTGGTAATTGTTCTAAGAGAAATTTGCACCTATCAAATTTCTTTTTCAGCATCACAACAATTTCTTAAACATTTATTCATGATTTATAACCTCACTCGGATAAATACTTTTAACAGTAATTCATACTCAAAAGGATTTATTATTTCTATTTTAGAATCCTTCTGTGTCTTCAATGATGGCCTTGCAGATAATTCCTTGATAAGAAACTGGGATATTAAAGTGTCCAGTAATGAAGAACATAAGGCTAATATGCGACCGGGTGCAGGAGGATGGACACCTGAAGCTGGAGATAAGAAAAATACTGTTATACTCTTTGTTGGTGATGCTCTCATATACGGAGCCTCGATACGGCTACAAAAGGCTAAATGTGTAGAAAAGTATGATGCTTTTCTCACAGGTATTGATGGAAATGTCCAAAAACTCAAGGTATATATTATGAACTGTACCATGTGATTTCTATGAATTGTATCATGTGATTACTACAAGAGATTCATTTACTGAATATACAAACATTTTTCCCTAAGATGGAATACAGGCATTCAGATCATACCTATTCACTCAATTTCCTTCAATATCATTGCTATGAAACTATCTTTTTGGGGGTTGCTTTTAGTAATTGTTACCCTAAAATTAGGTCTTCATGATACTTCTTTTAGTTTCTTTAAGAAATACACATGCTTCTACTCAGATTTAAACATTCAAAAGTTCATTCTATTTTAGAAAATAGATGAATTTAAAAACATACTGATCTGATTACACGTATCTGAAAAAAAGAGAGAATGAAAATCATTTCAAGAAAATGATAAACTGATACTAAAAATTATGAAAATTTGAAATTAAAAGATTCACATGTAAAAATGAATTCTTTCCAATAAAGTCAATAAATTAAACTTAAGATTTCTTCCAGTTTTACAAATGAAAAAAGTGGGAACATTTTGAGGAAAGATGGAAAGAGGCAGCTGTTTCTATGAAATTCCTATTGTACATATACTAATACCAGCCTCAAGCAACAAGAATTTTTAGGGACCTTTTGGAAATACAATATACATTTTATTGCAGATGTTCTAATTTGGTCTTCATAATCTACTAAATGAAAAACTGGGGGGCTTCTGAGATTAGGGATCTCCATGTGATTAAAATAAGAAAATTGGGAAATAATTCCAACAGATATGATCTACTGGAAATTTTTCTCATCTCAGAAAATTCATCATTTGTGATACAATGAAATGAACTGAGTAATTCAAGTCAATTTTTTTAAATATTGCAAATTTTTTGCCTGAAAATATAAGTTGATTTCAATGATTCAAAATGAATATGTAAAAAAACTCTAATAATTGGCAATTTATTTATTTGTATGTGTGTGTGTGTTCAGTGAAGTTTGGAAGCCTAATAATTCAAAATAAATTTCTATATGATATACTCAATTTATAATCATTCTGTTGGATCATATAAATCCATTTCTTAATACATACATACATGTATATATTAATATGTATATACATATAGATAGATAGATAGACAGACAGATAGATAGATGGACATTGCATTTTGTGTATGTGGATTCTTTATTATGAAATTGTTGAACAAACTTTCAGGTAATAACTGAAGCTTCTATCAACAACAGTGTGTACATATTTGGTAGGGGACATTCTGCATAATGGAATAGAATTAATAAATGAGTGTTTTTGTCCATATTGATGATATGAGGTGTTGACGTTTTTTTCCAGAACAATGGGCCTGATGATATTGTAAGGGTCCCATTTGGCACCTCAGCAGATACTATAAAGATGCATTTTACAACAGCAAAAGCTAATTGTAAAATGTCAATTGAAATTTCCATTATTGGCTGTTTTCAATCAGCAAGTAAGTATTTATACTGATATTTCCTTGTTTAATCAAACTGCAGAACAGTGGTTAGCAAGCTAATCCACTGTGTCAGGCATAATGAATTTATTTTTCACTGGTTGCACTATAAATGTAACTTTTGGTCAACCCTAACAAATATTAGTCCAGTCAGACAAGATTACTTTATCAATTTTCCTCCAGTAGCATCCATTTAAGATAAGAATTAAGGATATGGACTTTATTTACCAAAATACCTAAGAAACTGTATAACTATTGGTTATGAGAGAATATAATGAGTGCTAGAATGTTCTCATACACTTACTGATCCTTGTATTTGATAGTATATAAGACCTGATGAGAATAAATGTTATTTCTTCACTGTTTTGTTTGGCCTTTGAAGATGAATTCTCTAAGAAATATTCCTTTGTAGACATTGAGTATGTTTGGGACACGATTGAAATTAACTGTTATTTGTAGAGAAATGTAAGCATATATTTTCAGTACTGTTTGTATATCATCTTTAGTTAAGTATAACAGAATACATGCAAAGGAAATACAAAGATAGATATTTTTCTATAAAAATGTACACGTTTAATTATAAACAAAAGAGAGTATTTGAGAAATTAAAGGAACATGCATGTTGCAGAATATCAATAATAAATTGAATGACAATATAAAAATTTGCATTATGAGAAGTTAGCTTCAAACAAAATTTAAATGATATAAAAAAAGGAGTTTTACATCTGCCTACTGCAAATGGATTAATGCTTACTTGGACAATGATGGGCTTGCTTTCATAAAGAAAGATTAGACAGAATAAGAATGCTAAAAGCTCTGTACTAGAAGTGTTTAGCTGTCTATGCTAGTTTTCTATTTTAAATCTTTCTATGAGAGCTTATTTTAAAAACCTATTTTGTTCTAACTTTGTGGAAAGATGTGTTTATGTTTGTACAAAATTTCTTGCAAATTTCATATTAATAAACTTAATGGAAATTATGTAAAATTTTATCTATATTCGATTCAAATGCAGTAAAAAGATGTCTAAAAATGAATATCACTGCTCCAGACCCTCCTTATTTCAGCAGAGAATATTAAGGAAAAAAAACAATTCCCTAAATTTGTCTCATTTATTATTCAATTTTTTAACTCCTCCTCAAATTCTGGCCAATGTGTAGCTGGACAGTAAAGATGATATTCATCTTTTGAGTCTTTTTTTAAGGGAAAAAGTGGAGGTCTCATATGCTGTCAAATACGGTAGATTTAGCAGATTTTTATTAATCAAATTACAAACTAATGGTCTGTAAGAACTGACTTTTGAATATAAAAGAAATTTGCCACTCAACTTGTGATAAACTGTTTTTAAAAAAATTATTTCAAGACAAAGAATAAGCTTAACATGACAATAATATACTTAAAAGATTAGATGGAATCAGATGGAAATTTGCTTGCCACTCATCTCTAAATACGTAGTAAAAATAAACCTCTTCAAGAGAATTTTCAAACATTCAATTGTAATATTCATTCATAAAGGTTTTATTCTGTTTAAATGAATTAATTTTCCAAGACCAAGAAAACAAGGAGCTTCAACTAGCATCTAATATAACAGATACTAAAGAGTTTACCTCCATTCTATTATGAAGAAATATTATATCCATATAAATATGAAGACATAGGCAGACTTTCACAAGATATAAAATATCATTTAAAGGAGAATGATTTTAATCGTATCTTTCATATAAGCTTTTGTTACTTGATATTTTTGTGAAAAAACATGTAACCCTTTGATAATCCTCATCTACTGGTGGGTCGATTACATTTTATAAATATTCATATAAATAAGGAGTTTTATTTTGCTTTCTATAAACCCTACTTAGAAATTAGACATAATGAATAAAGGACCATATACAATAGACAAAATTATGGCATAGAGTTGCAGGTAATACCATCAAAGCAAATTGGCCAGACAACTGTTGGAGCACCAAGCAGCTAGGTACAACATACAAAATGCTTACTCCAATATAAAGAGAATCTAAACATAAAGTTCTCCAACAGTTAAATAACATATTTAACAGTTATTTCTATTTTTAAATGTACAAAATCACTTTAAGCAATACGATTCAATTCATATAATGTATAACATTATTTACAGTACTTAAATGATCAGAACTTTCAACTTGTAATACTAACAGGCTGATATCAAAAACCCATTTCAGAAAAATAAAATGAATTTTTTGTTGCTTTTATTTCCTATCTCATTTTTTTTTTATAGCAACATCTCCAGAAGCAGCTACAGGTATGTACCTATATGAGTGAATATTTACAAGAAGAAACTGATTCTAATTTTTTTTTTAATGAATATATAAAGTAAAATTTCAAGTTTACTCAACATTTTATTTAATTGATGAAAGTATGATATTATTTACAAAAGGTATTCATGAAAAATTCCTTTACTCTTGCACCAAAAATTTATTGAAATTCCAATACATTTTTCTTATCTATAAAATATTCATAAGATGATCCAGTAAACCCACAAAATAAATCTGATATTGAGTGTGTGGGGGAGTAAGGAATATAACAGTCAGTATGATAACCATATTGTTTTTTCATTAATTCTTGGCTCTGGGATTTTTTTTTCTCTTCCAAAATAAGCATCTACAAGACATATTATTGTTTTTTTACAAATTACATGACAATATTTATGTCAAAGCTCAAACCACTGGTTGTGTTTTTTAATTTGTATTTCATTACTATTTCATTATTATTTGTATTTTCGTCATTTTGAATGATTGTAGATGAATCTTTTTAATTGATAACAGATATGTTAATCCTCAGAGCTACTGAAGCATACACAAGCATTTAAAGAGAAATATCAAAGTGAAACTATACAATTGAGTTTAAACTTCTTCATGATCATGAAATAATAATACACCAAAAAAAAAAGCAATGAAAATCATTCAGTAGCTTTTTTTATTATATAGGCTTTTGTTCATCTTATGAATTTTGAGAAACAATCAAAATCTGCTTGTAATTTCTCTAAACTCAATTATTACATAATGGTATTTGCCAATTTCCTCAAACAAAAACAGGTTAATGTACTAAAACTTGATAGAAGGGAAATTGGTAAATATCTACTGAGAACTAATACAATATGCTATGGTAATAGCTAATTTCAAGAGATGTACTATCTAGAATAGCCTTTTGTTATTTAAAAGGCAAAATCTATAATGATAACATGGATATGAAAATTAATTTATTTTTTGGCAGCATCTTGGTGTGTTAAGCAAGATGGCCTGGCTGATTCTTCTTTAATAAGAAACTGGGACATTGATGTGTCCAGTAATGAAGAACATAAGACTGATATCCGACCAGGCTCAAAAGGATGGACACCTGAAGCTGGAGATAAGAAAACAACTGTCAGTCTTTTTGTTGGAGATGCTCTCATGTATGGAGCCAACATAAGGCTGCAAATGGCCAAGTGTGTAGGAAAATATGATGTCCTTCTTATTGGAGGTGAACAAGGAAATGTACGAAGATTCAAGGTAAATTATAAAGGAAGCATCATTTCGATAGCTTTTTTATTCAGTGGTACTTTATCGTACAAATACTGCAAGGAGAGTCTATAAACAACCCCATTATCAAATTAGTTGTCCTTAAAAGTGTAAAAAAAATTATAAGAAAGAATCATTCGGTCTGAAAGATTTCAAATATTTTAATTTTCACTGGAAATAAAAGACAATATACTACATTATTAGACATTGATTTATGAGTCCTTTTTAACCTAGATACTGGAAATTATAGAAAGAGTCATCTGAATCCACATAATTTATATTAATCTTTATTGCTTATTTTTCCTCCAGAACAATGGGCCAAATGATATTGTATTCATCCCATTTGGTACGACAGCAGATACAGTTAAGGTCCACTTTACATCAGAGAGGTCAAATTGTAAAATGCATGTTACAATATCTATTATTGGATGTTTTGAATCCGCCTGTAAGTACCTTCATTGCTATCTCAACATTACTGAGATCAGATGCAAACTTTATAGAAAAAGTAAATGTCACCTAGAAATTGGTGACATATTTTTCATTGCAGTATCCTTTAGTAATTCTGGAAAAAAATCTGCAACTAATCTACCATTTTTTATGTTTTGAAAATAATGGACTGATGATAATTTATTCATAAATTGTTGTTGTTTTTTTTTGTCAGATGAATGCTTGTATTCTATATGTATTATATGTTCTTTAGATACTTATCAACTTTACAAGTTTTTCTTATTCCTTTATAGCCACAACTCCAGCTGCAACACGTAAGCATATGAATAAAATTATCAGGTTTTTAAATTAGATAATGAAACTCAGTAAAATTCATAAAAGATCATTTTAACTTTTGTTTTCCATTTAAATTTATTAAGATAATAATTATGCCTAAATGGAATCATATCTCAAAATTATTCATGGTTCATGCTAATTTGTTTTGATTATTGTATATGAGTTATTACATGATAAATAATTTAAGAATTAAAACATAAAATGATCATTTGAAAATACTGCATTCATTGTAAAATATTTACAGACAATTGTTTTCTGTGATATTCAGTTTATAAAAATTTAGTTCTGCTAAATAGAATGTTATAATGTTCAAACAAATGAAGTCAAAAAATGAAATCAAATGTTTTTGGTTTTTTTTTGCTTTACTGTTTTACCTTTTTAATAAGTCGAACTAAACCAATAATTTGTGGTGGTTTTCCTTCATTTTAGCCACTCCAACACCAAAACCATCGACAGAAACAGGTAAGCCTTCAATAATTCAGATTTAAGGAATTTTCTCATAATGCTTCAGTTAAATGTTTCAATATTAATTGGAATAGTTGATTTAATTTGGGTATCTTTTTTGCAGCTTCTTTGTGTGTAAAACAGGATGGCCTTGCTGATTCTTCTTTAATAAGAAACTGGGACATTGATGTGTCCAGTAATGAAGAACATAAGACTGATATCCGACCAGGTGCAAAAGGATGGACACCTGAGGCTGGGGATAAGAAAACAACTGTAAGCCTCTTTGTTGGAGATGCTCTCATATATGGAGCCAATATGAGGCTGCAGAAATCTAAATGTGTTGGAAAATATGATGTTCTTCTCAGTGGAGGTGAACAAGAAAATGCACGAAGGTTCAAGGTAAATCATTTATTCTAAAAAAAAAATTTGCTGATAAAAATATGTCCGACCCACTATTTCAACTATGCACTTTTTCCCAATAAAGTAATTCAGTATTTCATCCTAAAAAAAAAGATCTCAATCCAAATATCTCCATTTAACGGATAAATTGTTTGAAAAAATGGATCAGGATGCATGCTGACATTATTAATGGATTTGATCCTTACTAGATCTCTAAGAATTGATGGTTTGGTACCAAATTGCTTTGTTGATGAATAATAAGAAAGAAAAATGTATAACACACGTCATATAGCAATCATCAGCAATCTTATCTTGGTTGCTTTTGTTAGGGGTTCTGATCCTCATCAGATCTCTCACTTTTGATGATCTTATACCAAACTATGCTAAGTTGATAACCATCATGCTAAGGTTACTGTCAGTGGACAAGTGTGTTTGTAATTATTTAAATGTAACTAAATTCCTTTCCTAAACTGAAAGTTCATTGGAGGAATACAATCAAAAACTAGCACATTTTCAAGAATTAGAAAAAAAAATCATTCCAGCTTGCATATTCTTTCTTTTAGTGAAAATGATTGTGTGATCAATAATTCTTTTTCTCTGTTTCTTATGACATTTGTGTAAAACATGTGTTCGCATATCAAAGAAAGGGGACCATTAGTTTTTGTGGGAATTTGTTGTGGGATCAGCTAGCCAATTGCAGTCTCCTTTACAAAGAGTTTTGACTTGCTTAGCCAATCAGCATAGATTTGAAAATATCTCTCCCTTCTCTTTAGTTGACTCTCCAAAAAAAATACCATGTTGACAAGGTGGAGCAGCAGAGAATTTGAATTGTAGTAGGACAGTTGAGGAGAAGACACTAAAGCAGGCACGGCTTGATGGTGAGGTTGGGTGTATCTAGATTAAGTAAGTTGTGGGTTACTAGTCCAACAACTTTATGCAGGAATTTTGTTGAAGAGAAAATTTTGCTTTGATGTTTTTCTTCTTCTGTTCAATTTTCCCTGTCAAATCTTTGTCCAGCTGTTGTTTTTGCATGTTGTTTTTGTCTTTATTTTTCGGAAACTATTTTTGTGACATCAACAAACTGTTTAGTTCACAAAAGCTTTCCCTCGGAACTGTTGGTGTACCACAATGCAAATAGCTTTTCCTCAAATTTTGGTGCTATGTTTCCCAATCTTTTATACTACACAGTGTTCATTTTTCCTTTAGAACAATGGACCAAATGACATTGTAATAATCCCATTTGGTACAACAGCAGATACTGTGAAAATCCACTTTACTGCAGAGAAGCCAAATTGCAAAATGCATGTTACAATTTCCATTATTGGATGTTTCCAATCAGCATGTAAGTACTTTCACTTGCATTTCTATATCAACCACATGAATACTTTGTTGAAAGACCTCACATAGAATTTGATATATTATTTCTTTATACTCATGAAATATATTGTTTTAAAATGCAAATTACTTATGTATTTGCTACATTACTTACAATACAATGCTCTATTCAATTAATATTTTAAATCATTTTTTATATACTGAATATTCATTTGAAATATTCTATCTTTATCCATATTTTTTTATTTTGATAGCAACAACACCAGCTGCAACACGTGAGTATAAATAAATCAAAGCTTACCAGCATGAGTTTATGGGAGCTCTTTGGTTAAGGGGTGCAAAGTGCTTAATTTGCCCAATAATCCACACAGTTTTGCATCTATCTTACTTAGATGTTATATCATTCTCTCTTTAGAAATCATTCAGCACATTTAGAATAACTAAGATTTCATAACATTTTATAATTTTATGATTATTCCATTTTAATAATAAACAACCATGTTAATGTGTTTGTTCATTAAAGGTCTTCTAAAATATTATCTTATTTGCAGATATTTAAAACATATATTTTTCACCAACACAATGTGAGTAAGTTAGATTTTGCTGAATGGGAAAAGATCGACCATTATTGTCAAAACTGGCGATGCAAAATATTTCAGCAACATCACATAGTCTAAGCTTAATGCATTGTTTTAAAACAGACAGAATTATATCTCAATTCAAGTACCCTACAGTGTTGATCTAAATAGTTTGATGAACTCAATATTTGGCTTACTTTATTGCTTGAAAAAACCAGCTACATACAAATCCTTCATTGTCATAATTTAGGTATGAAATACTATTCTCTGTGGCTGCATTTCCACAATTCCTCAAGATTGTATGGATCCTCCTAATATACTCTTCTTTTTTATTCTGTGCATAATTGTTCACTGATGTTCAAATTTAGATTTTGGATTGGTCAATCTTTTAATACAGTGACGACTGCTGTATTGTATGCAAGTTCTGACTTTCTGACAGTTACAATTGTACACTGGCTCACTTTCCCTGACATCAAGCAATTTTCAGTGGAGTTTCTTTAGATATTACTCTTATGATTTGTGGCCATGAAATTTGTGTGTAATTAGAGCTTACAACATTTTTTCAAAGAAAATCAATTCTGTTCTAAAAACAAAGGCATATCAACAGTTGAACTGTGCATAAAGAAACCAAAAAGGTGGCTCAAAACTTTATCACAATGATTTTTGTGCATGATTGCACCATGCTCTCTGGACCCTGACACTTCGTATACAAGGATATTTGGGGAACTACCACTACTCATCCAAACTCATCCCCGCAGCGATCAATTTTGAGTTTTAGTCGATGGCCCCCTTAGTTATAATATCAGTTGATTTGAATGCATGATATCTGCATGGCTTTTTTAAAAATTTCAATGTGTGTTCTTTTATGCTGGCAAATATGGTTTGTCTTTACTGCTTCATCACAATGCAGACTGTAAAGCCTGATAATGCTGTATGAAATTGACTCACGAAGTGATATAGCTGTAAAAGTTCCAGTGACAAACATCAATACATGAGCCAAAAATTCAGAACACATTTTATATTAACTTGTTGAAAGTTTTTACTCAATACTCTATGGTATTCTTCGTAAAATATATTCCCTACTTAAACAGTCATGTATAGAGTTATCCCTTGCTACTCACTGGAGTTGGGAGACCAGGGAGCCTTGAATAAAAAAATCCGCAAGTAATTTTTACTGCCCCCTTCATTTTTTCTGGGGACAGATCTGGCAATTATAGCGGAATTAATATTTGTTCTAGTCAAAAACCTGAAAAAAGTTTCAATCTGCTCAGAAATCTTCTGCAAGTACACAAAAGTACTTTATACAATTTTCTGACAATTATAACAAAAATTAAGCTTTCAAAGAAGGTATTTAATTATTGCAACATGTTTAAAAGATGTTTAAAATAGTTTACAGACGATGCTATTAAAAAAACATATACAGTTAATCAACAAAAACCATAAATTTTATAAAACTACAGTGTAGTGATCATTAATAATGTTTTTCTCCTTTTTATGGTACTATTTACCTTTATCTTGATATTTTTGTTACATTCTTAGAAATTTTATCCAGCTGGAAAAAGTTGCGATGAAAAGCAACAAAAATATTAAGATGAAAGTAAATAGCATGAAAATAAAAAAAATTGTCAATAATTTATAATACTTCATTTACTAAAAAGTAAATAGAAAAAATGGTGTACAAAACAGTGAATTGGGGAAAAAGATCTAATTGAATTCAACTATCCAGCTCACAAGTGTAAACTTTGAACAAGTTTGAGTTTTCAACTGGGTTTATATTATCCACATAATAAATTGAAAACACAAATATTATAACAATACAATTATGATTCCCTAAAGTTTTTACATTTTGTTTTTTCTGAACAGCATATTATCAATGATATTTTTCTTCATTTTAGCAACTCCAACACCAAAACCTTCAACAGAAACAGGTGTGTATATTCTTTATTATCCAATGGTTACTTATGAATTTTCAGGTTGATAAATCTTTAAATGATACTAAAAATACTTAATTCAATCTGAATGTTGTTTCTTACAGCATGTGTTTATGTGAAGCAAGATGTTGATAATTTGATTACCTCTTGTTGCAGCCTCTGTGTGTGTGAAGCAAGATGGCCTGGCTGATTCTTCTTTAATAAGAAACTGGGACATTGATGTGTCCAGTAATGAAGAACATAAGACTGATATCCGACCAGGTTCAAGAGGATGGACACCTGATGCTGGAGATAAGAAAACTACTGTCAGCCTTTTTGTTGGTGATGCTCTTATGTATGGAGCCAACATGAGGCTGCAAATGGCCAAGTGTGTTGGAAAATATGATGTCCTTCTCTTGGGAGGTGAACAAGGGAAAGTCCAAAGATTTAAGGTAAATTATCAATAAATTAAACAGATTTAATTTTTGTTAAATTCAATTGGTTTTCTCAAAAAATGCAAAAAAGTCTAAAAATGAACAAATTTGTTGAAGTCTTTTACCTAAAAGCCTTTTTACTAAAAAGATTGAAAGAAATTAACTAACTTCTATAGTATTTTTTTTGTTTAGAACAATGGACCAAAAGACATTGTAATCATCCCATTTGGTACAACCGCAGATACAGTGAAGATCCACTTTACATCAGAGAGGCCAAATTGTAAAATGCAAGTCACAATTTCCATAATTGGATGTTTCCAATCAGCATGTAAGTACCTTCGTGGCCATCTTTCTGTTATATTGTCAAATAACATACCTACCTTGTTGAATGTAAACCTTAGATTTGCTCCATATTCTTCTTCTAAATTTCATACTGATTCTAATTTTTTAATAAGTTGATATTCTTTGTCAGAAATCTGCACATACTCTATGTTTGATATATTTTTGAATAAATATAACCTTTCCAATCTTTTTTTTAAATTTTTTTAGCCACAAGTCCAGCTGCAACACGTGAGTAAATAAATAAATTTGTGTAATCATTTACTTACCAGAATATACTAAAGAAAATTTTACCTTATATTTAATGTTCAAATTCAATAAGAGCATATTTTTTTATTTAAATACACTTACATATCTGACATTTTGCAGCAATCAAAATTGAAAATTTATGAATTTAAAAAAAATCGTATGATTTAACAATTATAGCATGCTCTGGTAATTTTCATTTTCTGTATTGATAAATAAATATGTCTAATTATTTTTTATAATGACTAGTTCACAAACATTTTTATTTCATTGCAAAAATATGCAATATTTCTCAGATAGATATAGAGGTAAATGAGTAAATGGAAAGGCTTTTTTATAAATTATATCAAATGGCAAATAATTATTTTTCTTTATATCATTATAGCTACTCCAACACCAAGACCATCAACAGAAACAGGTAAGCTCATAAGTATTCTGAGTTGTGAGAGATTTTCTCATAAAAATACAAATAACTTAATTAAATATGACTGTTCTTTGTTGCAGCATCTTT
This sequence comes from Thysanoteuthis rhombus, assembly GCA_963457665.1. Taxonomy (NCBI): domain Eukaryota; kingdom Metazoa; phylum Mollusca; class Cephalopoda; order Oegopsida; family Thysanoteuthidae; genus Thysanoteuthis; species Thysanoteuthis major. The sequence goes on along the minus strand of OY735212.1, from coordinate 47,643,345 downwards.
GTGTGTGAAGCAAGATGGCATGGCTGATTCTTCTTTGATCAGAAACTGGGACATTGATGTATCTAGTAATGAAGAACATAAGACTGATATCCGACCAGGTTCAAGAGGATGGACACCTAAAGCTGGGGATAAGAAAACTACTGTCAGTCTTTTTGTTGGTGATGCTCTCATGTATGGAGCCAATATGAAGCTATTAACAAGCAAGTGTGTGGGAAAATATGATGTCCTTCTCTTGGGAAGTGAACAAGGGAATGTCCAAAGATTTAAGGTAAGTTGCTTGAATATGTATTATTATTTGCTCTGTGTATTTTAATAAATACAATTTCATAAATGTATCCCCTCATCTTCAAAAATGAGTGTATTAATATACATTTGTTTCTGGTATTTTTGTTTTCAGCATAATGGACCAGATGATATTGTAAGAATTCCTTTTGCAACTAAGGCAGATACAGTCAAAATCCATTTTACTGCTCAAAAGCCAAATTGTAAAATGCGAATTACTATATCCATTATTGGATGTTTCCAGTCTGCCTGTAAGTAGCTCTGTTTTTTTTTTATCAATTATCTTATCAGGAAACAAACATACTTTCTTGAAATGAAAACTGATATTTCACACAGAATATGATTAGTTACAATTTTTTTACTTGTGAGATATTTTAGGATTTTTGCAGGATAAATCTCAATTAACTTATTATTACCTACATTAAAAGTATTTTACACATTATAATTAATCAATTAATTTCTGTTTCTGTCTAATAGATGCTTATTTTCATGCTCATTGATTAATTAAAATAATTATTTTTTTGTACATCTCTTTGAATTTATAGCTACAACTCCAGCTGCAACACGTAAGTATAATATTAACAATCTCTGAAAAAATTGTGAAACCCAAGTGAATTTGCCAAAGAACACATAGACTTTTTTGATTTTCCAATTGATTTTAAATCCTTTGTGATAACTTTTGTTCAACATTAGTGTAAAATGAATCACCATAGTCCACACATGTACCAGAACCTATTATCTAAAAAAATACCTTGAAAAATAGATCTTTTATCTGAAATTTGTGCTTTGTGAAGCTACCATGATTCAGTATGAATGTTAATTTAATTCATTTGTTGTTTTTCTGAAAAACTGATTTTTTTTTCAATGTGAATGTAAATTTTCAAATCCATGCAATGGAAAATTTCAAAATTTCACCATCCTGATCACAAAAGCGATGTTTGAAGGAAATAATAGCCACTTTCTATACTGTTTACACATTAATGAGAAATAGCGTACGCTACCTAAGAGTGAAAATCATGTTGCACAGAGTTACCTATTACAGATCATATAGAAACAATCTTTATTTATCTTTGTCAATATATTATTTAATTCCATAAAATTTCTAATCATTTAACAGAAGTTACATATTTTTATGATTAAAAAATCGGTATAGCCGTATGTTGGGGCTGATCAATTGAAAAATTGAAAGGAGGTTGATCAATGAATAAGTTACTCCTCTTGCCTTTTTTATCTCTAAAATGTCCAAATTTTTAAAATACAAACATGAACACTGCCTATCACAAACTGAGGAACAGATTTAGCATAGTATTACATTATAAATTGAACCTCTCCTAAAAACCTAATTGGGGGTAATTTTGTTGGGCAGGAATCACTAAAAAAAGTCTGAATGCTGCAGGACACAAACTAAGAGACCAATTTACCATAAACCTGCATTGCAAAATGAACTATTTAGGGGAGGGATATTTGAAAAAAAAGCAAAAAAGTTTTTTTCTAGACAAAATAAGGAGTAAATATTTAAATTTTCAGCCCTCAAGCTCAATTGGTGTGGCTTGTACAGGTGACACATGCATATATACATGCATTGCTAGCCAGCCAGGCATAATCACTAAAAAACTGAATAAACCTATGTTGACAATTTTCATCAAATTATCAATAAACTATCATACATCAACATTCTCAATCATGTTCCATTTGCAAATATTTGATAAAAAGAATTTGATCCTGTACTAATAGAAGAAATGGTAAATACTCTGATGAAATGAAATGTAAGTCCTTTTAGTTATTTTTTATAAGCCAAAAATTCTCAAACTATAAAATTTTCTTCTCTATCTTAGCAACTCCTACGCCAAAACCATCAACAGAAACAGGTGAGCCTATAATTATTCTGCATTATGAATTGCTTTCTCAATTTTTCAAGTCAAAAACTTTTTAAATGACAGTAAAAACAACTTCATTTGTTTTGAATGTCTTTTGTTGCAGCCTCTTTGTGTGTAAAGCAAGATGGCCTGGCTGACAGTTCTTTGATAAGGAATTGGGATATCAAAGTGTCCAGTAATGAAGAACAAAAGACTGATATCCGACCAGGTGGGAAAGGATGGACACCTGACGCTGGAGATAAGAAAACAACTGTCAGCCTCTTTGTTGGTGATGCTCTCGTATATGGGGCCAACATAAGGCTATTAAAAGGAAAGTGCGTAGGAAAATATGATGTCCTTCTCAATGGAGGTGAACAACAAAATGTACAAAGATTCAAAGTAAGTTATGAACAGATAATTAATTTGATATTTCCAGAATAACCTTCTAAACAAACTTGCTTTCCATAACTTTGTACAGTTGTTTTATCAAAAACTAATCATTTGCTTAAAGATTTCAACGAACATTGTTTGCACCGTCAAAAATACATTACATACCATATCAAAATTAATTAATCATTTAGTATTAGTTGAAATACTTAAATCTGTAGTAAGGATAATTCAGTCTCAGTCAATTTACACTGACCTACATGGTATACTTCCCTTTCAGAACAATGGACCAAATAACATTGTAATAATCCCATTTGGTACAACGGCAGATACAGTGAAGATCCACTTTACATCCGAGAGACCAAATTGTAAAATGCATGTCACAATATCCATTATTGGATGTTTCCAATCAGCATGTAAGTATTTTCACTGATATTTTCCATTATCTTATCAGACAATATTATACTTTATAGACAAAAAGAAATGACTCACCTAGAATTTGATAAATTATTTCTTCTACGCCCCAAAAGTAGAAAAAAGAATCCCCCTCCATACTGACCCCTAAAAATGAGAAAAAAAATCCCCACTCAATTTTGCCCCAAAAAGTGCAGTAAAGAAATCCCTCATGATTTTGACCCCTCAAGGTGAAAAAAAGAATTTTCCCTCATTTTTAACTCCTAAAAGTGGGAGAGAGGATTCCCTATCGATCCTGACCCCTAAAAGTGGGAAAAAGAAACTCCTCTCAATTTTGGAAAAATAATTTCCTTGATTGGCCCCTGAAAATAGAAAAAAGAAATCCCTCTCAATTTTAACCCCTAGAAGTGAAAAAAGAATTCCCTCTCAATTTCCAACCCCTAAAAATTGAAAAAAGTAATCCCTAGCGTTTTGGACCCTAAAAGTCAAAAAAAAGTTCTTTTTGATTTTGTGGAAAAATTTTAACTTATAATAATAAAATTTTTTGAATGTAATTATAGTAATTATAGTAATATGTTTAGAATTAAATAATTATTTGTGATTCAACAGAAAAATTAATCGATGGAATTAAGACAAAACTATTGATAATGTAGATGATGATGAATAAATGCTTCTTTTCATGTCATTTATAGTGATTTTCACATCATTGACTTACTATTATTTCTAATTAATATACTCAAGAAGGTTCTTTTTTTTTTATAGCAACAACTCCAGTTGCCACAAGTATGTATATCTTTTGAATATTCATAAATTGAAATCATAAAATACAAAGAAATACCATGAATTGAACTTCATTATCATTCATTATGAAATATTTGGAATGATTTCTTGATAAAATCAAGAATAGATTATGAAGAACTGACAAATAGCAAAGACTAAAAAAATTCCATGAAAATATCCAATGGAGCTGTGCTTCGCAAGTCAGAGGCATTTTGGCCTGAAGAGGAATTTCAGTCAGAGGCAAGAACATATAATTGAGAATATGATATGAAAAATTACTAAATGATCATTCAGAATAGGGAAGAATTGAGGAAACCTGAGTTTGAAAGTGGATTTGTGAACCACTGATGTAGAGTATAGATTTGTGTTTGGAGTTAATTTGTAATTTTTTGTCATATATTTATCAATGCATCAACTTATACTTCAAGTTTTTAATAACTTCTTATACTTGTATTTCTTATTTGCAATTTTTTGATAAAAGTATACAATGTTATACGTAAGGTCTGTTGTCAAATTTTTTTGTCTTGGTTATTTTCATACTTGAAATATTGATTATGTAAAGGTTTGTTAGGACTTTTGTCTTCATCTTGATTCATTTCTTCAATTCATTTCGAGTATTGTACACTAAGGTCATGGTGATGAATGGGTGTATTTTAGACCATGAGATAGTGCCGTATCTCAGGCGATTGCCTGGAACATGCATATTACACTGTCTGATTTCAGATGGGGTTAAATATTGGTCCGAAACATTGTTGTTGGTCATAATAAATGTCAAAAATCTGTGGTTGTCTTGAGTTGCCGCCATTTGGCTTTTTTAGAGCCAAAAAACATCCTTGTCAGACTCAATAACTTTGAAATGACCGCCATTTTGGTTTGAAAAAAAGGCAGATCACTGGTGTCATTATTCTAAGAGGAATCGTAACAAGGGAACTAACTCTGTAAAGAAGTCAGTGTTTTTTTTTTTAATATTGTTTCTGTATAAGGGAGGTAATTAACAAATTCTTCCAATAACTTCTGAATTATTCCTGTAAAGTGTGAAAATTGCATTTTTTTCGTTATTGGTGCGAAGGAGATAATTTTGTGGATTTTTTCAAGAATCTGATTTTTTTAATCATCCTCATAAAGTGTAAAGGCAGCATTTTTTTCTATCTGTCTGTGTGTACAACATTTTTATTTTGATATTTTTTATATTTGTGCATACTATACCTGTACAAACCCACCTAAGGGATGCATGTGCTCAACCACGTACTTATGAATGCCTCTTTACGCACCTTTGTGTGTTATACTGTCATATTTTGATTATGAGTGAATGGTTTTGAACAAAATTTCTCCAGGATCAGATGTTCCCATACAGTTTTCAGTTCCACACCAAATCTGCTGAGGAGATTATCGGGAATCTTCCTTCAGACATTTCTTTGTTATCTACCCTTTTGCCCAACCCTGTCTGAAATAAGGACCAAAGATTAGAAGAAAAGTCTGAACAAAATTTACATGAAGATAATCCCTCACCTAAGAAAATTCAGACAGAAATTGAGAAAGTGAATCTGATATAACCTATGTATCATTACTTATTACTAGTATTCAATATTTAAAGACATTACAAAGATGAAAATCTTTTAAAAAGAATTATAATATATGAAAAAATATATAATTAATTTCTAAGATGACATTGATGGGATTTCTTTTAAACTTATAAATCTGCTTTGTTTTTTTGTTTTCCACTTATAGCTACACCAAAACCATCTACAGAAACAGGTAATCATTATTCTTTACTTGGATATTTTTCAGATAAGATTAATGAAATGAAGAATATTTCAAATGCTTAGAGAAAATTCATTTTAATAAAGGCTAATTTTTCATCTTGCAGCATCTTTATGTGTTAAGCAGGATGGCCTGGCTGATTCTTCATTGATTAGAAACTGGGACATTGATGTGTCCAGTAATGAAGAACAAAAGACTGATATCCGACCAGGTGAAAAAGGATGGACACCTGAGGCTGGAGATAAGAAAAATACTGTCAGCCTCTTTGTTGGAGATGCTCTCATATATGGAGCCAATATGAGGCTGCAGAAATCTAAATGTGTTGGAAAATATGATGTCCTTCTCAGTGGAGATGAACAAGGGAAAGTCCAAAGATTTAAGGTAAGTTATCAATAAATTAAACAGGTTTAAACGTAATTTCTTTTTTTCTTTTTTTTCAAATTATGCAAAAAGAGTTCAAAAAGAAACAAACCTGTTGGGGTGTTTTACCTAAGAACCTTTTTACTGATAAAATTGTAAAAAAACTGTCAATTCTTCTGATATGAATTAAAGAAAATATATTGTTCTTCAGTGATTTTTATGCATTGTTTTTGTTTAGATGTTTGAATTAGCAGCAGAAGTCATTCAATTTATACTTATTTATTGTAACTAATTGAGCATATTTTTATTTTAGAACAATGGACCAAATGACATTGTAATAATCCCATTTGGTACAATAGCAGATACAGTGAAGATCCACTTTACATCCGAGAGGCCAAATTGTAAAATGCAAGTCACGATATCCATTATTGGATGTTTCCAATCAGCATGTAAGTACCTTCAATTATATACTTTATTGAGGATAAGCTCATGGCTCAGATAAAATTTCATGAGATATTCTCTTCTTTATTGGTAATATTCAATATCAGTTCGGCTGTAGATCAATTATCACTCTTTCATTTATTTACATCATTTTTTTGAATTACAATACTGATTTTAATTTCTCAATCAATTAGTGTTCTTTTTCAAAAGTTTGCATGTACTTTGTCTAATGTATTTTAAGATATATCCTTTTTTTTTTAATTTTTATAGCCACAAGTCCAGCTGCAACACGTAAGTGTATAAATAAATTTGTGAAATCATTTGTATTCTGCATTGATAGAAAATATGTCTAATTATTATTTATAATGATTAGTTCATGAACATCTTTATTTTATTTCAAAGAATGTTATACTGCTCAGACTGATGGTAATGTAAATAAATGAATGAAATAACCTTTTTCAAATAATAATGCATAGAACAATAAAAAAATAATTGTTTTTTTTTCCATTTTAGCAACTCCAACGCCAAAACCTTCAACAGAAACAGGTAAGCACATAAGCATTTTTAGTTGTAAAAAATTTTTCGTGAAAATTCCAATAAAATCTTCCAATAATAATGTGAATAACTTGATTTAATATGAATGTCTTTTATTGCAGCATCTTTGTGTGTAAAACAGGATGGCCTTGCTGATTCTTCTTTGATCAGAAACTGGGACATTGATGTGTCCAGTAATGAAGAACATAAAACTGATATCCGACCAGGTTCAAAAGGATGGACACCTGATGCTGGAGATAAGAAAAATACTGTCAGCCTTTTTGTTGGTGATGCTCTCATGTACGGAGCCAACATAAGGCTGCAAATGGCCAAGTGTGTGGGAAAATATGATGTCCTTCTCTTGGGAGGTGAACAAGGGAAAGTCCAAAGATTTAAGGTAAGTTATAAATAAATTAAACAGATTTAATTTTTGTTAAATTCAATTGGTTTTCTCAAAAAATGCAAAAAAGTCTAAAAATGAACAAATTTGTTGAAGTCTTTTACCTAAAAGCCTTTTTACTAATAAGATTGAAAGAAATTAACTAAATTCTATAGTATAATTTTTGTTTAGAACAATGGACCGAAAGACATTGTAATAATCCCATTTGGTACAACGGCAGATACAGTGAAGATCCACTTTACATCAGAGAGGCCAAATTGTAAAATGCATGTTACTATATCCATTATTGGATGTTTCCAATCAGCATGTAAGTACCTTTACTATCTATGTGTTATTGCACCAAACAACATGCATACTTAGTTGAAAAAATCATGGCTCACCTAAAATTTGATTGGTTATAACTGTTTTTCTTGAGGCTTGTATTAGGACTTTTGCAGAATAAATTTCAATCAATATGTTATTTATACCATTATTGAAACTCTTATAGGAAATAGTCAGGTTGGAAACTGAACGGTTGGTAGAAATTATGGTTCTGGATAGTTCTAGTTGTTCTCATCAAAGAATAGGTGCTCGCAGTATTAGCAGACCCACGTGGACGTTAGTGGAAAAGTTGATGAAGGAAAGGAGGTATATAGAGAACATGCACACCAAGTATTAATGTAGACACAGACATTAAACGGAGTAAAAAGATACATACTAATATTTAGATGTGAAAAATGAGAGATACGAAGAATGTTAATGAAATATATAGAATGGAAACATTATTTCAATCAATTGTGTAAAGAAGAGAAGAGTAGAGGCCTGTTGGGTTTAGGTTATTCCAAAGTGTAAAAACGAAATATAGAAAAGAATAAGAATTTATGGGACACGTGGCATAAAGTGTCTAATGTTATTTCATCTATCTATCGAATGGAGCCTGGTGAGTTGGGCATGTTATGATGAGGGGTATAGTTGACCAAGCCAGATAATAAAAAGGTGGTCAGTTCAGGATAGGTGCATGGAGGAGCTAAAGAGGCAAAATAATGAATGCAGCATTTGCATGGTCACCAAAAATAGTAGTTACAGTGTTTGCATTTAATAGCTATGAAGTTCTCATGAATACTCACATCGAGGAAGATAAGTGACAAGACAATATATATACAGTCATGGTCAGAGAAGGAACTATGCCTGGATGTGAGTTTATAGAGGGGTAAAGAAAGATAACCAGCTCAAGATTCTGGGACCAAAAAGGTAGGTGCTAACCAGTTCCAAGACCAGGGCAAAGTGGTGTTCAACCACAGGCGTTCAAGGTTTTTATAGAGGGTCTTTGAAGTAAGTGCCATTTTAGATACCTTGGTTAAAGAAGGGTTTTGTATCTAATTCTTGACTAGAAATATACTGGTCACCACACTATTTTCCAGATTATAATTTATAAATTAATTTCAATATCTGACTGATATATTTTTGTTTTTATATGATTATCATTTACTTGAAATAATATCTTTTTTGCATCTTTCTTCAAATTTTTAGCCACAAGTCCAGCTGCAACACGTAAGTATAATATTGATAATTTTTTTTAAATGATGAGGAAACCCAAGCGAATTTGCCAAAGAACATTTTCAACTTATGTATTCCTGTGGATTGTATTATGAAAAAAGTTATTTCAATAAACATCATATGTAGACAATTTTCTTTTTTCAATTGTCAGTACATCATGCTATTTCTAATTATTTTTCAGAAAATTACATAATTTCAAGAATCTTACAGTAACATTTTGCATTAATGAGAAAAATATTATTACATTATTTGTTTTCAGTCATGTCCAATTCATGAACATTCAAGAAAAGAGATTTTAATCTGCAACAAATGGAGGGAAGACTTAATAGATTATCGATTGTTATTTTTAGTCAAAGATGTAAACAAAAATGATATTTACTTTTTTTTTTCTTAATCTCTCTTAGCAACACCAACACCAAAACCTTCAACAGAAACAGGTGAGTCTATAATCATTCCTCATTGTAAATTACCTTCTCAATTTTTTGATTCAGTCACTTTTTAAATGATATCTGGATATCTTCTGTTGCAGCATCTTTGTGTGTGAAGCAAGATGGCCTGGCCGATTCATCTCTGATAAGGAACTGGGACATTGATGTGTCCAGTAATGAAGAACATAAGACTGATATCCGACCAGGTGAAAAAGGATGGACACCTGAAGCTGGAGATAAGAAAACTACTGTCAGCATCTTTGTTGGTGATGCTCTCATGTATGGAGCCAACATAAGGCTATTAACAAGCAAGTGTGTAGGAAAATATGATGTCCTTCTCAGAGGAAGTGATCAAGGAAATGTTCAAAGATTTAAGGTAAGTTACAATTAAATTGTTTGGAGTACGCTCAAGTTTCCATTTAATGTTACTTGATATTAACAAGGCTTTTTTGTCAATTAGATTCCAAATAAATATGTTACATTTTCACTATAATTTTTTAAAAGTTAAATGATCTTCAATGATGTTTGATTTTGTAATGATTGATTTGGTTTCCATGGTGTATTTCCTCCTTTAGAACAATGGACCGAAAGACATTGTAATAATCCCATTTGGTACAACAGCAGATACAGTAAAGATCCACTTTGAATCTGAGAGGCCAAATTGTAAAATTCAAGTTACTATATCCATTATAGGATGTTTTGAATCAGTATGTAAGTATGTTCATGTCATATTTACATATCTAATTATACTTGTATAGCTAGTTGATAAGAACTAATGTTTCACCCAGAATTTGGTTATATTAGCTTCATTTATAATTCATATTTATACAGTATTCCTATTTTTCTCTAGAATGATCATAATTACTTTATCATTTATTCATATCTGAAATTTTCTATTATGTTTTTTAAATAAAAATTAATACTAGTACTTTTTACGCTAAATAATAATTGAAATGATTTCTTTTTGGCTTTTCTTTGCTTTTTTTGTAGCCACATCTCCAGCTGCACGTAAGCATATCAAGTTTATCAGATTTTGTTGACCTAAACATGATGAGCAAAAATAAATCCGTTTTCAATTTTAAACTTATTGAAAATATTGATATCTTGATGGGTGTCAAATAGATACTATCAACAGACTTTTAGCAAAGCGACATGTGTCAATTTGAACATCTGAAACCTTAAAATCTATCAATTGCATCATAGTGGTCTTATTGCTTATCAATTGAAGAAAGATTGCAGAAAATTATTCATGACCCAATTTACTAGTAGAAATAGCACATGAAAATTTCAACTCAATTTTCACACATATTTTAAAATTCAACCAAAAATAAAGTAATGGACTAATTTCAAATTTCTCTAAGGTAAATTCTATTTTTGAAAGATCTTTAGACTTTTTAAGTTCCTTATTTCTTCTTCAAAACTTCAAAAATGTTGGAATTTTGGTCAAATTGCGTTATCACAGTGTGAAATCACTTAGAAATCCTCTGTGAGTACACAAAATCATTTTCCTTTTTTTTATGACTTACTTTATGCTATATTATGGCATCTATAACTAAAATTACAACTTCAAAGAAGATATTCACATTTTGCTATGCATTTTTAAAAGAGCGCCAAAAAGTCTATGATACTTATAAGTGTCAAATCTAAACAATTTTTCTTCTCTCTTTGTCTACCTTAATTTATTTTGGAGTATTTCTCAACTACATAAAATAGAATTCATAGTTTTGTATCAATATCATTGATAAATATTTTTTATATCATATATTTAAAAAATTGTGTAATAAACTTATGTAACTTGATTTCATAAAAATTAAATTTCATTTACTGAATGCAGAATTCAATTTTGATAGATAAGTTAAAAAGTAATAGAAAATAAAATTATTATTTATAAAAATACTACAACATATATTTGACCAACTATCACCATGTTATCTATCACTAAGACACTTTCTTTTTGTTTTATACCATACCAACACCAAAACCTTCAACAGAAACAGGTAAGCTTGTCATTATTCTTGATAGTGATATTTCTTTTCATTATTTTTCACTTCAACAAATCTTTTGATGGTAATAGGAATAACTTGATTAATTCTGATTTTTTTTTTGCAGCCTCTTGGTGTGTTAAGCAGGATGGCCTAGCTGATTCTTCTTTAATAAGAAACTGGGACATTGATGTGTCCAGTAATGAAGAACACAAAGCTGATATCCGACCAGGTGGAAAAGGATGGACACCTGAAGCTGGGGATAAAAGACACACTCTTAGCATTTTTGTTGGTGATGCTCTCATTTATGGAGCCTCTATACAGTTACTACTGGCAAAAGGTGTTGCAAAGTATGATGTCATTCTTCTTGGAAGTGATAAGGGGAATGATATACGATTCAAGGTAAGAATTAAATATATACAATAAAATTACTTAACAAGAAAGCATGTACACTTGGGTGTTAGGCTGATATCTATACACTTTCAAATATTTAGGGTTTCTGTTTGTAAGATTTATAAAAAGATTATCCACACAAATTCCAAAAGGAAACAAAGCTTCTAATTCATTTGTGCACTGCATGTGTTGAAAATTAGAAAACTCTCATAGAGTGCATACCTCCCCCAATAACATTGTCACTAAAAAATGTACAATCAGGTTGAAGATCCAGGACTATGCACTGGTAAAAGATTGAAATAACCATTCATAAAATAATCTCTTTGAACCTTAATTTATATCATGTTATGATTTCCTTAAGACTGAGTGACTTTCCACAAAACTTTTGAATATATCATGTGGACAGACAAACAAACTATCATACAAACAAACAAACATGGGTTTATACGTAAGTTTTATCCAATTTTGTTGGCAGAGGTAATGAAACTGGACAAAAATTATATGGTCATTATTCTTTTTCCTTATTGGATTTATATTTAGCCTGTCACTTCTATTCCAGATACTATCATATACCCATAAAAATGATGAGCATTAAGGAGTCTGAAGTTATTTTATTTGGTAATTTATTCTTAATAATTTAAGTTTCTTAATTTTATAGTTTTTTTTTAAATCTCAACTCAAACTGTTTTAATGTGCGATCAGACATATAGTCATAAGAGTTTCTATGAAGTGATCTTCATCATAATGTCATATAATGAGAGTAAATTGTCCAATGACATCAATGCATAAACAAACAGAAAGAAATTTGCATATATAGATAGATGATATTCATCCAAAAAGAATTTCATATTTGTGATTCCATTATATTAGGGATGTACTTAAAGTACTTTGTAGAAGGTCAAGAAGCAAAGTAAATCAAAAAACTAATAGACACAAAAATATACTCATAAAGTCAAGACACCATCACAGTCAATAACTGAACAACCGTAGCATCAACATTTGAAGTCACCTAAAAAGAAACTCCATTGAGAAATGAATATGGTCAGAATAAATTCCATTCATGACATCACTGACATTTCCACTGGAAAATATCTGAAATAGAGTGAAAAAAACATCTAGATTCTAGAAGATCTAGATGTTATTAATAAATCCATCAAAATAAGACCAAGAAAAGGTCAAAAAAGCTTTTTTCTCCAAATAGAAGAAGTCTAGTAGAGCACTGATGCCAATGTTCAAGTCTGTAGGCAAATGGCATGGCCAGAAGCTTTGGAATATACAAACACATGCATATATGAGAAATTATAGAAACCTTTGTCACCTTGGTTGGCTACAGTTGTTCAATGAATTTATTTGGATTTCTTTTATTTGTTTATATTATGATAGGATATCCTTTGAAGGGAAAACATCTTGAACTTCTTAGACAAAACAGAAAACTGAGTGGAGAGGGTCTAAATGCAATCCTCTTTGGTCCTTACTTCTTCTGCTTTGAATACTTTTGTATGATACATATAGCATCTCTTTCCCTTTATTATCAGAACAATGGACCAAAGGATGTTGTCAGGATTCCATTTGGTACTACAGCTGATACAATCAAGATCCACTTTACTGCAGAGAAACCTGATTGTAAAATGCGGATAATTGTATCAATAGTTGGCTGCTTCCAGTCAGCCTGTAAGTTTCCTGTATTTTATTTCATTTTTTAGTTAGTGACTGATATCATATATTGTCCAACTTGATATTTCCAGTCTAAACTCTATCAATTACTTTTTAAACTTATTTCATGTTTTTCCAATATAATCATAATGATTTATATATGATATCAAAATAAGATATTTGCTCATTGTAACACATCCAAGCTCCATAACTGTTCATATCAAGCAATGATTTTTCTAAAATTAAATGTACATCATGTATATTTTATATACATGTTGTCTTCTCATACATTTTACTTATAAAATTTGTATGTAATTCAGTAAATGTTTGCAGCTAATCTATCATTCTACATCTTCCATATCATCTACCATAAAATCTTGTCAATAATTTATTGTCATATTTCTTCTATTTTTATAGCCACAACTCCAGCTGGCACATGTAAGTATAGAATTTATCAAATTTTAGAATATTAAATCGTTAAAAATTGAACAAAATTGGCAAAAATAATTCCAACTCTGAATCACTAAGATATGATGATATTTTTATTTTATGGGCAAGCTAATTTCTTCCAGAATATTTTGTCATAGGTTGAATTTTAAAATACCTCTGGAATTTAAAGAAATATTCAAATCCTTATCAGTTATGATATGAAATTTTGATATTATACTTTTATAGGAACCTATAATTGGCTCACATTCGGTGTGTTTTGTGAAAATTAGACTTTCCTAAGTACAGTATTTAATATAAAAGATGAAAAAAATCAATCATAGAAACTTAACAGGTATGTCCAATATTGTCCATAGGAAAAATCACTGAGAATATAACCGAACAGGATAAATCTTCTTTGATATGTTTCTTCTTACACATCACAACCAATGAAAAACGATCATTTACACTATGTTCACATGAAAAAGTAGTTGTAACAGAGGAAATGCTCAAAAAAGAATAATTAATTGTCGTTTAGTTTAATATGACTTCTGAATACACAATATAAGTGTTTCTCCTATTGGTTGCCAGAATCCAACCCTAGAACAACTATCAAATTGGAAAAGCATGGTGACCTCAGGAAGAACCAAGTAATCTTGATTGATTGTCCTTGCGTTTTGTTACCATTTCCAGAAATGATCACTAGTGACCTCTAGTGACTTCCAGCATCATCTTCTCATTGCCCATATTATATAACTTTCGCCATATAAAGATATGCACCGGTGCAAAACTTTTGCATCTTACGTGCAATATTGTGGTCAATAACTTCGAAAATTCACTAGGAATGACATATAGTGACCTTGATTGATGCTGATGTCAAAATCACATTTCTTAATACTTTGGTCATGAAAGAATCTACCTCTATGCTAAATTTCAGTTTCATAGGTGCAAATCTATAGCTAACAACTTGGAAAATTTGCTAGAATAGACAAAAAATAACCTCAGATGATCTCCAATGAAGTCTGAGGCCAATACCGCATTGCCTTTGACCTTCGCCATTATAAGATTTACACCTATGCTAAATTTCAGTTATATAGGTGCAAAATTATTGCCGAAAGCTTTAAAAAATCAAGTAGAAATGACCAGAATTGACATCTGATGACCTTGAATGACCTCAGAAGTGAAAATCATATAGATTGTGATCTTCACCAAAAGAATATGTACCCATTTAAATTTTGATATTTGTGGTGCATGATTGTGGCCTGCAACTCAGAAGATTGCCTAAAAATAATCAGATATGACCTCAGATGACCTAAAATGATCTCAGAGGTCAACTCCACATTGTATATGACCTTTGCCATGGAAGGCTATAGTTCTATGCCCAATTTCAGTTTTATGGGTGCTAAAATGCATCCAGAAGCTTTGAGTATTGTTTTAAAATGACCAGAAATGACTGCCTTGAATGACATTAGGACTCAACGTCACATAGATAGTGATCTTTGTAATGAGAAGATTTACCAGTATGCTTAATTTCAGCATACTTGGTGCAAAATTGTGGCCCCTAACTTTGGAAATTGTCTAGAAATGACCTCTGCCGACCTTGAATGACCTCCAAAGTCATATAGACTATGTTTTAAGTTGACTTTTCCTCAGTCTACATGCAGAATAGGTAGAGATAGAACTTATAGTTTTTGCAGAGGAGAGATAAGAACCAGCAAACATCTCCAATATTAGTGTAGAATAATTTGACCAAACACAATCATTGTGTTTTGTTTCTCTCTCTCTCTCTCTCTCTCTCTCTCTATATATATATATATATATATATATATATATATATATCTATGTATATATATACATATATATATTGAACGACCGTAGCCATCAAAAATGGCAAAGGGTTCTATCCTTTTTGACATTTTATATGAGTGTGTTTTGGTTGTTTGTGTGTTTCAGTACTCCTAGCCATATCATTCGGTCAGTAGACTTGAAAATTGGCATTAGCATTCCACTAGATGCTTTCTAGAGGTGTGAATTTGATTTTTATGGAAAAATGCTTTTTTGACTTTTGGGAGGCCTCATTCTGACAGGTTTAGTAATTACATCTAGATTCTGGAGAATCTAGATATTTCTAGATGATTTTCACTCTATTTTAGATGTTTTGCTGTTGTAAATGCAAGCGATGCGGAAAAAAGAATTTCTTCTGATCATATTCAATCTGTGATTCATTTTTTATACATAACTTGAAATTTTGACACTAGTTATACAATTATTGACTGTTATGGCCAGTATTTTTTCAAGCAACTCTAACAACAAAACCTTGAATAAAAATAGTTTAATCATTAATGATTCTTGCTGTAAAACTTCTCATAATTTTTCTGTCAAACCAATCTTTCAAGAATTTTAAGAATAACTTGATATAAAATGGATATCTTTTGTTGCAGCCTCTTGGTGTGTTAAACAGGATGGCCTTGCTGATTCTTCTTTAATAAGAAACTGGGACATTGATGTGTCCAGTAATGAAGAACACAAAGCTGATATCCGACCAGGTGGAAAAGGATGGACACCTGAAGCTGAAGATAAAAAACGCACTCTTAGCATTTTTGTTGGAGATGCTCTCATTTATGGAGCCTCTATACAGTTACTACTGGCAAAAGGTGTTGCAAAGTATGATGTCATTCTACTTGGAAGTGACAATATGAATGCTATACGATTCAAGGTAAGAATTAGATATATACAATAACAGAAAACTTATACACTCGAGTGTTTGGCTGATATTCTACAACTTTCAAATATTTAATGATTCTAAATGGAAAAACAGGTTTAAGATCCCAGACTGTGTAAAAGATAGAAATTAAATTATATCAGTACATGATTATCTCTATAAGACTGAGTGACTTTGTCTATACTCTGTTATTATATCCAAAAAGCAAAAAAAGCAAAATCGAAAAGCACATTGGATCCATCCAAAAATTGAATCAAATACACTTTGGCCTATGGCCCTCTTTTTCACAAAATAACATTGAAATTCATTGGGAAGTTTTCAATATATTTTTTGGACAAACAAACAAACAAACTAGCAGACACACACACAAACATGGATTAATACAAAATTTGTCCAAATTTTGTGATTAGAGGTAATGAAACTGGTTCAAAAGTTTAAAGTTACCATCTTTCATACCTCGTTGGCTTCATGTATAGCAACCAGATATATTTTATTCCAAATATGAAATTCATTATCTGGTAGTGTAATAAACAATGAAATTTTATATTCATTATTACATAATGTCAGGGGTATATGTAAAGCACTCGGTTGGAAGCAATGTAAATCATGAAGCAAATACAATAAAATCAATGAATCTAACTATAATTTTTTATGATATCCTTCAAGGGAAACCTCTTAAACTTCTTAAACAAAAAAGAAAATTGAGTGGAAAGGGTCTAAATGCAATCCTATTTTGTCCTTACTTCTTCTACTTTGAATACTTTTATATAATACATACATCATCTCTTTGCATTTAAAATTAGAACAATGGACCAAAGGATGTTGTCAGGATTCCATTTGGTACTACAGCTGATACAATCAAGATCCACTTTGCTGCAGAGAAACCTGATTGTAAAATGCGGATAATTGTATCTATAGTCGGCTGCTTCCAGTCAGCCTGTAAGTTTCCTGTATTTTATTTTATTTTCTAGTTGATGATTGATAGCATATATTGTCCAACTTGATATTTCCAATCTAAACTCTATCAATTGCTTTTTATACTTATTTCATGTTTTTCCAATATAATCATTATGATTCATATATGATATTAAAATAAGAATATTGCTCACTGCAACTCAACCAATCTCCATAACTGTCCATATTGAGCTTTGATAGACAGCCCTTAGTCCTTATACCGGTAAACTGGATGCAGTGTAATACTTGCATTAATTCTTTTCTTAAATTAAATGGCCGACTTATATATTTTATTTATTTTTAGAGGGTGGCTGGTCTCACCCTTGTACTCTTTGCCACATCTGCTTGAAGTATTATTCATACACACAGTTCTTGGTCATGTTGTTTTTCTTATACATTGTAGTTATGAAATTAAGTAAGTTCAAGTTGAATATTTGCAACTGATTTATAATTTTACCTCTCCCACATCATTTACCATAAAATTTGGGCACTAATATATATATGTGTGTGTTTCTTTAATTTTCATAGCCACAACTCCAGCCGGCACATGTAAGTATGGGCTTTATCAATCTTTTGGATAATGAATCATTGAATACTGAACAAAATTTCAATTCTGAATTACTGAGTTATGATAGTAATATGGACATGCTAATTTCTTTCTGAGTATTTGATCACAAGTTCGTATAATATTAAAATACTTCAGAATAGCAAAAATATTTAAATTTTTATCAGTTATGATGTGTAATTCTAACAATATACTCTTAAAGGAACATTATGATTTCCCACATGAGTTCTGTTTTATGAAAACTGGATTTTACTCAGTACAGTATCCAATATAAAAGATGGAAGAACTATAAGATGAATAAAATCAAATATAAACATTCATTTTTACCAAACACACTTCAAACAGATCATTCAAGAATTTTAAGAATAACTTGATTTTATATTGGATGTCTTTTATTACAGCCTCTTGGTGTGTTAAGCAAGATGGCCTTGCTGATTCTTCTTTAATAAGAAACTGGGACATTGATGTGTCCAGTAATGAAGAACACAAGACTGATATCCGACCAGGTGGAAAAGGGTGGACACCTGAAGCTGGAGATAAAAAACGCACTCTTAGCATTTTTGTTGGAGATGCTCTCATTTATGGAGCCTCTATACAGTTACTACTGGCAAAAGGTGTTGCAAAGTATGATGTCATTCTACTTGGAAGTGACAATATGAATGGTATACGATTCAAGGTAAAGAAAAAAAAACTTGTACACTCAAATGTTAATCTGGAATCCTCCAGCTTTTGCATATTAAGGATTTTTGTTTGTAAAATACAAAAGAAAGTTTCACACAAAAATTCCAATAGAAAACAAAGCTTATGACTTATTTGTGTATTGCATGTTTTAAAATTTTAAAGTACCTGAGAGCATATACATCCTTCAATGCCATTGTAACTAAAAAGTGTGCAATCAGGGTAGCAATAGCTTATGATGATTATTCATCAGAGACATCACATTTAGCCTTCATTCATATTATAGCGGCCCCTTTATATTTGTTAAAATTAAATATGAAAACAGATAAGTATTAACTTTACTTACAAAATCCTAATTCTAGCCACATATGCAAAACATCACTTTTCATAGCTACTGACTATAAAATCTCTGAACACAAATAAGCACTCGCTCATTTGCCTCCACTTTTTGTTAGTGGGTCCCTTCTCTCTTTCTCTTTCTGCCTTTCCTTCTCTCTAGGATCAGTATTATTTTGCTGGCCTCCGGGATGATTCAAACTTAATCATTTTTCCATCATAACCAATCACTGTTCTAAACATTGCCAATTTCATTTCACAGATGTTGAGGTATCACTCATATGCTAAGCTTCTCAATCATGTCTTCTCTTGCTCAAAAAACCTGTTTTCACATCACCATCTCTTGTGAATGAAATGGCAATGCATTTACAACACAACAGTCACAGTTATCTGTTTTATAATTCTCCTCACTTCAGGAAGTGCATATGGGTTGATACCCATATGCTTTCCATGACTTCCTGTCATGTGTTTTTCAGCATCTGAGAATGCCCCCTGAGTTGCTCATACACAATCACAAATTTATCGCCCACAACTTGGCAGTTAGGCATACAACTGATACCCGGTCTCCATTATCATTTCTTTGTCTTCTCCAAGCCTTATGAATTCAAAACATTTCAATGACCTCCACTTTATGAATGCACAGCTACTATTGCTTTTCACAGGGCTCCTATCTTTCATTTAAAAGCTATTTTCTATCTTCCTCTTCTACAGATCCAATCTCCTTCCCTGATAACCTTGTAACCAACTCTCTTCTTCTCTATAAAGATGCTATATAGCAATCTAATCTAAACAGGCCTCTTCACGATCAATCGTATTAATGTTTCTTTATATGTATTTCCTTCAGCTCTAGCTTTAGATACAAAACCTTAATTCTAGCCTCAAATACAAAATGTCACTTCCCTTAGCTACTGTTTATAAAAGCTCTGATGCACATGTTCACAATCTCATTTGCCCAGACTTTCTCAGATCTAATCTATTCAGGCCTCTTCAAGATCAATCTTATTAATGTTTCTTTGTATGCATTTCCTTTCATCTCTATATGTATTATTATAAATGTCTCATTATTAAATGTACATCCTATTCGTTAATCCAATCATTTGTCGTTATTAGAATCACAAACTCTGTTCAATCTCAGTGTCCACACTCATACTTGGTATGCATACTCTCCCTCACTCATCATAGGAAAAATGAAACCTATAATATCAACAATTGATTTTTCCCTCTAGACTAGCTTTGTCATTATTGTGATATTACATCAAAAAAGCCTAAACATAGTCGGAAAGAAACCAAATCGATAAAAATCCTTGCATCCACACCAAAATTAAATTATGTAATTCTCCCACAATCAACAAATTGGCATTACAATTCATTGGGAACTAGTGGATGTATTATGTGGACAAATAGATTGACAGACAAACATGGATTAATACATAACCTCTGTCCTCTGTTGGCAGAGGTAAAGAAACTGGACAAAAAGTTTAAATTCATTTTTTTCTCTATACCTTGTTGGCTTTATATATAAGCAGCCAGTTAAAATTTTATTCCAGATATAATATTCAATATCTAATGAAATATTAAACTATGAAATATAATGTTTATGGTTAGGGGTGAAGATAAAAAGTAATTTGTTGAATGTCAGGAAACAAAGTAAGTCAAAAAGCAAATGTAGACACTAAATGCAATTAAAAAAATCAATAAATCTAACTGGATTTCTTTCACTTGTTTATATTGTTTAAAGATATCCTTTCAAAGGAAAATATCTTTAACTTCTTAGATAAAAAAAAAAATTGAGTGGAGAGGGTCTAAATTCAATACCCTTTTGTCCTTACTTCTTCTACCTTGAATACTTTTATATAATACATATATCATCTCTTTGTGTTTAAAATCAGAACAATGGACCAAAGGATGTTGTCAGGATTCCATTTGGCACTACAGCTGATACAATCAAGATCCACTTTACTGCAGAGAAACCTGATTGTAAAATGCGGATAATTGTATCTATAGTCGGCTGCTTCCAGTCAGCTTGTAAGTTTCCTGTATTTTACCCGATTTTTTAGTTAGTGACTGATATCATATATTGCTCACTGCAACTCAACCAATCTCCATCACTGTCCATATTGAGCTTTGGTAGGCACCCCCCCATTGTCATGATACCACCATATTGGATTCAATATAATATTTACTTAATTTTTGGGGGGGTACATTTTATATATTTTATGTTTGGAAGGAAGCTGGTCTCACTTAGTACTCTTTGCCACAATTGACAAATGAAATATTATACACAGTTCTTGGTCATAATTTCTTTTTCATGTATTTTACTTATGAAATATATGTTAGATTTTCTGCAAATATTATACGAAATTCCTGTCATTTCACATCTCCCATGTCACTTACTTCATAATTTGGACAGTAATATACATATACATTTCTTTGATTTACATAGCTACAACTCCAGCCGGTACATGTAAGTATTCGATTTATCAAATTTCAGGATCATAAATCATTAAGAACTGAACAGAATTTATAGAAAATAATTTCAACTCTTAATTACACTGTGGACAGATTAAAACACAGCTCAATAATGGACAGAATTGTTTAAAACGTTGACCTAATTCTTTATTTAATAACCTCAAAAAAGAGTCAAAAACGTCAAAATGCATTAAATTCATTGTTATGCATTTTATGGTTAAAAATAAATTAGCCTTAAAATGTCTACAAATAGCTAAAAATTAGCAATAAAAAAAAGAAATGGCATTAAAAATTCTAAGTACATCATACACTGGACTTTTTTTTTTCTCACTTCCTCTTCATTTATCAACTGTTGGTCAACACTCACTACATATGTAACTAAGATTTGCTGAGTTACTTAGTCTTCATGCAGCAAAAGATAAAACTTGGATCAAAGTCTGTAAAAATGGGAAATTCATTACAATGCATACCCATTTACAATGTGGGAGAAAATCATGGACCCTAACTTCCATATTATAACAAGTCTACAGTGTACTAAGATATGATAACAGCTACATTTTATAGGAAAGCTAATTTCTTCCTGAATATTTTACCATGTGTTCATGTAATCTTAAAATATCTTTAGAATTTCAAAACATATTCATATCAATGATTTTTGTTGTAAAACTTTTCTGATTTTTCATTCTAACAAACCTTTCAATATTATCAAGAATAACTTGATTCAATATGGATGCCTTTCATTGCAGCCTCTTGGTGTGTTAAGCAGGATGGCCTGGCTGATTCTTCATTGATCAGAAACTGGGACATTGATGTGTCCAGTAATGAAGAACACAAAACTGATATCCGACCAGGTGGAAAAGGGTGGACACCTGAGACTGGAGATAAAAAACGCACTCTTAGCATTTTTGTTGGTGATGCTCTCATTTATGGAGCCTCTATACAATTACTTCTGGCAAAAGGTGTTGCAAAGTATGATGTCATTCTACTTGGAAGTGATAATGGGAATGATGTACGTTTCAAGGTAAGAAATGAATATAAATCAAAGAATTACCTAACAATAAAGCTTGTGCATTTGAGTGTTAGGCTGGAGTCCTTCGGCTATCAAAATTTCAAGAAGTTGAAGCTTTCAATCTATTTGTGCACTACTTGTATCAAAATTAGAAAGCACTCATGAAGTGCATACCTCTCCAATGCCATTATTACTGACAAATGTACAATCAGGCTGAAAATCACGAACTATGCCATAACAAAAGATTGAAATAATTATTTATCAGAGACATTTCCTTGCACCTTTAGTCATATAAACATGTGATTATTCCCCTTGGACTGAGTAACTTTGACATTATTACAACCAGAAGGTCCCAAAATTGCCCTACCTCAGAATGTTAACAAAATCAAATAAGATTCCTTGATCTACCCTCAATATGAGTCATTTATTCCTCAGGCTATGCCCACATTTCTAGAAAATATGATCAAAATCATTGAGAACTTTTGGAGATATTGTGTGGACAATCAAACAGACAAACATGGGTTAATACATAACCTCTGTCCAAATTTATTGTCAGAGGTAAAAAAAATGGACAAAATGTTTAAAGTTACTATTTTTTTATACCTTGTTGGCTTTATGTATAACAGCCAGTTGTATTTTATTCCAGATATAATATTCAATATCTAATGAAGTATCAAATAATGGAATATGATATTTATGGTTAGGGGTGTAAATAGAATACTTTGCTGAATATCAGAGAGCAAAATAAGTCACAAAACAAATATAGACACTAAATGCAATAATAAAATCAATAAATCTAACTTGATTTCTTTTATTTGTTTATATTATTAAAAGATATCCTTTCAAGGGAAAATATCTTGAACTTCTTAGACAAAAAAGAAAATTGAGTGGAGAGAATCTAAATGCAATCTTGTTTTGTCCTTACTTCTTCTACTTTGAATACTTTTATATAATACATATATCATCTCTTTCCTTTTATAATCAGAACAATGGACCAAAGGATGTTGTCAGGATTCCATTTGGTACTACAGCTGATACAATCAAGATCCACTTTACTGCAGAGAAACCTGATTGTAAAATGCGGATAATTGTATCAATAGTTGGTTGCTTCCAGTCAGTCTGTAAGTTTCCCGTATGGTGTTTCCTCTTATAGTTCATGAATGACAGCATATATTGTGTAATTTCATTTTGTCCAATCCAAACTTGATCATAACCTTTTCTAGACTTATTCCATGATTTTTTATAATAACCATTATGATTTATATATAATATTAAATATGACTAAAGATCACTTCAACTCATCCAAAATCTATAAATCTCCATGTGGAGCTTTGGTAGATAGCTTCCTAGTCATGATACCAACATATTGGGTGCAGCAGAATATTTGTATTCAGTTTGTTTTTCAAATGAAATCTGTGTCATACATTCTATTCATTTTTAGAGATTGGCTGGTCTAGCTTCTTTTAGTCGACTGCATGAAATATCATGCGCTCAAATTTTGGTCATTTTTTCTTTTTGTATATTTTATTTATAAATTATGTACGTGATCCAGTAAAATAATTGCAGATAATATATCATTTTACATCCCCCATATCATTTATTTTCAATGTTGGACAGTCATTTATATAGATATTTCTTTCATTCTTATAGCCACAACTCCAGCTGGTACATGTAAGTATAGGATTTACCAGATTTTGGGATAATAAATTATTAACAATTGAACTTTATAAAAAGTAATATAACTTTTTAAACTTATATTTTATAGGAAAACTAATTTCTTTTTGAATGCTTTATCACATTTTCATATAATTTCAAAATTCTCTAAAAAATCAACAAGATATTCATATTTTGATTAGTTATGATATGTAATATCCATATTTCACATTTAGAGGATCTCTATAATTGTTTTACATAATGTCTGTTTCATGAAAAGTAAATTTCATCAAGTGTAACATTTAATATAAAAAATAGAAAAGTTAAAGATGAATAAAATTAAATTTAGAACATGTACTTGTCCAAAAACAATCATCATGTTTTCCTTCATTCTATTTTCTGCATTTTCAAGCCACTCCAACACCAAAACTTTCAATGGAAAAGGCTTGATTTTTACTGTAAACTTTCATGAATTTTCATTCTAACAAACCTCTCAATATAATCAAGAATAACCTGATTCAGTATTGATATCTTTTGTTGCAGCCTCTTGGTGTGTTAAGCAGGATGGCCTTGCTGATTCTTCTTTGATAAGAAACTGGGACATTAATGTGTCCAGTAATGAAGAACACAAAACTGATATCCGACCAGGTGGAAAAGGATGGACACCTGAGACTGGAGATAAAAAACGCACTCTTAGTATTTTTGTTGGTGATGCTCTCATTTATGGAGCCTCTATACAGTTACTACTGGCAAAAGGTGTTGCAAAGTATGATGTCATTCTACTTGGAAATGACAATATGAATGCTATACGATTCAAGGTAAGAAATGAATTTATAAAAAGGCAATAACGTAACTAAAAACTGGGGTGCTGAAACCATGGGGTCAATTGGGGCAGCTATCCCCCACCTTACCTTCTTGGCACAAGGCTGGGGAGGCAGCTATGTGCCCTTTATAAAAAAAAAAGAAGGTAAATGTAAGACATACTGAAATAAATATTTATTTCTAATCACCAACAGTAAAACTTTTTTCATAACTGCAAAAATATTTTCACTATAAAATAAAATCCCTGAATTATTTAGGTTCTGTATACTTTATAGATTAAAACATTTAGAAATAAAATAACTTTATTGCTTTAATCTGTAGAGTAAAAAAATCCTGCATTTTGTTAAATTCATTTCCTCTCATGTTATGAAACAAACAGGTTGTTACCATTGTCTTTGCATGAACCTGATTGAAAAGTCCCTTGTTCCATTGTAGACAACCAAGTGTTGCCAAATTAATTTTTAATTCTCATTGATAGTTCGTTTTGGAGTCTTAGTTATTGTGTTTTCCAAGTGGACTTTGAATGAGTATATAAAACATTTTTAGTAATAAATTTTGCAGAAATTGAAAAACTTCAGCCAATTTTTATGCCATTCTCAAAGACAGTTTCTGCTTTAACTTTTTTGTGCTAGCATTACACTTGATCAGCAGGAAGCGTTAGATATTGTCCATTGAAAAATTAGCACTCTTCATAAACTTTCTTGATGTCTGCTTCTCAGGTTTGCTCAAGTTATCATTTTATTGACAAATCTAGGCTGCTGTTCACAGCTATATATTTTTAGAAAACTACCTTTGTGTTGATATAAAGAATTGACTAAATTAAAGGCAACTTGAAAGACATCCTTTCTCATTTTTTAATCTCTACTTCTTAGCATCTACCATACACTATTTTAGCACTCTTTTGAAATAGTTAAATGTCTTTTTTTTTAAGTTTAATTTTGAGATAATATCTTTGTTTTGTGGTCCAGCCTTTTATGGCCTCTCATTCAAAATTAAAGTGTGGTATCGGTTCTTTTTATGTCAGTGAAACATTGCAAAAATTTCCCTTTCTCAATTTTGAATAATATGATTTTAATACCTTAGTGGACTCTCAGAGGATAGCGACCCCCAGGTTGGAACCACCCCATGTTTTTTTTGCTATAACCTTGCAGCCTCACAATAAAAAATATATTTCATAAATGTTGTTACTGAAGTCTGCCTCGTCCCTATCCCATTTTGCTTCTGGCATCCTTGATCAGAAAGTTTGTACACTTGAGTGTTAGTCTGATGTCAACTGGCTTTCACCAATTTTGTATTTCTGTCTGCAAGATTTACAAAATGTTTACCCACACAAATTCCAAAAGTAAAGAAAACTTTTACTTCATTTTTGCACCATATGCGTTGAAAGTTGGGAAATCATCCAGAGAGCACATATTTTCACTCACAACATGGTCACTGAAAAAAGAACAATCAAGTTACAGATCCTAAATTATGCCATGGCAAAAACTTGTAATAATTATTAATCAGAGACATCCCTTTGAAACTTCGTCCATATAAACATGTGATTATTTCCCTTGGACTGGGTAACTTTGTCATTATTGAGTTATTACAACCATAAGGTCCCAAAATTGCTCTACCTCAGAATGTTAACAAAATCAAATAAGATTCCTTGATATAACCTAAAAATAAGTTATTTATTCCTCAGACTATGCCCACATTTCTAGAAAATATGATCAAAATTATTGAGAACTTTTGGAGATATTGTGTGGACAATCAAATAGACAAATATGGGTTGATACATAACCTCTGTCCAAATTTATTGTCAGAGGTAAAGAAACTGGACAAAATGTTTGAAGTCACTATTTTTTTTTATATACCTTGTTGGCTTTATGTATAACAGCCAGTTGTATTTTATTCCAGACATAATATTCAATATCTAATGAAGTATCAAATAATGAAATATGATGTTTATGGTTAGGGGTGTAAATAAAATACTTTGCTGAATGTCAGAAAACAAAGTGAATCACAAAGCAAATATAAACACAAAATACAATAATAAAATCAATAAATCTAACTTGATTTCTTTTATTTGTTTATATTATTAAAAGATATCCTTTCAAAGGAAAATATCTTCTTAGACAAAACAGAAAACTGAGTGGAGAGGGTCTAAATGCAATCTTGCTTTGTCCTTACTTCTTCTACTTTGAATACTTTTACATAATACATATATCATCTCTTTTCTTTTATGATCAGAACAATGGACCAAAGGATGTTGTCAGGATTCCATTTGGTACTACAGCTGATACAATCAAGATCCACTTTACTGCAGAGAAACCTGATTGTAAAATGCGGATAATTGTATCAATAGTTGGTTGCTTCCAGTCAGCTTGTAAGTTCCCTGCATTGTGTTTTCTTTTTTAGTTAGTGACTGACATCATATATTGTGTAATTTCATATTGTCCAATCTAAACTTGATCATAAGCTTTTCTAGACTTATTCCATGATTTTTTATAACAACCATTATGATTTATATATAATATTAAATACGACTAAAGATCACTTCAACTCATCCAATATCTATAAATCTCCATGTTGAGCTTTGGTAGATCGCTTCCTGGATGCTGCTAAATATTTGTATGCATTTTTTTTTCTTTGATGAAATCTATGTCATTTATTTCATTGATTTTTAGAGATTGGCTGGTCTAGCTCTTTCTAGTCTTGACCCCGACTGCATGGAATATCATCAACTTTTGGTCATTTTTTCTTTTTATATATTTTACTTATAAATTATGGATGTAATCCAGTAAAATAATTGCAGATAATATATCATTTTACATCCCCCATATCATTTATTTCCAAAGTTGGACAGTCATTTATATAGATATTTCTTTCATTCTTATAGCCACAACTCCAGCTGGTACATGTAAGTATAGGATTTACCAGATTTTGGGATAATAAATTATTAACAATTGGACTTTATAAAAAGTAATATAACTTTTTAAACTTATATTTTATAGGAAAACTAATTTCTTTTTGAATGTTTTATCACATTTTCATGTAATTTTAAAATTCTCTTAAAAATTCAAAAATATTCATATTTTGATTGGTTATGATATGTAATATCCATATTTCACATTTAGAGGATCTTTATAATTGATTTACATATAAACATATAAACATATATTTGTTCAAAAACAATCATTATATTTTCCTTCTTTTTGTTTTCTGTATTTTTAAGCCTCTCCAACACTGAAACTTTCAATGGAAAGGGCTTGATTTTTACTGTGAAACTTTCATGAATTTTCATTCTAACAAACCTTTCAATATCATCAAGAATAACCTGATTCAATATGGATGCCTTTCATTGCAGCTTCTTGGTGTGTTAAGCAGGATGGCCTGGCTGATTCTTCTTTGATAAGAAACTGGGACATTAATGTGTCCAGTAATGAAGAACACAAAACTGATATCCGACCAGGTGGAAAAGGATGGACACCTGAAGCTGGGGATAAAAAACGCACTCTTAGCATTTTTGTTGGTGATGCTCTCATTTATGGAGCCTCTATACAGTTACTACTGGCAAAAGGTGTTGCAAAGTATGATGTCATTCTTCTTGGAAGTGACAATATGAATGGTAAACGATTCAAGGTAAGAGATAAATTTATAAAAAGGCAATAACGTAACTAAAAACTGGGGTGCTGAAACCACGGGGTCAGTTGGGGCAGCTATCTCCCACCTTACCTTCTTGGCACAAGGCTGAGGAGGCAGCTATGTCCCCATTATTAAAAAAAAAAGAAGGTAAATGTAAGACATACTGAAATGAAAATTTTTTCCTAATCACCAACAGTAAAACTTTTCTCATAACTGCAAAAATGTTTTTACTATAAAATAAAATCCCTGAATTATTTAGGTTCTGTATACTTTATAGATTAAAACATTTAGAAATAAAATAACTTTATTGCTTTAATCTGTAGAGTAAAAAAATCCTGCATTTTGTTAAATTCATTTCCTCTCATGTTATGAAACAAACAGGTTGTTAACATCGTCTTTGCATGAACCTGATTGAAAAGTCCCTTGTTCCATTGTACACAACCAAGTGTTGCCAAATTAATTTTTAATTCTCATTGATAGTTCGTTTTGGAGTCTTAGTTATTGTGTTTTCTAAGTGGACTTTGAATGAGTACATAAAACATTTTTAGTAATAAATTCTGCAGAAATTGAAAAACTTTAGCCAATCTTTATGCCATTTTCAAAGACAGTTTCTGCTATAACTTTTTTGTGCTAGCATTACACTTGATCAGCAGGAAGCGTTAGATATTGTCCACTGAAAAATTAGCACTTGTCATAAACTTCCTTGATGTCTGCTACTCAGGTTTACTCAAGTTTTTATTTTTTTGACAAATCTAGGCTGCTGTTCACAGCTATATTTTTGAGAAAACAGCCTTTGTGTTAATTAAAGGCAACTTGAAAGACATCCTTTCTCATTTTATCCATCTCTACATCTTAGCATCTACCATACACTATTTCAGCACTCTTTTGAAATAGTTTAATGTCTTTTTTTAAAGTTTAATTTTGAGGCAATATCTTAGTTATAGTCCAGCATTTATGGCCTCTCATTCAACATTTAAAGTGTGGTATCTGTTCTTTTCATGTCGGTGAAACATTGCAATAATTTCCCCTTCTCACTTTTGAATAATATGATTTTAATACCTTTGTGGACTCCCAGGGAATAGCGGCCCCCCGATTGGAACCACCCCATGTTTTTTTTGCTATAACCTTGCAGCCTCACAATAAAAATATATTTCATAAATGTTGTTACTGAAGTCTGCCTCATCCCTATCCCATTTTGCTTCTGGCACCCTTGATCAGAAAGTTTGTACACTTGAGTGTTAGTCTGATGTCATCTGGCTTTCACTAATTTAGTATTTGTGTCTGCAAGATATACTAAATGTTTACCCACACAAATTCCAAAAGTAAAGAAAACTTTTATTTCATTTTTCCACTGTATGCGTTGAAAGTTAAAAAAATCATCCAGAGAGTGCATATTTCCACTGACAACATGGTCACTGAAAAACGAACAATCAAGTTACAAATCCTAAAGGTCCCAAAATTACCCTACCTCAGAATGTTAACAAAATCAAAACAGATTCCTTGATCTACTCTAAGAATAAGTTATTTATTCCTCAGACTATGCCCACATTTTTAGAAAATATGATCAAAATTACTGTGAACTTTTGGAGATATTATGTAGACAATCAAACAGACAAACATGGGTTAATACATAATCTCTGTCCGAATTTATTGTCTGAGGTAAAGAAATTGGACAAAATGTTTAAATTCATTTTTTTCTCTGTACCTTGTTGGCTCTATGTATAAGCAGCCAATTGCATTTTATTCCAGATATAATATTCAATATCTAATAAAGTATTAAACAATGAAATATGATATTTATGCTTAGGGGTGTAGATAAAGTACTTTGTTGAATGTCAGGAAGAAAAGTAAATCACAAAGCAACTATAGACACAAAATACAGTAATAAAATCAATGAATTTGACTTGATTTCTTTCATTTGTTTATATTATTAAAAGATATCCTTTCAAGGGAAAATATCTTTAACTTCTTAGACAAAAAAGAAAATTGAGTGGAGAGGGTCTAAATGCATTCCTCTTTGGTCCTTACTTCTTTTACTTTGAATACTTTTACATAATACATATATCATCTCTTTCCTTTTATAATCAGAACAATGGACCAAAGGATGTTGTCAGGATTCCATTTGGTACTACAGCTGATACAATCAAGATCCACTTTACTGCAGAGAAACCTGATTGTAAAATGCGGATAATTGTATCTATAGTCGGCTGCTTCAAGTTAGCCTGTAAGTTTCTTGTAATTTATCTTATTTTTTAGTTAGTGACTGATATTATATATTGTCCAACTTCATATCTCTCCAGTCTAAACTTTTTCAAACTCATTTCTTGATTTTTTATTATAGTCATTATGTTTTACATAGGATATCAAAATAAGACTATTGCTCACTGCAACTCTACCAATCTTCATAACTGTCCACATTGAGCTTTGGTAGACAGTCTCCTAGTCTTGATACCAGCACATTGAATGCTGTGTAGTATTTGCATAGATGTTTTTTTTTTTTTAATTTAAAGTCTGTTTTATACACCAGCATATACAGAAGTTTATTCATTGCTATCCAGTGATATGAATTCTAATCAAATCAATATCACTCTGTTAAGAACATACAATCTTAGTCAGATTAGTTAATAATAGCAAAAAAGAAATGAAATTTGCATCATCTAACCTAATCAGACTGTATTGACAGAACTTCTGTATTTCTGCTTTGTTAATTAGATTTCTTTTTTATTTGTAGCAACAACTCCAATTGTGACACGTATGTATTTGCAAGAATTATTAATATGTGCTGTAATCAGGATTTGCACTGCACAGCCATCAAAGAATTTATAAATATGAATTTTGGTTTTCATTACTTTATTAATATTTATTTTGTTACTATTCATTTCAGTTTACCCAATCAAAGGATATAATTCAAATTTAGTTGTTATCTCCCAGAAATTTTGTCAGAGTGAGCTCTGAGATCACAGCACAACTAATGGCCATTTACGTCACTATTTGAAAAATTTGGAAAAAGATGTATGATCATTTAAGCTGAAAGTGGTAGAACAAAGTATGCAGAGTGTGCCCCTTTTTTTAATTGCATACCAGTGTTGAAAATTTAGATGTTTTTCATTCCATTCAGAAATTGTTATTTAGATGATTTTTGATAAAATAAATAATATTTTTATTTGATTTATATTGATAAAATAAGAAGTATTTTTGATAAATTAAGTAATATTTGAATGGAATACATATTGAAGATTTAAGTTTTAATTTATTGATAATATGGTTGGCACCAAGACATCACATTCAGAAGTTGGTGCCAGGAAAGACTTACACCAATATCTTGGATGAACTGGAGCATAGAGGACACCCTTTGCCAGTTACCACCATACACCACTGACTGTTATGTATGTCATTGCTGTTTGTTAGTTAAATATATACTGGTTAAAATGCTATTGGTTTTAACAGTAGAAAAACAAGAGCTGGCTGGCTGTATGATCAAGTCCCGAACTTCCATTAACCAGAGTGAGGCTAATTCTGTTACCTCGAACAAGGCTTTCAGCTAGTAACTGGTAGAGCTACAAGTGGCTGCAGTTGTTTCCCCCTATTTACATTTAAAACAGACAAATAAAATACATGGACATTTAATGGACATGACCTGTACTATACTATTTAACAGTAAGTACTCAGGAGATTAATTTAAATTCAGCAATTATTCAGCTCTTTCTGTTTTCTGCTCACTGACAAAAACTTGAGTTCAATTCGAGAGTTCACTGATTGATATTGAACATCTGTCGCAATCAAAGATGTTGAAGCATTCTATCCTTTTTTTATGAGTGTATTTATGTGTTTGTGTATTCCAGCTCTCCTGGCCATACCATTTTGTCAACAGAGTTGAAATTTAGCATCAGTACTCCACTAAACCCCTTCTAAAAATGCTTTTTTCATTTTTGGACAAAAAGCATTTTGGACCTTAATTTGATGGGCTTTTTAATAACATCAAATGGAAAATGTCAGCGATGTCATGGTTGGAATTCATTCTGACCATATTTATTCTTCAATGAATTTTTTTTACGTTACTTCAAATTTTGACGGTACTGTTGTTCAATTATTGACTGTGATGGCAAGTTTTGTTTGAAAGTGATTTTTCTGTGTAGAAATCTTTCAAGATTATTCCTGAATTAATGTTCAAGAATAATGTTTTGACTTATTTGACAATATAAAACTTCTTGCAAATTATGTTATTTCATCTAATCATCTATAAAAATAGCCAAAGTATTCAAATAATAAATTTATTACAGTATTAATAACCGTAATATTAACTCTACATCAGGCTTCAGACATACGTCTCCTATAATTACACCACAACTATTTTCTAGTTTTCATGTAATATTTGTTTCATATAAACCTGATATAAAGGCATCATTATATTGTTTTTATATTCTAGCCACACCAACACCAGAGACAGGTGAGAAGATTTACTTCTATGTATGAAAATTTAATGAGTAATAATAGGTATTAGTGATGAATAAGAAATTTTTTTACAAATTTTCACATCTTATGACAAGTTTTTAAAAATGCCTTATATCTGTCATCAAATATTTGCTAAGAGTATTTGGAGGAATACCACTTGCTGCAATTCATCCAATACCTAATAAAGTCTCAGATTAGTTTGCTAATACAGTGGGTTTAATCTATGCTGAGTTCCCTAATACTGTGATTTTTTGCACATCTAAGCTGAGTTTATTAAATAAGCATTGATACCACTGTTTTGTATCCTGTATGTTATGCTGTTTTTCCCTCTACATTTGCTATTTTCTCCTCTACAATTTGCTGGATAGTATTCATATTAATCTACTAAGAATTACCAAAATGAAATTGCAGTATTTATCAGAAAAAATGTTACAAATCTATTGCTGATCCTACAAATAAATTGAATGCTCTATGGAACTTCTCAATGCAAAGAAAAACATAAGATGATGTAAAAGTCTTATCATTTATTGATTAAATAACTATAACACTACGCAACTTTTTTTCACCTTTTCTTTGTTTCTGGGCAATGAGTGTTTTCTTCTGATTGATTATGTTAAAGTATGAAAAATGGCAATTATTCCCTAAAGATTTTTGTTTTTGTGATCAGAACATTGATATTTTGTATTTTAACTATTTTCCCTCAGACAGCTTAGGGAAAGCACTTGAACACTGCCAACTCCTTATCTAGAGCTGAGACAAATTATTTCATAAGGCCTAATTTTATGTTTAGTTGTGGCATCAACACCTCTCCAGGATCAACCAGTAGCTCCCATGTGATGCTGTTCATCCCCACACCTGTGACCAGTCCTACCTTTTGTATAACACCAAGGTATCTCTGCAGTCCAAAAGGCAAAGATAGCAGAAAAATTGTAAAACAGCCTCAGAAACCCATCAGAAAAGCCTCTGAAGTCTCTGATGACTCCCCAGACATGCTGGTTTTGAGACTATTGTATTATTGGTGATATGAGGTAATCCAGGGGTGCAAGAAATTCCACAAGAAGCTCATTATGAAGGAGAAAGCAGCTTGGTACAGCTTTTTCACACTAGTTTGGGTCTTCCAAGGCAATCACAAGACCAAAATCTATGTGGAGCTGGTTGAGACTATGGTGAAAAACTATGGTAAAATCAGTTGCAGACTGTCCCTCAAAGTCCTTTACACTTGACACTTGATAAATTCAAGGAGAATAAAGACCATATTCGGAGGAACAAGTAAGGGCTTCCACCAGAATATACTGGACTTTGAATGCCACCACAAAGAACATATAATGAGAACATGATGGGTAATTATACTTTGGGGTCTTGTTCATGAAGGTGAATTACACCACAATTGTAAATCTGATAGTGAATTACATATTATCCTTGATGAATTACTGTACAATTGTAAATCTTCCGGGGATCAAACACCACTCACTTCTAAATTACTTTTATTCAATATTAGTACATACATGTTTATTTAGATTCATGTGTTGTCTTGCTGGAAAAATGTGATTTTTTTTTTCAAGAAAATATCCAAATTCACTCATTGTACAATTGGGAATAAGTAAATTTCAAAATATCACAAAGCAAAGTTTAAAAGGAATAATAGCCATTTCCAATACATTTTACACATAAACAATTAGAAAATAACACTCATTACTCAAGAACAAAAATCACAATGCACAGTGTCAAGCTGATAAAAATATCAGCTCATTTACTAATCAAAATGTATGAGGTAGCAGTGACTTATAAATGAAATTCAAATTGTGAATATTGAAATTCATGAAAAAGAAAATTATTTGAAGCATAAGAAAACGAATTTCAGAATCACATTCTATATATAATATACCTAATTAGTCCAGTAGAGTTTTAAATGCCTTCTCTAAACTTGGTTTTATTTCTCGATATAGCATCATTGTGTGTGTTTAGTGATGGCCTTGCTGATGCCTCTCTGATAAGGAACTGGGACATTGATGTGTCCAGTAATGAAGAACACAAAACTGCTATCCGACCAGGTGCAATAGGATGGAAACCAGCACCTGGAGATACTAAGCGTATGCTCACCATTTTTGTTGGTGATGCTCTAATATATGGAGCATCTATTCGTCTTGTTCGTTCAAAGTATGTTAAGAAGTTTGATGTCATTTTGACTGATGGACAAGTAAGTTGGCATTTTTTGCTTTTTTTCTTTATTCGTTTTATGCAGGAAATAGGTTGTAGAAGTAAATATGTGAGAACTAATTCAGAAAATTATATCAATCTGAGTTAAAGTATTTGATATTTATTATCACCTTAGTGAATTGATACTTGAAAATAATGTTACTATCAATTTGAGTGTCATATTCAACTTGTTCAGAATAGTCTTGATATATTAAACCACTGACAAGTATTGGATAGTGTAAAACTTACTTTGATTGAATTAACTCTTAAATTCATACTGGCAAATTCAAATAGTTATCCAAGGGGAGTAATTTTTCATAGAATTCACTCCCCTTACACTTCTTAGGTAATTTTTTTATTTGTAATTCAATTCACCAAATAGTTCCATTTTTTAATCTCATTCATTGAAGAATTCCAGAGGTTACAAGCAGTTTATGAATCTAAAAGTAAACTAATATAATCTCAAAGCAGTATGCTTTCATTGATTTATGATTGATGTTTGAATTTATTGCTTGATATCAAATATTTTCCTCAACTCTAGACATTGCCTGTTTTATTTCCAGATTGTTTATTTTTACTAAAAATTGTTTTCTAAAGTTTTGACGTGAATTATTCTTAATAACCCATAAAATTGAGAACAATGTAAAAAATATATTGAGTATTCTAGATGAATGTGTTTTAATCACGCAAACAACATCTTTAATGTTTTTTCTTTGGTAGTCAACAACAAACAATCTAAAATACTGTTTTGTATTGTTTTTTTAGTCCATCAAAAACATACGTAACAATGGCCCAAATGATATTATAAAGATTCCTTTTGGTACTAAGGCCAATACCATAAAACTTCGCTTCTATCCTGAAAAACCAGACTGTCAGATGGTTGTCAGTGTGTCTATTATGGGATGCTTTGAGTCAGGTGAGCAAGCGTTTAGAGACTGATATTCAATTCTTTAATATTTTTTATAAACAATTTTATCTATTGTAATGATTTTCATACATATTTTTATAATTAATTTGTATATATTACTATGTTGTAAGTTAATAATGCTTATCAATAGGAATAGCACTTTTCCAGAAAATAATGTGTTTATCCTGTGCCTATGAATCGTTCATAAAGATCTGTGGTTGTTTTAACTACTTCTTAATAATTAATAATAGGCAGTGTTTCATCTTCCAGCATTGAATTAATTGACTATAAGTTGATGTATCATTACTGATTACTGAACATAATTTTGATATCATTGAGAAAATCTGAAAGCAACTGATGTATTAGAAAAATATGCCAATCTCCAAATACTAAAGACCTTAAGTAATCTAGCCACAATATCTCATGACTATAAAAAGCTGAATGATTAAAGTCAAAAGGAAAGGTTTAAAGACCATCTCTGATGGGTATGCAATGCACACTGAGCTCATCTACAAAATACACCCTTGAATTATAATGTGCAAACCTTTCTAATTTTATACATTATATATATAATTTCCCCTTTCATATTTATTTTTCATCAGATCCTCTTTTCAGCCAAGTTATAGGTTAAGAAATATACCCTCAAAACACGCTATAAAATTAATTATAACTGTGAACTATAAACAATCAATTTATCTGTATCTCACTAATAAAGATAGTCATTATTGTTAGATATGATCAGACTATTTTCCTTGTCATCCGAGTTTCCTCCTTTGTATTGAGTAATACGTTTTTGTTCTTTTTGAGAAAATCATAGATAGCGTTAACATCAAAAGCAGTCATTGTAATTGAGTTAAAAGTAAAACAGACATATGTTTTTATTTCAGGTACCACAACAGAAGGTGCCACAGGTAAGCATTTTTCAATTATGCTTTCATATGTGTGCAAATAGCTTTGTCTTTATATAATAATCATTTTAGATTTTTTTGATAATTTTTCCTTTTATTAGATAAATAATCAGTAATTGCAAACGTAAAATTATTTTTCATAAACAATCATAAGATATCCTTATTTTCATAGTAATATCATTGTCCTGGTTTGAAGGTTGCTATTACCTACTGCCAATTTTTGGATTAAGATCCTTTGAAACATCATGGTTCCATCCCACATTTGAAGTGTGGGTATCCATGTGTTGGGTCTTTTTCAATACATCTTTTTCATCTTCATATATCTAGAGGCACAGAGGTTTATGTTTGGTCCCACCATTTTTTTTAGCAACTTAGGCTGATCAATAGATGGCAAAGTAGTTCAAAGTGGAAGGAAAAGAAATGTGCTTCAAAGAATTGAGATTGTATGATCCAAATAAAAAATATTTGTTTTCACTGTTCTAGAGGAAAATGCAAAAGAATTTCTACAGTTATTTTTCTGAAATCATTTCATTTGAGGAATAAAAGTAATTAAAGCAAAATAAAGCAAGAAAAATGTATACCCGCATAATGTGTCAATATAATTATAAAAACTCAAAAAAACACTGAACAAGAATATTTTGATATAAAATAAATGATAAAATATTAATGCAGTTGTAAAATTGAACAAAACTATTTTACAAAGTTTAGTTATATGTAGATATGTGCGACTAAGAATAGCTATTTTGCACCACTGAGTTGATATCTTTTTTGTCTATTCTATGTTAAATTATTCTTGTTCAGTGTTTACTAAGTTTTTACAATTATATAGATACATAATGCAAGTACGCATTTTTTTTACTGGTCCTGTTTTCTTTGAGATTCTATTAATATGTACACATTACACCTCAACTATAACCACTATTGTTTAGAAAAAAAAGGTAGTTCCCATGTGGATTCAACCACCAATCTCTTGATTACAAAATGAACACACTAACCAAGTAGGCCATGGAGACATTTGTACTAGAGATAATTTATTTTCCAATATAAAACTCTTGTTATATGTTTTCAAATTGGACAATCCTTGTTTTTTTTTTCAGAAAAAAAATATTCACAGGGTCAAATTAAGTGTACATTGAAAGTTTGATGTAATTCACTTCTATGGTTTAGGTGTGCATTGCATTATATAAAAATTCCCTAAAAATGTGTTTCTTGTATTTTTCAGGGTGATTTTCATGAATTAGTATAATTAAAAAAGTTATTCTCAATATAAGTCTATAAAGATGACATATATTTCATTAAATTTGGTTGGATTCTACAAAAATTATGATAAAATTAAAGTGTTCGATTTGTGTAAAAGTTTAACTTACTTGCATTAAAAGTAAAGTGCTAAACAAAACTGCCCAATTACCATACCAAATAAATTGTTTGTAAATTAGTCATTTAAGTTGGATTATACTCATGTAAGCACATAGACACAATATGGATTTTTTACGTTGAAATATTTGATTAATTACTTTCTTATACATTCTAAACTTGTAGCATCATGGTGTGTGTTTAATGATGGCTTGGGTGATACTGCTTTAGTAAAGAATTCTGATATCCAAGTATCTAGTAATGAAGAAGATAAGAATGCTATTCGGCCAGGCGGAAAAGGGTGGACACCTACACCTGGCGATACCAAACGCTCTGTCATCATCTTCGTTGGTGATGCCCTTGTTTATGGAGCATCTATTCGGCTTGTTCGTTCAAAATATGTTGAAAAATATGATGTCCTTCTTATTGATGGGAAGGTAAGTTCTATATTCTTTCATGAACTGTAACATATTTTATTTCAAAGTATACAAAATGAGTAAATCAGTCAATGGTTCCTAAAGGTAAAAGGAAAAAAAATTTTATGCAAATAAAGAACTGCTACCACCTAATTTCTACAGAAACCGCAAATTTTGCAGTATTTCATTTGACATGGGTCATCTTTTGGAAACAGGCCATTTGAAAAATCAGAATAAAGTTGTAATCAGTGCAATTTGAGAGAATTTTATCAAATTCAAATAGAATAGGTGTTAGTTCCAGGGTTGCCATACTTATTAGCTGAATTTTGATCTGAGATTTTCACTGCATAATGCTCAATCTGTGGGATTAATGGAGGAGCATTGGATTAAGTGCTTTGACAAGGGAAGAGATTGTTGAAGAATAAATATTTGTTGTGTAAAATGGATTATTTTTCCATCAGTAGATTTCGGAATTATTGATGAACATATGCAGAAATTCACTAAAAGAAGATAAGTTTCTATAAATTGAATTTGCATGAGATTTAGCAGAATATGAATATATTTGAAATCGTGGATTATTGAATAATATTTTTCTTCTCTAATGTAATATATATTGTATTCAATCCAATTTTTAATAATCAGCTTCACATTTAAACAGGAGATAATGATTTTTATATAGGACATCCCATATATTTCTTCTTTTTTTTTCCAGTTGTAAGGGAAATATTATAATTATGTATTGTCTCAGAGTCATTTCCCTTGCATTTGTTCACATGAATTCTGCTGCATTTGATAAACAATTATTTTGCAATAAAAATAAAGTTAGATAAAAAGTTTCATCCCTTACAACTGGAAAACTGGTATTAAAAAAAAGGATAAATTCACAAGACATCGTGTATAATCAATTATAAATTCGTCTTCTTTTTTTTAGATTGTGAATAAAATACCTAACAATGGTCCCAATGACATTGTCAGAATTCCTTTTGGCACCAAAGCAACAAGCATTAAGATTCATTTCTATCCGACCAAGCCAGATTGCTTGATGCTTGTCAGTATATCTATAATTGGATGTTTTGAGTCAGGTAAGTTGAGCAAGAATTGTAATACGTAATAAACATTGGTATTTTTTGTGAACTGAATTTGTAGCAGAGGACAGTACCCACCAGCTCTACCTGTTGATTTTTCCTGTTTTTGTGACTTGGCAATTACTCGTATACCACCAATTTTTTGGCAACATATGGTCTAGCAACTTTTTTAATCTTCATAAAATTACATGCAGACACTTTCTTGCAGCTTGCACACTAATTTAATGAGTCACCAAAGGTCAAAGCATATCAAATATCTCAATCATACATTTAAAAAGATGATCAAGCTTTAGTCCAACATCTATAAATTGTTCAGCTTCAACTGACCAGAATGTTACTACTTAATGAAACTGTCAGTTGTATGACAGCCAGTAATCCAGATGAAATTTGTCATTTACATAGCACTGAAAAATTCTTTGTAAGTACAGTATTGTATTTTTTTAAAATAATATGCCTGTATGTATTTCATGGACACTAATAAACTGTATCATTCACTATCAATGTATCTTACAGATATAAATCTATACTGATAAGAATGCATTTAAAATGAAGTAAAAGGTGCTGTTCACACACACACACACATATACACACATATATATATACATATGTATATATTCACTTATATACATGTATATATTATATATACATATATATATATATATATATATATATATATATATATATATATATATATATATATATATATATATATATATATATATATGTATGTATATATATATATATATATATATAAAAGATCCTGGGAATTATTTCGATGTTATATATACAGTGAGAATAATTATAAACCCGAAACTAAATTTCCTTTGAAGAAATCAATCCTTAGAAGAATTCTTTTTTGCATTTGATGGCATAAATACTGATAATTGCAATAAGTTTCAAGTGAATTTTTTCAACTTTGTTTTAAATGGATAAATTCTATTTGAATATTCTACTCCAATCTGACTATGTATTAACTAATTTAACTTTTCTACGGATGTGATTGCAAATCAATGGTACTGGTAAATTTTAAGAGACATCCCAAAATATTTTTTAAGCATTTAAGAGAAATAATAATGATTATCTATAGAAGGTTTCTTCCATTGCAACAAGAACTAGAAAGCACTCACAGTGCACATACCTCTGCCAATCGATCCACCCCAAAATTTAACCACTTCTTCCCTGGCCCATTACCCATCCTTCTTCAAAATCTCATTGAAATTGTGAATAGACAGTTGGAAATGCAGACAGACAAAAGGATGCAACCAAATACATATACCTCTCCAGCTTTGTTGGCAGAGGTAAAAATAACAAATAGAAAATTAAAAGTTGAAGAATAATAGATAAAATGATATCAATGTGAATTACTAACCTCATATTGAAGTCAATAATGTGTAAATTAAATGAGCATATTAGTGCATTAACATCTCTAGTGTATATTTTTGTGTTAATTTTTCATTTTTATTTTCTTTCTAGTCTCTACAACTGCCGCAGCAACAGGTATTTTTTTCTAAATATCAAAATTTATGAATTCTATGTTTGCAGGCTGGTTTATACTGGTCTAAAAGTTGAATGATTAATAAGATTTTTTTCTAGATCTACGCACATTTTTCAATGATACAACAATTATTATTATCATATATGATGGCATGTAAGACCCCCTTCCCTTTTTCCAACAAAACACCTCAAGAGGTGATGTAACTTCTTTGTTCAGCCTCACCTTGGCCAGAAATTGAGGAGGAGTCAAAAAAAATTGGATGATTGATGAGACAAATTCCTTGCTGAAATAAGGGGTCTTGTATTCCATCAAATATGGTATGTTCTTTTACATCAGTCATCAGGGAATATGTAAAAATTGTTACTAAAGAGAAAAGGTGGGTGGTCAGTAAGTTCTAAGCTGTAGTTTGGCTATATTAACTATTGATGTGTAAACAGATGTATTGCTTAGATATGCTCTTGCAAAATTTCTGACATGTTTGGTTTTGATAACTTCAAACATGCTTCGGGAGCTCAGTACAGTAATTCACTCTCATCATATTTTTTGAATCGATAGACAGCAATTGATTAAAAGTATTCTTTTTGAATCACTTGATATTTAA
This sequence comes from Thysanoteuthis rhombus, assembly GCA_963457665.1. Taxonomy (NCBI): domain Eukaryota; kingdom Metazoa; phylum Mollusca; class Cephalopoda; order Oegopsida; family Thysanoteuthidae; genus Thysanoteuthis; species Thysanoteuthis major. The sequence continues at coordinate 47,601,464 of OY735212.1, read as the reverse complement.
TCTATTTCCTTGTTAGTTTATGGGAGACACTTGATCTATGGATGTGAAGTTAGATGCTTTCTTTGCTTGACTGGTGTTTGATCTTTGGATCAGTGTGTTGTATCTGCCACACCAACATAAGTACAAATTATCTCATGAAATTAACTAGATCTGGCTCAAAATATGCAATACCTAATTGAAGTGAATTAGGATATCCCTTTTCATTTGTCAGTTTAATAATGATCTCTAAAAATTGTGAAATATTTTTTAGACATTTTAGTACATGAACATACATAGAAATTTCTTATTAGAAAAAATGTGCACATTCGATTTATTATGCTTTTTTTTTCAAAAAACACATTTTCCTTTCCAGAATCTTTGTGTGTGTTTAGTGATGGCCTTGCTGATGCCTCTTTGATAAGGAATTGGGATATTACAGTGTCCAGTAATGAAGAACACAAAACTGCTATCCGACCAGGTGCAATAGGATGGAAACCAGCACCTGGAGATACTAAGCGTATGCTCACCATTTTTGTTGGTGATGCCTTAATATATGGAGCATCTATTCGTCTTGTTCGTTCAAAGTATGTTAAGAAGTTTGATGTCATTTTGACTGATGGACAAGTAAGTTCAAATTATGTCACTAGAATTTAGCTACCATTATCTTTAGTAAAATGTCTTTTGTTAAACTAGTGTAGAAATTTTATATAGATCCATTCCGGAAATTATTCAAAAGTTTTTTGTTCTTCAAAAATATTTTTTGATTACTGTATGCACAACACAATTTCTCATTTAATTACTGACAATTTATCAATAACATTGCCATGGAATTTCTTTCATCAAGATTTGCTGGTGTTGATTTTCTATATCTTTCCTATCTGCTTATTTATTGACATATCTTAGTTTACTCTTTTAATCAAAAAACCTGCTTTCTCCTTACAGGAAACAAAAATTTACATGGTAATAAATGAGATAGATTTTTTAAAAATGCAACAAGAAACTATACTTTTTACCACTATACTGTAAAAAGTAGAAGATTAACTCATAAATTCATACAAAAATTTAAATGGTATTATCAAGGGAAATAACTGCTAATTAAAATACTCCCCCTTTAGATTTCGGGGGGGGGGGTTGTTCAATTCACAAAAGAATTCCATTATTTCTAATTCTATTCATGGGAGAGTTCCTCTGTCATTTAGGAACAGTTGCCAGCTGTTCATGAATTTAAGAGATGAGTAACGTACAGTAATTAAGGACATTATTTTCATGGAAATAATAGTAAGCAATTTAAGAGGTTCAACAAAAGATCGAATTACATGATGATTTCAGTGCCAAACATTACCATCATTGGAAGTGTGTTCTGTTGAGCACACTATAAATAATATGTAATGTGTTGTGGTGAGAAAAAAATTAGCAAGATTGGTATCCTATGAAAGAAAATCTTTGTACACAATGAAGATAAATCAATGATTTTTAAATTGTGCGGACTTGGGTATTGCTACTCTAAATTAGTCCTAATGATTTGGCTATTAATTCATTAGTTCCTTTTATATTGGATTAACAGCTATGTTTGGGGCTCATTACCTATATTTTTGGATTATAGTAGATTATGATTCTTACATTGTTGAGTTAAAAGATTTTCATAAAACATTTTATTCTTATCTTGCATCATCTTCATTTAAATTTATCAAAAATATTTCTTCTTTCTATAGTCCATTAGGAACATTCGAAATAATGGTCCGCATGACATTATCAAAATTCCATTTGGCACCAAGGCCAACATTCTGAAATTTCACTTCTATCCTGAAAAACCAGACTGTCTCTTGGTAGTCAGTGTGTCTATTATGGGATGTTTTGAGTCAGGTGAGTGGTCTTGTCATGACTGATACTCATAGTTTCATTATTTTTGGTAAGCAACTTCATTTTTCTCATTACTCTATATTAAATCACAATAGCCCTACATATGGCCTAACCAGCCAGCCAAGTGGGCTACAGATTCTTCTCTCTTTGCTCATCTGTATGTGTGTGTCTGGACGTATTTCCGATGTTTATATTGTCTTCACCTATTAAATCACAATTCAATCAATGAGTCTAGTATGGGATGCTTTGAATCAGATAAATAGAGAGTATGAAAATGCACTTGTTGCTTACTTATAAAGTACTCTAATTAACTTAATTTAGCAGCTTGAAAAATATTTGAAGATTACAATAAGGTTTTGTATAACTCTGAAATTAGAATCTTCCATTTCAAACAAACTGTACTGGTATATGATACAGAATAGAAATATATGAAATTTAAAACATGGCAAATCGAAAATAGTCAAGTATATACACAGTCAAAAGAAAAATGGTTGCTCAAGTTATTTAGAAAAGCTACATATTTTATAAAATGTACTGGTTGTTCTTATCTCTACCCTGATATAATTAATTTCATGATTTTCAAGAGGCACTTATTGACAGGTGATGTTAGGCTGAGTTGTTGGGGATGTTGGGAGGTCCAGTAGACTGGAGTGTAGGATAGAGAGAAAGAGGGTGTGTGCAGTCTTTATAATGCAAAATAAAACATTTTCATAAATGTGCAAAAGTGATCTAAAGTGATCTTTTGAATTTTTTTAATTATTCTCAAAAATGGCTCAGTAAATACATCATCATGAAATATTTATTTCAATTTTCCTTCTTACTTGCATACAAACTTATTTCATTTTCCTTCCAGCCACAACATCTGTAGCACCAATGACAGGTAAGATATCTATATTTTGTTATCATGTGGATCAATAATAAAATTTTGTTTGCAAGTTATTTTGACCTTTTTCAGATTTAAAAGAATTTGTCTGTCAATAGGAAATCATTTAAAGTAGATCACCCTAATGTTTATTCTTTTTTTTTTTTTCAATTTTCACTGAATCAAATTGTGATACTGTCATTTGAGATTAAATTCAAGTCATTTTCTGAAGATCAAGGTCATTAAAGCATCTTTTTTATCATTTCTGTTATGATTTTTAGAAGTCAATTAGCTTTACCTAATTTAATTTAAATCTATATATATTTTCACTTCTAGGGTTTCAAAATAAAAGCAAAAATGATTTCTTCACTCCATAAATAACTATTTTCTGGACATGTAAATAGAGAGAAAACCAGAGAGTGCACGTTTTAATGAAATAATTTTTCAGATATTCATTGTAAGAAAAGTAAATAGCAACTTATTAGAACAAGGAAATTATCTTCATGAAAAATTCTGTAAGTAATCATCTGTAATGTTCATACTGTATTTAAACAATTTGCTTATTTCTAGAGTCCCTCTGTGTATTCAATGATGGTATGAGTGATCGTTCTTTTGTAAGAAACTCTGACATCCGAGTATCAAGCAATGAAGAACATGCTAATGCCATTCGAGCAGGTGGAAGTGGATGGAAACCTGCACCTGGAGATAATAAACGTACTGCAACCATCTTTGTTGGTGATGCCCTTATGTATGGAGGCTCTATTCAGCTTGTTCGCTCAAAATATGTAGAGAAATTTGATGTCATTCTCTCTGATGGCCAAGTAAGCTATATCTTTTTCTTTTGTATTTAAGATATTTATAAACAATACTGGCATGCCTTAAACTATAAAAAAATCAATGTTATTGAAATATCTGGAATCTTAGCTTCAACTTTACAAATGATACATGTTAAATTATTGAATAATGGAAAACAGAAAACTAAGCATATTTTAGATGGTTGGAGAAGGAACAAATCTATCCAATTTACTGCTTAAGTTAGATTTATTACAGAAATATTCAGTTCTATTTTTTATTCACAATAAATTTACAATGCCTATGACAAGCAATACTGAGAGTGACAAGCTGAGTCAATCACTCAATAATGGAAAAGTTATGTGCTCAACTTTTTGAGGAAGGCCTTTAGTATTTCATCAAAAGTGATTTCTCTACTGCTGATTACAACCAATTTTGGAATGTATAAACAATAACATGTAAATACGAAACACAGTAGAAAAACAATAAACCTTCTTCAAAACAAAATTTACAAGCTTAATTAGAATAATATTTCCATCTTACTTTTTATTATAAAAAACATTCTATTACCCATTTTTCAGCAAACCAGATGCAAGTAATGCCATATTTGATGGCATATAAGAACACCTTCCCACACACTTACATTTTAACGAAGGATATTTGGAAGAAAAATGTTGGATGGTACATCAAATGTAACTGGAATTTCATCCATATTCCCTATTTGGCCCAATTCAAAACAAATTCGTTTGTGTGCATTTATTACAAATTCATAAAATTCTAATAATTGGGGAAAAATGTGGTATTTACTTACCACATAAGCATTGCTAGCATTGAAACTGTTTCTTATCTATCATCAAATTTTTTAATACCAAATATTTGAAAACCATTTTTTTCCTTTCACAGACAACAAAAAAATTAACGAACAATGGTCCACATGATATTATCAGGATCCCTTATGGTACCAAGGCTAATTCTGTTAAGTTTCATTTCTACCCAATCAAACCAGACTGCCAGTTAATAGTTAGTGTGTCTATTTCCGGATGCTTTGAGACAGGTAGTTTCATTAATTTCATTTATCTTATTTATGTTCATTTAGTTTTTTTAAAAAAAACATGTCTGTATCATTTTAGAATTTGCATGTGATCCAAGCACATTTTTATAAAATCACCAATTTTTGTTCTTTCATGTAGCCACCACAACAGAGATGGCTACCACTCCAACAGGTTTGTTATTATTAATTCTTGATATTGAATATATTATTAGTTTCAATAGATGCAGTAATCTTTTTAAAATATGTCCACTATTCAAGTGTTGTTCCTGTGTCTTTTTTAATCAGAATTGGTATAACTTAAAAAACAAATTCTTACCTCAAATAATTTAGATTATTATTTTTGTTATATTTCATTCAAGCTTCACATTTTAAATTTATTGTTTTTATAGAAATCTAACTCAGGCAAAAGGATAAATAATTTTTTGATCTAAAATGTTATATTTGTAAGAGTGATAGAGTCAATTTCAACACTTGATCAAAAAATACTAAATTAAAATGAGCTGTTCTTTTTTTCAGAGTCCCTCTGTATATTCAATGATGGTATGAGCGATCATTCTTTTGTAAGAAACTCTGCCATCCGAGTATCAAGCAATGAAGAACTTGCTAATGCCATTCGAGCAGGTGGAAGTGGATGGAAACCTGCACCTGGAGATAAAAAACGTACTGCCACCATCTTTGTTGGTGATGCTCTCATGTATGGAGGCTCTATTCAGCTTGTTCGCTCAAAATATGTAGAGAAATTTGATGTTATTCTCTCTGATGGCCAGGTAAACTATTGCTATTCAGTGAATTTAATATGTATATAACAGAAAGCAATATTCATAGTGGCAAGTTGAGTCAATAAAGTTACTTAGGCTGATTTAGTTCTGCTGTTCAATATATTTATTGCTTTTTTCCAGTTATAAGTAATAGTATAAGTATAAACCATTTCGGAGTGAGTTCACCTGCACTTGTTCACGTTAATTCTGCTCCATTTATCTTGCAATGAAGATCAACTCAAATGAAAAAGTTACTTCCCTTACAACTGAAAAACTGGTATAAAAAGGGACAAATTTATGAGACACTCTGTGTACATTGAGTAATTGTATATACACATGAATGCTACAAACGTTTGATCAAATACATCTTTACTTATGATATCATGGAAAAAACTTTTTTTCATTTAATATAATTCTTATGTACAAACATAAATAAAAAATTCCAGAAAAAAATGATGTGCTCAACTTTTGAAGAATTTCATCACAAAACATTGCACAATTGCTGATTACAACTAGTTTGGGAACAAATTAACAGTAACGTTTGGCAATAAAACATAGATGAAAAGCAAGAAACAATTATTATGATATGATATAATGAATTATAATATTCCCATCTCATTTCTTTGCTTTGTTATCAATGGAACTGTTCTAAACTTCAACTATTTGATAGTGTTTCTTACCTATTGTCATATTTTTAATATCTGATATTCGAAAAAAATTTCTTTTCTTGCAGACAACAAAAAAATTACCAAACAATGGTCCACATGATATCATCAGGGTTCCTTATGGTACCAAAGCTAATTCTGTCAAGTTTATCTTCTACCCAGTCAAACCAGACTGTCAGTTAATAGTTAGTGTATCTATTTCTGGATGCTTTGAGACAGGTAAAGTAGCTTCATTAATCTCATCAATCTTATTTATGTTAATTTTTGAATTTTTGAATTCATTTGTAGTCCAAGATCATTTTTATAAAATCATTAATTCATATTCTTTCTTGTAGCCTCTACAACAGAGATGGCAACCACTCCAACAGGTTTGTTATCACTAATTTTCTTCTAATGATAAGTTAAGGCAATAAACATTATTTCTATAAAAATGAATTGATTTTCACAGTTCTGATCTCTTTTTCCCTCTTTATATAAACATGCAAAAAGTATAATTACATTTCTAAAAGTTTCTAACTTTTTCATATTAAAATTATTTTAAATCAACATATTCTTCCACACATCCTATAAGGCCAAAGTGTATCTGTAGTCAGTGAGTGCCAAATTATAATACAGGTACACCACTGATTTTCTGGCACCCTTGGTTCCAGATTTATCCTCGATTATCCATTTTTTTACTTTTGTTTTCTACTTTCCAGCTCAAGAGAGGTCACCTAAAAATAATTCAATAATGCACTTCCTTGGAAGTTTTAAAAGAGATTTCAGATCTCCATTTTTGCAGTCATAAAATCTGTTTGCTTTCGTCTTGTCAATTCTATCAACAATCTTATCCATATATTGTTTTGATGATATTTTTATTTATTCTCTTTATGTTATGCCACAGGAACATTAAGAGGGTATCATTGTATCACATTTCGATGTTACCTGGGAAAAACAACAGAAAATAAAATGAGGAAGAAGTTAGCATAGATAAAACTAAGCAAAATTTTAAAATTAAAGAATGTTTTCTCCAGTAATCTTTATCTAAATCTTCTTTAAAATATATTTTGAAAGTCGCATAAATATTGTTAAAATTGTGTTAATGTTTTTACATAACTCTCAATCCAAGTTAATTCTGTCTAGTATTTTACAGAGCTTTTGCTGTGAAAATATATCTTGTGAAATAATTCATTACCTAAATTAGAATTTCTCTTCTATCAAATTTCATTCTTACCTTTAGAAAATTATATCTTTAGAAGTTCAAAGAGTAGATAGTAAAGATTAAGAATGTTTTATTATTGAAAATGATGGGTGTGTCAGTTTCCGCACTTAATCAAAAAATACTAAATTAAAATGAGCTGGGTTTTTTTTCAGAGTCCCTCTGTATATTCAATGACGGTATGACAGATAATTCTTTTGTAAGAAACTCTGCCATCCGAGTGTCAAGCAATGAAGAACATGCTAATGCCATTCGAGCAGGTGGAAGTGGATGGAAACCTGCACCTGGAGATAAAAAACGTACTGCAACCATCTTTGTTGGCGATGCCCTTATGTATGGAGGCTCTATTCAGCTTGTTCGCTCAAAATATGTAGAGAAATTTGATGTTATTCTCTCTGATGGCCAGGTAAGCATTGTCTTTTTCTTTGTATGTTATAAAGTTAATGGTCATAAACAAAAGTCATTCAACTCATGAGATAGTATTTACAATTCATTTTACTATTTCTAACCAAAAAATTGAAATCTAAATTTTTCAAAGCAGCCATTCTCAAAATGGGCCATATGGTTCCTGGTACTTTTGTAAGGCACTGAAGACTAAAATAAATGAATTTCTGTCTATCCTATGCATTGTATAACTGGAGCCAATGACTAAAACACCAATATTTATATGAGAATGAAAAACACAACTATTTATTCAGGATCTTAACCATGAAATATTGATATTATTCATCACTTATTACCAAAAACTGGTTAAAACTAAAAAGATTTTGACATCATCTGCTCCAAGATTTCCAATAAAGTTTTAATTCATATGGCAAGCAATTTCTGATAAAGTTTTAATTCATATGGCAAGCAATTCCTGATAAAGTTTTAATTTGTATGGCAAGCTATATATCTTCTAATCAAATGTTTCCTTTCCTTTGCAGACAGCAAAAAAATTACCAAACAATGGTCCACATGATATCCTCAGGGTTCCATATGGCACCAAAGCTAATTCTATCAAATTTATCTTCTACCCAATCAAACCAGATTGCCAGTTGATAGTTAGTGTATCTATTTCTGGTTGCTTTGAGACAGGTGAATAAAGCAGTATTATTTTCTAGTTAGCATTTGACTTTCACATATTATTTGACAATTAACAGAGGAAGTTGTTTATTTTGATCATTGAGACTTTTAGATAGAGATGACTGACTGTCAACATTAAGCAAAGAATATAAAAGGTTGAAAACTTAACATTCATTGTTACTAATTTAGATTCATTGTTATGTTATTAAATTCATTATCATAAACAACTTTACATAATTAAAAATTGAGTTCTTAGTTCATTTTATATAAAGTGTTTGGGAGAGTTGATTTTGATAACAATAACCATTTGATAACATTAGGCCAACTAGGCAGCTGCCTATGGTGCAGACCTTTCAGGATGAAAATTTAAAAGAAGCTCAGGCAACCGGAGATGCAAATTTCAAGTCTTGCCAAGCATGCATGAGACCCTTGTGCTGGCCCTGTATGTAATATATATATATATATATATATATATATATATATATATATATATATATATATATATGATAAATGGCTGCCTCTGTATTTTCATATTGGGGATATTTACTGGCTGTTCATAATCAAGCTTTCTTTTGTTAAAATCACCATGAAGTATCTTTATGATATGCATTTCTTAACAAAAAAAGAAATTATTTTATTAGATATGAAATATTTCAGAAAGTTTGTTGTAACTTATAATTGTTGTATACTTTAAAACACTTCTTACCTCAGTTTCATTCATTAGTGACATTATCATTTCATCATCAGCTTTGTAGCATCCATCATTAGACACAGATCTTCCTCAAGATTGATAAAACCTCTCTTTTGTGGGGATCATGGAGCCAGTACTTTTGGAACTAGTTTAGTTAGTCACGCAATATCGTTTTCTAGCAGCTGAAGTTTCACATATGATCTCTTGGGGGTCTGCATTGTAAGTCATAATGTCTAGCAGTTCTCTCCTATTCTTGCAACATGACCAGCCGATTGACACTTTTCTGATGGATACCATGATATCTCTTACGCCTGTTTTTCCTCTAATACACTGTGCTGTCTTCTGATCTTTCAATCTGATGTTGAGCATGATTTTCTCCTGAGCACGTTGCATGGTTCTCATTATCAGGGTCAATCTTTTGGTTAGGTTTCATGTCTCAGCTCCATAGGATTTTCTTGTTTTTGAAGGTAGAGCTTAACTGAAAGCCTACCAACCTTGATTTCTTCTTCTTTTGAGGATTTCATGGAGATTCGTTGTACTAGGTAAATGTATTGGTCTACTTTATTCAGTTTTTGCATTTTTGATTTCTATTCTTGTATCTTTGTCTTCAACATGTTTGTTATACATGACACTGATTTTACTGATGTTTATGTGGAGGCCAACTTTCTTCATTCAGTTTGTCTTGCATTATGTGGAGATTATGAAGGTTCTTTGCAAAAAAGACAATGTTTTCAGCAAATCTAAGGTTACTTATGTATTCGCTGTCTTTTTTGATTCAGGGTTCATTTTCCCAGGGGGTTCAGAAGATTATCTTGGGCAGGTTGTAAAGAGTTTGGATACAGCTCACCCATACATCATCATTTACCTATCATTTAAAGATTACTCTGAATTTTAAGGGACATTCACAGAATAGCAATAAATCAGAAAAAATGATTTATCTTATTACTTGAAATAATTATTAAATTGTCATTTTTCTCTCTTTACTCAGAATACACAACAGCAGCTGCCCTCACAACAACACGTATGTAATAAGGAATTTGATTTTCTATTGCATTCATAATATGGAGCCATTTTTTCCTGTATCCTATGATATAAATATATATGTGTGTGTGAGTACATGCTCTTAAAAAGACATCTTCTCAAATGTGTCAGTAGAATAAATGATTTAAAGATTTAATTCTAAAATAAGTCACCTAAGATGAATTTTTAAACGAAGCTCACATCACTTATTACTAAATTAAATGCCTAGGGAAACAATAGTAAAGAGAAAGAATAAAAAATCACACTATTTCAAAGAATTGACTGAATGAATAGCATTCATTAGTAAATCTGCTCAGATATTTGTACTGGCTTTCTAAATTCCACTATAACTCCAGTTGCCACAATTTCTACCTCTGAAAACAATACATGGTTTATCTTTTTTTATGTCTGTTCCTTCTCATCATAGTATATGGCAATAGAATTCATATAATCAAACCATGTACTACTTATAGAACCTATGTTTCTTTTTTCTTTATAAGCAATTATAGTTTTGATAACTTGGTTTCTATAGGATGATTAGAATGACGAAAATCATTGAAGGTTTTGGCAACATTTACTCTTCTAAAACAAATGTAAAAGTTATTTATTTGTTAGTTAAACATACTGTCTATGATTTTGAGAAGAGGCATTTTCATTTCAAGGTTAATTTGAACAAATTAGCCCATTCTTTGTGTAGCTGATGTTGTTACCAAAATGTTTTAGTCAATCCCTTCTACAGCCTTCTTCAGGTGCATAATCTGTACAGTAGCCAATCTATTCTACAGCCTTCTTCTTTCATGAAATATGGATTGTATAGCAGAAGAAGGCTGTAGAAGGGTTTAGATGAACCATTGTGGTAATAATGTCAGCAACACACAAAATGAGTTCAATTGTTTGAACAAATTTTGGAATGTTAGTTCAATTCTAAAAATTTATCTCTTCTCTACAAATACACTTCATTTATTTTTATAGAATCCCACTGTGTATTCAATGACGGTATGAGTGATCATTCTTTTGTAAGAAACTCTGACATCCGAGTGTCAAGCAATGAAGAACATGCTAATGCCATCCGAGCAGGTGGAAGTGGATGGAAACCTGCACTTGAAGATAAAAAACGTACTGCCACCATCTTTGTTGGTGATGCCCTCATGTATGGAGGCTCTATTCAGCTTGTTCGCTCAAAATATGTAGAGAAATTTGATGTTATTCTCTCTGATGGCCAGGTGAGATTTCCATCTTGTAAACTTTAATACATAGGATTTAAGGAAAACTTCAGCCTTGCAAAATGCTTATTACCTCATTGTAGATCAATGTCACGTTTGTGATGTTATTATTCTTGGTTATTGTTACCACAGTGTGTAAGCTTGTGAACAAAATGCAAAGAACTAAAACAGAAATTTAGCCAGTAGCAGAATAAGCAAACCTAAAAATCTTATATATACATAATATAAAATCTTGTTATGATATATACACACATTAATAAGATTAAAAAATTTTTAATAAAAAGCAAAAGAGTAATTCTGCATAAATTTGTGCTTCTGAAAACTAAATGTGAATCATTAATCTCTACATTATAAAAGTTTATTGCTAGTGTTTTCTCTGTATGTTCCATTATTTCATAGTAAATATTTTCAATATGAATTTAATGTCTATTCTGCCAAATGCTGTTGTTCTATTTCTTTTGCAGACAGCAAAAAAATTACCAAACAATGGTCCACATGATATCATCAGGGTTCCTTATGGCACCAAGGCTAATTCTGTCAAATTTATCTTCTACCCAATCAAACCAGACTGTCAGTTAATAGTTAGCATGTCTATTTCTGGATGCTTTGAGACAGGTAAATGTGATATATCTTCAACAGTAAATGTATTTGAGATTGGAAGAGTCTCCCAAGGTTATCTCATTTATAATTTTTGGTATTGTTGGAAGCCAGTGTCCAAGTATTCAGGGGACATGTGACATAACGGGTCTAATGTAGCATGGTTTATCTATCAAATGAAGCCTGATTAGTAGTGCCTGTTATGATGAATTGTATAGTTGACCAAGCGAGATTATAAAAAAACAGTTAGTTCAGGTTAGGTGCAAGAAAGAGCTAAAAGGGGTGAAATAGTAAGTGCAGCATTTGCATTGTCGCCAAAAATATATCAAGTGAAGTAGTTGTAGTATTTGCATTTAGTAGCTATGAAGTTTTTGTGAATTGTCATATCGAAGAAGATTAGTGACAAAAGACAATATAGTCATGATCAAAGAATAGAAATCAAGCAGACCGCAAGTTTAGAGAGAAGAAAATAAAGAAGATAACTGGCAAGAAGACCAGGGCATTGAACAACTGAACATGTGTGTTCAGGGTTTTTATAGGGAGTTATCGTAGGAAGAGACATTTCAGATATCTAACTAAAAGAAGGGTTTCATATTAAATTCTTCACTGAAAGTATAGGGAGCGCCACAGTACAAATGTAGTTGGACAAGTAGAAGGAGCAAATGCAATGTAAGGATGCTGATATTTCTCTTCCTTATCACCTGATTCCTTGTTTTTTACTCAAATGTATATTTTTGGTTAAGTAGATAATACTACTTGGAGATACAGAGTGACATAGCGGTTACTAACAGAGAAAACAAAATTAGCAAACAGAGTTTGGAGTTCATCTGACATTGCTAATGTTCACTATGTACTGATGCCTTTGGGAAAGGCATGAATCCTTTTCTCCTCTGCTATAGTATTTATTCTGTTTGTAAAATCATCATTAGATAATTGTGTAATATTTATTTTCCATAGGCTCAACAACAGAAGTGGCCACCACCCCCACAGGTATGTTGCCATGGACAAAGTTTCACCAAATAACATTCAAGAATAACTGCAAATTCAGCCGATTGATAATTTGATTAATGGTTGTCATTTCATATTCTATTACAATGTCAATTATGGCCTTATGCCAGACTAAGCTGAACAATAAGTATCGATGAATCTACAAAATAACATCCATCTTAACCCTTTCACTGCTAGATATCACTTTAATATGATTTTTTGCCAATCTGCCAGTTGAATTACTGGCAAGCAATTATGTACAACTTTAATCAAATAAAATGTCTGCATTATTTGATTTACCAAACTAGTTGGTGCCAGCATTTATCCCCTTTTTTTCAACTTCATAGTTGTTTTACTTTTCTGGCTTGAGTATAAAGACTCAAAAATGGTGGGGAAAAAAAGACTTTTTAATGACTATATCAAACAAAGATGATGTAGCTCAGTAGAGACCTGGGCTATGAATTGTATGGCAGTGAAAGGGTTAGCATAAATAATGAAAAAACTAATTCATGTATGACTTTAATAAAAAAATTATTATACACAGAAAAAATGAATAGAATAATTCATTTTGCATCATAAGACTGAAAAATTTTATGATTATAGTTGCATTAGATTATCTTCATGCATGAAGGCTTTATCTTCAGCAATAATAATGTATATATGCTGAAATATATGAAAATGAATATAAAACATCTTCATTATAGTCATACTGAGTGTCTCCTCTTTTGTAGAATCACCATGTATATTCAGTGATGGCTTGGCTGATACTTCTTGTATAAATGATGCAAGCATAAAGGTTTCTAGTAATGAAGAACATGTAAATGCCATCCGACCGAGTGGAAGTGGATGGAAGCCTGCACCTGAAGATACCAGACGTACTGCCAGCTTTTCTGTTGGTGATGCCCTTATGTATGGAGGCTCCATTCAACTTGTTCGCTCAAAATATGTTGAGAAATTTGATGTCATTTTGACTGACGGCCAGGTTTGTACCAAATGTCTTTTCCTCGACATAATTGAATCTTTTTACTATTTTTCTTTTCATGAAGCTAAACAAATGTATTTTCATGTTATTTGTTGTATCTATGATATTCTATTTTGAGAATAATCGATATATTTTTCATTTCAGCTTTCTCATTCAGTAATTGAGTAAACAGACAAATATATTTAGTAATTAAGTAAACAAACAAATATATTCTCAAACAAGACCCTTCACTCAGGGATCTAAAAAATTCAAGAATATTTTGCTATATAAATTTAAATTTCTTGGACTTGCCATCAGCAAATTGTGAAGGTTTTATTATTTCAGACACCAAATTTATCTGGTGTGCTATCTTCGCTTGTGGGATATCCATCCAAACTGTATTCAAAACACAAAGCAAGAAGTTTTCTTGCATTTTTAGAGTAAATTGAATATTTGTCAATGAGTATATCTTCATTATTATTGGTGTCTATTTACAAGTCACTGTACATGTAAAAAATGTATGGTGTGCTTTAAAAAGTTTGATAAAAATGTTAATCTAATTTTTATTGTAACATTTACTCCTGATTATAAAATAATTGAATTGAATTTTTTAGATAATTATAACAATTATAAGCAAAGAAAATGTGCATACATTTTTAGACACCTAATAAATATATATATACATACATACATACATACATACATATATATATATATATATATATATATATATATATATATATATATATATATATATATATATGAATAAGGAAAGAGTTTTAGGAACTAAATTTTGCTCAAAACAAATTATTTATGGTAGTGAGCAAAACAACTAACCCACACCCATTTACTCGGGAGCACCTATGTAGCCTAGGTCTGCACTAACCGCTTGAGCTATGGCAGTAGGCAGTGATTGAAAATAACACCTTCAATTCATTCTCTCTTTTCTCTGATCACTGACTAGATTTGTTTATGTGTTCTGTTAATCTCAGAACTACAGGTATACATGTATTTCTATGTACATATTAAATTTCCTATGTCAACAGTAAGATGAGCGATGAATATTAGTATCTGTCACTGTGAATAAGGAAAAACAGTTTTAGGTACTAATTTTGCTTGGACCAAATTATGTAGCAAAACAACAATGGTGATCAGAAAATAAAGAAATGAGCCCCAGGTGGGATTTGATCCCACATCTGCTGCTATATTTTGCTCTCAACCGAAAATAATTTGGTTTGAGTAAAATTTAGTTTCTAAAACTGTCTTTCTTTATTTTCGTTGTCGGATAATATCCAATCTTTAATATATATATATATATATATACATATATATATATACATATATATATATATATATATATATATATATATATATATATACACACACACACAAATACAAAGTACAAATATACAAGGTCTTACCAAAAGGTTTGAAAACATTGAATGACTTCTTGAAAGAAAGAAAAAATTGATGAATAGATTGACCTATTTAAATTCCCTGAACTTTTCAGTAGCACCTCATATATATATATATATATATATATATATATATATATATATATATATATATATATATATATATATATATACATATATATATATATATATATGTACGTGTGTGTGTGTGTGTGTGTGTGTGTAGAAAGAGAGAGAGGGATAGAAAGATGGATAGACATATATACATACACAATCTATTAAAATCATATATGCACACTTTGTTAATTACAGCTATACCTTCGGACCATAAAAATGTATCCATACTTTTGGATATTTATTATTACTCATCAAGTTGTTTGTTATTCATTCATGTAAAACTTGTTGAAATTTCATATCTTTTTCCAATTGCCACACCAAGTTTGACTGCACCTCCTCCCTTCAAATCTTTTTTAGATTATATATTAGATTTTTCAGGGTCCCTCAGTTGCAGGGCCTGTAGGTTCCACATGCCATCTCTGCCTTTTCATAATTAAAAAATTATCTTATTTTTCTTGGTTAATTATTTAGGTTTCAATTTTAGCAAACATATCAATTTTTTTTTTTTAAAGTTACACATATCACACATGAAATTTCTTTTTTCATTAGATGTAATTACTTTCGCTAATCCTTAAGATGTGAATGTTTATGTACAATGATATGTCTTTAGAAACAAACTAGCAACTTTATAAAGTAAGAATATATAATTAAGATTTAAAGGATAGTGCTAAATTAATATTCAAAATACACTTATTTGAAAGTCACTTCTTGAAAATTGAGATAATCTTATTTTTCAACATACTAGGTTGGATCATAGTCAAGACACATTCATTAGCTGAATTTTGATCTGAGATTTTGACAATAATGTTTGCTCTATATGAATGATGGAGAAGTGTTAGGTTGAGCACATTGGCAACAAAGGAGATTATGCTGAAAAATAAATATCTCCTGCATAAGATAAAAGCTAGGACTTAATGATTTACCCCTGTATAGTCAAATTAAGTAAATACAGAGGAAACCATCTATTATAATTATGGAAAATGTTTTGAAGTGGTTATTATTATCAAAATCAATAGGTCATACACACTTTATTTAGATCAAAATAGAAATTGAATTAGAATATCTATAGTAACCATATGAATGTTTTATAATGTAGGTGTTTATAATAATGAATTCAAATTCATAACAATGAAAATAAATTGTTCCAACTTGTATAATCCTTTGCTTAATGTTATCAGCTGATTATTGTTATCTAAAAGACTCCGTCTCAAAGTGATCACGATAAGTGGCTTCCTTGAAGAAGAAATTTATGATTTTACTTTTACTTCCTTGAAATGTCATGAAGAGAAATATAATCTTTTTATTTTTTAGTTCATCAAAAACATTCGTAATAATGGTCCGCATGATATTATCAAGGTTCCTTTTGGTACCAAGGCCAATACTGTAAAACTTCGCTTCTATCCTGAAAAACCAGACTGCCAGATAATTGTTAGCGTGTCTATTAAAGGATGCTTTCAATCAGGTGAGAACAATATACAATAATTTTATCTGTTTTCTTAAAGTATTTTCTGTATAATATGATACTATACATGCATACATCAGGTCTGTAATTTCAATATTTTTTTGGTTTGAAGGTAAAAAATAGTTCCTGATATTTTAACTAAACTTTCATTCATCAATTTACTTAGTGTTTAGCATTGATTTAAGATGCATAATAAATCAGCCTTCAAAAACATAATCACAAAATGTTTTTCATCATTAACTCTTTAAGGCACATTTTTTTCTATTACTTTGAACTGCTCTGCCATCTGTTGATCAGCCTGGGTACTAAGCAAAATGGTAGGACTGAATATAAACCTCTCTGCTCCTAGATATGTGAAGATAAAAAAGGTGGTATTAAAACTGACCCACCACACAGATACCAACACTTTAAATTCGGGAGGAAATTTAACCCATGATGCTTCAACGTTACAATGTTCACTACCACACAATGCATATGTACATCTTCGGGCATGTAGTGAATTACCTCTGACACGCATAATGCAAAATGCTGTTGCCATAACTTATTCATTTTTATCCAATTTAATCTGAAATTTCTCATTTCTGTTGTTGAATAATTCACACAGGTTCTGTTGGTGAGAAGGGAAGTAGAGTTACAGGTAAGTTGTAGATGTTTCTATTAATAATTTTCATATTCAAGTCATTTGAGACCTTTGTAGGTCAAATTCAGATTACTTCTCAGCTATGAAATCATTGTATGAATTATATCTGTTGAATGCAAATTATTTTCATGTCATATTTTTGATATAAGAATGTTAATGAAGCTGGTTTCAAATAGAGTAAAACTCTTGTTTATTCTTCTTGAAAGATGAAGAGGTTGAAGAGGTTTATATATATGTGCATGTGTAGAATCTATATCAGAGAAACTGAAGAACTGAAATTGTGTTAAAAGTGGCTTGTATGGAATAATAGTTTATTTTATATGAAACTCATTCCTTAAATCTAAGTACAACTGTGAAAATAAGGTTCATGACATTACTTTCGAATGTATACATCTGTGACACATGATATCAGCAGCTACCATAGGCCCTTTCCTATCCTACCCTATTATTAAACTACCTAACTTTCTGATCTCTCCTCTCCCTTCCTACTCTCTTATTGAACTACCCTTCTTTTCTCCCCACTCCCTTTCTATCATGTCTGTCACATTTATAGTATCAGCTGAGCCTGTTGTTATGATAACTGTCAGCAAAGCAACGGATCATGAACTAATAATTATGATAATTTTAAAATTTTTGATGTTGTATGCAGATCATTGTCTTTGATAAACTGAACATAAATTTTGGTTTTGAGTCCTACATATGGTCAATGCTTATAATTGTTTTTTCTTTTTAAATTATATTTGTCAACCTTTTAGCAACACCTTGCACTATGGTTGATGGAATGAAATCCGAAAAACTTATTCCAAGCAGTAACATTGTAGTATCAAGTAATACAGAACGTGTAAATGATATACGTCCTGATGGCAAAGGATGGAAATCTTCCCTGAATGACCAAAGGAAAACTGTTAAAATCATTATTGGACATGCATTACAATATGGAGGCAAAATAAAACTACTAAAATCAAAAGATGTCCTGAGTTATGATGTTGTTTTACTTGGAAGTAGAAATTCATCAACATTCAAGGTCAGTTATTAACTTTACATCCATGCTCATCAAAATTCAGGCCATTGATGGTTTGATACCTCTTTTAATTTAGATAAAACTTGAAACTTTCATAAATTCCAATAGCTGTGGCTGATTTACATTGCAGACTCATATATCACAGGCACACTCTTACTTTTATGAGTTTTTTTTTCATTTTGCTTACATTTAACACTTTCAAAAGCTTTCAAGAGATGTAAGACTCAATGATGTTGGATATCAAAAACACCAGCCTATATTAATCTAGAGAAAAGTTCAGTTTTTAAAAAAGCAAATCTTGTGTCTGTATGCAAAGGTTTCACAGCACTGGTTCATATAGTATAAATCAAATCAAAAGAACAAAAGAATGGAATTTTCTGTAGAAAATAATTCAAAGAAGCAGATGAGCTTCAATATTTTTCTCATGAAAAACTATGGAAGATAGTGAAAAAAAATTTATATATGTATATATATATATATATATATATATATATATATATATATATATATATAACTAGATTTTTTGTGATTATTTTCTATTATTAGGAGGAATGGAAAATTCCTGTCATTATTGAACAAAACAAAACTAGATAAAGACAAAAGAATCAGAAAAATGGTCTGAAACCTGCGCTTCAATACAGACAAATAAAGTCATTAATATAGAAAAAAATCTATTATATGAATGATATAAACTAAACACTACAGAACAAGAAAATGATGTCAGGATAATTATAACATCAAAACTTCAGATCCATAACCATATATTAAAAAAAAAAAACCCAAAAGCTGCAAAAATAACTGGAATAATAAAAAGTAAAATCAAGTTCCTTGATATAAGAAATATTTTGAATATTATGCACAACATCCGCAATCCAGAGAGGAGCAACAAAACTTGTTCCAAAACTAAAAAAACCTCCCCAATGAAGAAAGTCTTAAGAAATTAAAACTAACAACATTAGACGAAAGGAGAGGTGGAGATATGATGAATATGATGATTAATAAACAACAAAACTCCCAAACAAAAAGGCAAAATATAAGTACAAATCTGCACAAACATTTTACTTGCAATATATCTCATCTTATTATCTTCCAACCTAATTATGTCACAAATATTAGATATCAGGTCGAGAGCAAAGAAGGTGAATTAAACATACTGTCTGGCAGGTGGGTTATTTAGCTAGTTTATGCAAATTTTAATTTCATGTTTCACTTTCGAATCTATACATTTACTATCTTAAAATATTTATATTTCATACTGCAAAAAAATTGAAACTAAAAGCACTTTTTATCAATAGGACTTTGTGCCAAAATTTAGAATCTGATTGTATAGTTAATGCTTGCATAAATAAACCCTGCTTTAGATCTCTCTTTGCTCTCTTTCTCTCTCTCTTCGCTCCCTTCCTTTCTTTCTTCCTTTTTTTCTTTCTTTCTTTCTCTCTTGTTGTTGAAGTTATATCAGTAGCAGATAGCAAATGAAAACGTAGGCACACAGACACAGAGTAATGTTTCATGTTTGTATGTGTTTGTCTTGATAACATAGTTTTGGTTTCAAATACTTGTTTTAGCTACATTATAATAAGGATTTTCTATGGTGAACATGAAATGTATTCACTGTGAAGAAAAAATTTCATCAAAAAATCTA
This sequence comes from Thysanoteuthis rhombus, assembly GCA_963457665.1. Classification (NCBI taxonomy): domain Eukaryota; kingdom Metazoa; phylum Mollusca; class Cephalopoda; order Oegopsida; family Thysanoteuthidae; genus Thysanoteuthis; species Thysanoteuthis major. The sequence continues at coordinate 47,581,458 of OY735212.1, read as the reverse complement.
CAATCATAGATAGTTGCAAAAAATGTTTTATATTTTTTCAATAATTCATTTTAATGACTTTACATTTAAAAACAGAGGAATTTCAAAGGGTTTAAGAATTGATGAATTTCTAAAAAGATTGGCTTTGTACATGCGAGTAAAATATATCACAAAGATCAAAAGTTCAACAAGAATAGCATTATTTACATATTCTTATTTCATTGTAAGAATGTTTATATGATAAATGATATTTTAAAAGGAAATATTTATTTAATTGTGCCTTTGTAGAAGTTAAATGAACAAACTTTTTATTTCAGTCATTATCCTATATTTATCTTTGAATATTTCATCTGAAAGGAATATTTTGATATCAACAATTTACTCATTATTTGATTTTATCTCCTTTCTTTCAAGTTCACAACTAAATATAGAGTAAACCAACCATTCACTATTTTATCCTTGAATTTATAGGATCTATTCTCAGAATCATTTTCATTATATTGCAGGGAATATCACCAAAAGATGAAGTTGAAATACCTTATGGAACTGACTCCACAGCAGTTCTTCTCAGATTCACTTCAAAACAGAATTGCTCAATTGATGTGACTATATCAATCAAAGGCTGTTTTGATAAACAAAGTAAAATTTATTATTTATTATATTTTATTTTTTGTATCTATTAGGTGACTTCAAATCACTCTGAAAGGAAAACAAGTAAAAATTGAGCACTACAATTTTTTTTTTTACAAAACAAAGTGTCGTGTCGGGGGCCTGATTCAAGGTTGCTAATATATCAGTCCCCTAACACTTGTATAACCCAGAATTGATCTAAGAAGATAAATCCTGGGAAGCAGCGTGTTCGTTGCTTAAACACAAAAACAAGGTTAGTACACAGTTAGTTGAATTGTTAACAAAACGTGGAAATAAGAACAAACAAAGAAGTAAACAACAGTGCCAGGTTTAATTCGTGAGCGAATTAATATCAACAAGGACCGGAGTTTCTGCCAACACAAATATGTTGAGGGATCTGCCAGGATAAAAGTTATAGAGATAGGAAGGATGAAGGGAAAGAAATGTCACTTAGTAAATGTGAGATAGAGTCTGTACAATGATCCTAGTTTTGCCACTAAGAAGATATCTTAGGAAGTCCGTCCTAACTACGATGATAGTGCTTAACTTGGTTAGGATGTGTTCTTGAGATGAAGATGTGATGATGTGTGTGTAAGAGAGAAAGGAGAAGAGACGATCTTACCTCGACGCCGTCGGAACAGAGAGAGAGAGAGATTTACCGCCACAGTTTAAATATGGTAAAGATAAGAATCAGCTATCTGATTGGCAGTTCTGTGTGACGTCAAAAAGGGGAACAAGGAATTTACCGTTTCTAGAGATATAGGGGTTAGAAGTAGATCCTTTCTAAAGGGCAGATGACTCCGTATATAAACAATTTACTAGAAAGGTGGACACTACAAAAGTATTACAAAAAAAAAATTGGGCATTAAAACAATTGAATTCTTCCTAATGTCATTTATTCTCTTCTAAATACTTTTACTATTGTATAAGTTTACCTCATTCCTAAAACAACTTTTATGTTGTTGATTTATTCATAGTCATACTCTTCTTAGTAATCTTTTAAAATTCATTGGTTAAAAATAACAACTCCATTTCTTTTTCATTAGATGATTTGGGAGCTTTCTCTCCAATGGAATGCAAGATGGTTGATGGAATGGCAAGTCCACTGTATATTCCAAGTCATGATATAAAGATGACAAGCAATAAAGACAATGTTGACTTAGTGAGACCGTCTGGAGAAGGATGGAAATCTGCTGAAAATGATAACAGGCGAGAAATTACAGTGAATGTTGGTGAAGCATTTTATAATGGAGGCAAAATAAGACTAAAGAAGACAAAATTTGTAAAGTCTTTTGATGTCATATTTCAAAATGATCAAAACATTGAGGTAATTCTCCTCCAAAAATATTCATCAATGATATGATTATAAAAAAAAAATAATTATGATAAAAAATATCTAACATACTATGATTTTCTTTGATCTTAATCAATGTAATTACTGTAAAAATTTCACATATCCAGTGTGTTATATGTTTAAGTACTGTATATGTCAGATTAAGTAAAATGGTTTAGAAAGGTACTTAGATGACTACCACCCACTGCAACTCATCCAAGCCTCATAACTGTCCTTATTAAGCTTCAGTAGAAGACCCCCCAGTCATGATACCAGCACACTGGATGCAATGTAATATTTGTATAGCAATTTTATTTCTGAATCCAGATTACAATTCTTTTGTTCAAACTTTCATCCAATGAATCCTTTATTCATTTTCACAGGGTAATGCACCAGGGAAAGCTGTTGAAATACCAGTTGGAACAAAATCAAAACGAGTTACCTTAAGATTCATCCCTGTTAAAAACTGTAGTGTTATTGTATCTGTCTCCATTTTTGGTTGCTTCAGAGAAAGAAGTAAGTGTCTTCTTTTAATTTCAGGTAAAATAATTTGATATCAAAAAGGAAAATATGAAAGAACGCAACCTTGATTTATTCAATAGATACACAGATTATACGATGTGATCTTTAGGTGGAAACATCAATTCATAGCAGTTTCATGGTTCTATCTCATATTGTCTATGCTCTGTTCTTGATTTTTTAAAATTTGCTGCATGTTCAATGAGAGATTTTTAAAACTAAATCCAACTAAGGTATGCTTTTTCAAAAGGTGTATGTTTGGAATGATGTTGTTAATAGCAACAATCAAATGCAAAATATTCAGAACAAAATTTTTAAAAAATACCATTTCTTCATCCTTGCTATAATTCAACTTAATCTCGTTCTACAGAAAAAAAAACAATCCCCTCTCTTTCTCTCTCTCCATATTCACCAAATATTTTAAATCTAAATAATATATCTATCTATCTATCTATATATATATATATATATATATATATATATATATATAGATATAGATATAGATATATATATATATATATATATATATATATATATATATATATATATATATATATATATATATATATATATATATATATATATATGTATATATATATATAGATAGATAGATAGACATAGACATAGATATAGATATAGATATAAATATATATTCAGGCAAAGAACTATATCCATTTCAAGAAGATTTTTTATTGTAAATCAAGCACCCCCTCATATACAGAACTATAAATCCAAACAACTTCAAGCTTCACGCTGCAATGTCCAGTGCACAGATCAACATATCTGGTGAATATCAACTTCATAAATTGGCCAGTTGCCGATTTATCTTGGTGCACACACACACACACACTCACGGAGATTTCTCAAATTATAGTAGTGATGAATGAATTTTTTCTCCTATCTTCAATTAAAAATGAATAAAGATATGTATAGAACATATCTAAAATAGAACAGTGCAGATTTATATTATGTAATCTTCAATTAACTTTCTCTTGAATTAAAATCGTTAGAGTAAAGTTTTAATTATTCCTAAATGAATTTGAAGATTATTCAAGTGAATGATTTGTTCCCTATTTTTATTCCTGAAAAAATATCTCTTCTTTAGTTTTGATTTAACTAGTATTTATAATTTTTTGAATATGAAAACAAAGTATTTACATGGTGAAATTTTTCTACAGCAAAATCTGTATTCTTTCTGTTCCCAGCCGAGAGTGCACTATTTACATTACCTGTAACTGGAAAGGCACCAGTTTATTATGCTACTCAAGGTAAGTTACTTTTGTTTGTTTTAACTAAGTGGCTGCAAATCATTCATAAATTTTACATACTTATTATATCCTAGATGGTGCATTTGTCAAAGTGCAGTGTTCAAAAAGGTAGTCTTGTCAACCAGTAGCAATAAGTTTGTTTTTTACTGAATTGTCCCAATGAATATCTATCTTTGATACTCTATGTTAAGTCAATATCCTTAATTTTATGTCAACTTGTTAATCATACTACTCCAATTCATATTCTTTCAAGCATTTTCCCATCTTAAATATAAAAAATGATTTTTCTATTTCTTTCATGACTTATACGCTGGACTATAAGACACATGATTTTCAAGTATATTAGTATCCTAGGGATTGATGCTCACTGCAATTCTTCCAAGCCCCATAACTGTCTATTTTGATATTAGGTAGACAGCTCCCTTGTTATAAAACAAACATATTTGACACAGTGTAATATTTGCAATTCCTTTTTGTTTTTTTAATTAAATGACCATTTTATATACCAGCCTATATGGTATACACTTTAAATCAGCAATTATTTAAAAATATTTTATTTAAATTGTCTTGAATGTATAAGAGACTAATCATACAGTCATTATGTGATTTCATTCTATAACTCAAACAAATTTGTGGTTTCTTTATAAAATTTTTATTTAATGTCCATCAAACAGGGTCATTTTGGTACAAACTCACCAGTAATGCTTTGCTTTACCTGCAAGTTAAACATTGCTATATGGTAGATACTCTTTGTATCATAGATTTATAACATACATAGTATTGATCATGACTTAGCTTAGTCTGACACAACACCACAAAGAATCAAGGCCTATAATAATTACTGATGTATTTTTATTTATTTATTTGTTTTCAAACACAATGGAGGAAAATTAAGTGGGAATTCTCCAACATGAAATCTGATGCAGACCTCAGCAGCCTGATGGCTTACTAATAGGCCAATGGTATACTGATGATACAGGGCTAAAATTTTAAGCATTAAGTATGCCAAATTATGTACATTAGGAAAAGGGGACAATACATCTAAGCAGCTAACAGCCAAGACAAGCAAAATTTAAAAAATAAAAATAAATAAAACTCGTCATTTTATGGGGAGTCTCTATTTTCTATTGATCCCTTAAAGACACTGGTACACTAATACTCAAAATAAAATGCTAAAATGCTCACAGGTATTAACTGCAGGAATCAAGAAATGTTTTGACAGTCGTGCTATATCATTTTCCATTTAGACAAGAGTGCAAATGTTTGGAAATCAGAAAGCAGTCATGGAATTGTTATAATGGACTTGACAAATACCTAGAGCTTCAGTGAATTAGATGATCCATTGAAGACATTTGTTGAATTTTGTATCGAAAGTAGATCAACAACTTTTATTTACCTCTTACCTTTTACAACAATTGATTTATGTTTGTCTGTTGATTCCCACAATATCTTCAAAAGTTTTAAATGAATTTCAGTGACATTTTGTGGGCATAGACCAAGGAAGAATCGATTAAATTTTGAGGTGGATCTGAGTACGTTTTGGTTCTCCCATCTGCATTAAGATTTATATCACAGTGGGTTAGAAATCTGTGGTAAGATTTATACCTCAGTGGATTATAAATCAAGTCTAAACTGATTACTAAGGGTTATCCTCATTCTTCCATTTACTTTGTTCTATTCCAATTTACTTAGCAAATGAGCCTCAAGGCTCAACAAACTCTAGTTCTGTCAGTCTTCATTTGAAAACTGAATTATCTCCCCATAACTTATCTTTAGAGCAAGTCTAATCAAATATAGTTTTCCTTTATATCTGTGAAATTTGAGATACTTTGTTGCTTTTTCAGTTAATTATAATCCTTTCATCAACTTAAACAAAATGAATGTCAAAGAATTTCCCAATTTCCGTGAGTATTCTTTTCTGATGATAAATTTTTTAGAATTAAATTATGCACCACGATTTGTAAAGGTACTAAGCTATAATAATTTTTATGAAAAAATAGAAAAAATTGTATGAACATTGTTCATATTGTATATTTCTTTATACATGATTTAATCTAATTTGCATTTTTAGAATTTTTTCAGTCAACAGAGTTTTTGAACCACTGGTATATACAAGCAAACATGCTTCAGAAATGTTTAAAAATCATGGCATGAGCAAATTATTGACTCATCCATGTTTTTCAAATTATTGTTTCAAGGTCATAAATTGAACAATATGGAAAAATTAAACTGTGCATACTGTACAAAGTACATATCTACATCAGGTGAAATATTCAAAGAGTAATAATAAAAAATGAATAGATAATAAATCTTTTTTCTTAAAGGCATAAAAAAAGGTTCCCCTTCACTTTTGATTCCTCAAAGATGAAAGAAATGTTTTCCTTCACTTTTGATCCCTTATGGGGGGGTGCTCTTTTGTATTGACCCCTTAGAGGGAGGAAAAAGTCTCTCTTCACTTTTGACCTCTAAAAAGAGCTCCTTTCACTTTTAACCCCTTAATGGGGGGGGGGTCACCTTTCACTTCTGACAGAGGAAAAAGCCTCCCTACACTTTTGACCCCTTAAAGAATTATGAGTAAACATATAAAATAAGTAGACATGTATACATGCATATTGAATCAAAAGTAATGTTCTTTAGCATTGTTTTTACATTGTAAATAAAACCCTTGAAAAAATTTTTTTCTCAAAACATTTTACCTTAAAACTTTCTTAGGGGTCCATTGAGTATCCATGCTAAATAAGTTTTCATTTCAAGATCCATGCCAGAAGATATCTATAATCAGTTAATTCTTCATAGTTAATTTGTCCTTGCATTATCACTAGACTGCCTCTTCCATCAAACCAGATAATACGCCTTTTTTTTTTTGCACTCCCTGACCCATTAAGACAGATTGCCAGATATGCTTAACCAACACTTTTTATTCACTAGTCCACATAAATCAGTGTATAATAATGATAGTTTTTATCTTATAAATTCAGATAAAAAGGATCCAAACTATTTCCTTGAAGAAACAGCCTAGACAAACAGGCAGTATAAGATATCATATCAGTTGAAGCTTAATTACAAAATTCTGCTTGTATAAAAGAAAAACTGTTGCATTTGAAATGTTTGAAACTAAATTTCTTGGTTTTCAATTTACCTTCCATTTTTGTTTATTCATTTACAGTATGTATCTTTGATAAATGCACCTATATCCGAGAGTTTGGCTTTGAGGGTCCACATATTGTTGGATGGATTGAAAAAGATGGTAAAAATGGTGCCACTAGTGAAGACGAAGTTGTCCGAATGGATGACAGAGTAGAACCAGGAGTCGTCATCCATGTTGCTTGCACAACTTGGTAAGTTTTAAACTCTTTTGTTGAATCTGGCTTCTATTCAGTACAAGAATATTTCCAGTAAGTTTTAAAATTCAATGAATCAATATTCTCAGTTATGGTTTCAAGTAGAATCACTTTTGCCAGTGAAGCACATATCAACACTTATTACCATGCTATGAAAAATGTAAATTTTCTGATTCACTAATCAATCATATAACATACATCTTCTCTTTATAGTTTAGATTTAAAACACTCTAAAGCCACTTGCAGTCAGCTTTGAGCTCAATGTCACATCACATCCTATTTATAAAATTCATATTGAAATTATTTGCTTATTCCTCTTATTTTCTTATATCAAGAACTGAAATCAACAGTTAATAGACCTGAAGTCATTACCTTTGGACAGACTAAATCATAAAGTGTGATAGGTTGTATCTTCAATTTTTTCAAAAATATGCATGTCAACTTTAAATCAGGAAATATTAATATCTATATTTACTTTTTCTTTCCTTAATAACATGGGTTGGCAGTCTTTTTTGAAGGTGGGATGGATTAGAAATGTTTATATGTATTGTGAGCCAAAGCAAATTAAAAATGAAATAATGTTTTATTTCAATGATTTTTCCATTATAGGAGTATATACCAGGATACCTACATAGACTTCAATGTACTATCAATCAATGAGAACTATGAAATTCTTCTTTGGAGACAAAATATTGTTTAATTACAATTCAAATTTTGTGTATTACAATGGAATAACAAGAATACTGCTCGTTTAAAATATTCTAACTATAAAACATGAATTCGTTTGAGGCCACTGCAAAAATAAGACTTTTGCTCTATTTTTTAATACTAAATTTTATTGCTTGATAAATAAGGAAAACAAGGAATTTTTTCTATGTAACATAATATATTCAATGAAGTTGTTGGGCAAAATCTGTGGGCCATTGTTTGCCAACCTCTGCTTTGGAACAATGGTTCTCAAGAGTCAGAGATTACATTTTTTCTCTTGCAATCCCCTCATTTAGCAAACTTTTTCATAATTACATTTTCTGTTATAATTTCTTCTCCTGACTAAAATTCCAACCCTGACTAAAATTCCTCCCCTCAAAAAACTCCTCCCTGTCATAAAAATACTTTTGCGTACTTACAGAAGATTTCTAAACAGGTTAAGGCCATATTTATGATTTTGACTGAGAAAAATATTGATTTTACCATAATTGGCGGATCTGTCACCAGAATAAAGTCGAGTTTTAAAAGTTGAGATTTCTACTGTATGCTTTTGCTTTATTCATTTGTACCTTTACAATTTATGAATGGTAAAGAGCTTGTTAATCCAAAAGTCTATGGTACAAGATTTATGGGATTTGGGGACCAAAAGGGTTGGGGGGTCAGCAAACATTATTTGCAGTCCACTAGTGCCCCTAGCCATTACAATTGGCAAGGGATAACTGTGTATTTATCTTAGATTCTATAAATGAAATAGCAAAACATAGAAGATGTTAAAGAAATCAAATATTTTTGTTTTATAAAATGTACATTGACATAGACATATATATCAAAGTTACATGCAGAAGTTCCCAGCACTCTTTTTGAAAATTAGTTTTTTGCTGGAAACTTTTGCACACTCCTAATAATTTTCCAATGGAACCTTTAGTAGAATAGATATTTACTCACTGTTCAAAAAATAACAATATCTGAAGGTAGTTCTTATAGTTTTTCAGTTTTGTATTTAATAATCTACAAGAATTTTTTGTTATAAAACCTATTCTTATTAATGCCATTGAGTTATTGTGAGAATTTTCTTTGATAAGGTCTTTTAAGGCCAATAAATATCATATATGTTCAAAAATTACTTTTATTCAGTTTTATTTCATTTAGACTAAGAAATTCAGCACATAATCATTGCATACTTTAACTTATGATTTTCTTTTGTTACATTTTCACTAAAATCAATAACTTATATTTTAGTACTTGCAGAGATGGAAACATAACTTGTTATCAGAAAATATGTGGAGGTAAGTTTTCTTCAATCACTTGTTTCACATTTAAACTTTGAATCCCTTCCGACTCAAAATCCTCAATCTTAAGCAATAAAAAAAACAGCTTGTTCAAATAAATATGAGCAAAACTTTTTATATAAAAGATGGTTTGGCTAAATAAAAAGTATTGGAAATCACAAAGCATAACAAATGCCTTGTTATCTTATTTGCAATAAAATTTGTTTCTTCTGGCAAAATGTTCCTGTTTTTAACTCTCAAATTAGAAGCAAAATGTCTTTTTGATCAAATACTTATGACAAGTATTGTATATTTATGCAAAGATTGATTCATGGTCAATGTACATATGTTGATATGATAAAAAGATCAATTTTATCCGGTAGTAACAAAAGTTCTGTCTGGGATTTTTGTACTGATAATTGCAATAAATCATACTGCTACAATTAAAGAACTTGGCAAAAAATTTAATGTTAGCAGTCCAAAGCTTGGATCATGGGTCCCATGTGGCCTGCCTGTAGCAAATCACCAGCAATGTGCTGATTGTCATGACTTACTGCATTCTCAGCAGCTCCGGGAACTGTTTTTTTTGTGGGGAGGGAGGATACTTTTTCACAGTGGCTAAGTTGCGTTAATACTCCTATGTCCTAGCCAAAAAGCAACATTCATTCAAAGATCTTGTTGAAATCATCCATTGCAAACTTTTGAATGATTACCAAAGAGTCACAATGAAATTTACTGCCCATAACTTTGGTATTTGAAAACAGCTTCGGACAGAAAATGCATATCCTTAGTGAACAGAAAAAGAGTCATTCTTCATCCTGATAACACATGTCCTCATACTGCCTTAGTGACCAAAGATCTCATGAAGGCATTCAGTTGAGAAAAAATGATTCATTCATCATACATTTCCAACCTTGCTCCAATTGACTATTATTTGTTGACAAGCTTACAAAACCATTTTGATGGTTAAAGACTCACTTCAAGAGAGGAGATTGAAAATCACCTAGTCTCTTATTTCAGGTCAGAAATTGAAGGAATTTTACAAATCTGGGATCAAAAAACTTATTAATTGATGGAATAAGGTTATTGAAAGTGAAGAAGAGTTTGTTAATGAACAAGTGTATTTTTAATCATTACTTATTTCTGTTTCCAAATAATTTGAAACATCTCACAGAACTTTTGTTACAACCTGAAATAATCCTAGATTTTTGTTTGAGAAAATTAGAGTCAAACAATTAACCAAAGTAATGTTAATTACAAGAAACAACTGAGGATAATCCTGAATTTGATATATTATTCTTTCTGGCAAACTTTAGTAACCAAACGTTCTTGGAAGGCTATGACATGAAACTTATTGAATATAAACCATTTTCTCTCACTAAATGTTACATGTATCTTTATCTGTCAATAATATAATTATATTTTATTGTATGATTTGTTTGCTAGGTTGTATGTATTCAGAGTGGAGTCAGTGGACTGATTGCAGTAAAAGTTGTAATAATGGCCATAGAGATAGACAAAGAAGAAGAAATATTGACAATGGAAATAGCCCATGTGATCTGCCTCTGTTTGAAACTCAAGATTGTAATACAGAAATTTGCCAAGGTAAAGCTTTCTATGGTTTGTTAAATGTTTACATTAGTTTCACAACTTGATTATTTGCATATTTTTGGGGTTGATTTCATCTTTTAAATTGTTCCATGAAATAAAGACAACCTTTTCATTTTGTCATACTTGGATTTTATCATTTGTATTTGCAGACAGAAATATATTAAGTTTCTCATTTTGACAACTTTTGGATGATGTAGAAAATATACATGTAGATAGATCAAGGATATACAATGGTGGACCAAAATTCACTTTCTTACTTATGTATTCCAGAAAAATATAGAACAAAGCTAAATTGAAGTTTTTACTATGATGAAAATTAAAGAAATTATATATATAATAAGAGTCATATCTATCACAATTATAGCAGCCATCAGCCAAGTCTTTTGTTGTCAAGCAACACAAGCCATCATTAGGTAACTCAAATATACATGTATTAATGAAATAAGATACTGATCAATTTAGTATAGTTTTTCAATATTTATATATATAATTATATTTGAAATGTTAAGTTTAATATACATCTGAATTTTAATTTTCTACTTCTTTCACTTTTGAAGCTGAAACCCAGTGGAGTTCTTGGAGTAGCTGGAGTCAGTGCTCAGCCAATTCACCGAACACGTTTGGCTCGGCTGTACGTAAGCGCACATGTAAGCGTGGAATCACTGAAGAATGTGCAGGACAAGCACTAGAAACAATACCCTGCATATCTTCAAGCCAGGCTCCAGGTCCATATATTTATTTCAACATTATTGCTTATTGCTTTTTCACTATTAACCTTTGATTTTGATAGATAGTTTTTAAAAATTATTACCAAATCTGACTGAAGCCTAAATTTTTATATTTAAAGAATTACTTTTGGTAAATCTTGAAAATAAACCAAAAACAACAAAAAAATTCCAAATATACTCATCAGTATATCAGAATGATAATAAATAACTGATTGTCTAAAATCTTGAGATGAGATGTGATGATAATAGATTATTTGAATAAGTATTGAATCACCGTAGCCCCGCAAATGGCCTGTCTAACCAACAAGCCAAATGGATGACAGTTTGTTCTTTCTTCGAGTGTCTGTGTAGGGGAGGGGATTTCCAGGTGCTCCTGATCATATTTTTGGGGCTACAGCCTGGAAAATTTGCATTAGTACACAACTTGGCATCATCTACAAATGTTTTTTTTTTGTTTTTTTTAATGTGCTTTTTTGTATCTCTTTGGTCATTTTGGGACCCACAATGCCTAAATCTTCAACTGATATTTTTTAGATGATTTTAGATAAAAGATTTGATTTTTTTAGATAATATTTTAGATAACTAGTTCTGGTACACGCCCAAGTCTTGATGATTCATTTATTCTAGTTAAGGATATGAAGTTTATCTTCATCTTTATTGATTTCACAATATTTGGCTAGTCTAATCACTTGAAGAGTGCTGTAGAAGTCAAAACATTGAGGCATAGGCACAAAGATGAGGATTCTATTTCAAATAAACTATCACAACACAATAACTGATCTAATCATTTTAATACTATAAACATTTTTGCAGTTCAAATATGCACCAATGGCCGAGTGTGGACAGAGTGTGCAAATAGATGTCCTATCACTTGTATGGATGTGCGGCGAAATGATGTGTGTGTTGAGTCAGATGAATGTACTCCTGGATGTCGCTGTCCAAGAAATCAAGTAGAGTTAATGGATCAATGTGTTCCTATTGAGAAATGTCCCTGCTTTAATAGCGATGGCGTATCTGTATTCAAGAATCTCCAAGTGACAAAAACACATCCATGCAGAGAATGGTAAGTTTTTTTCTATTTGTAATGCAATGAAATTTGTGATCTCTAAAATCATTTAATTCATTATCAGCTAAACAGAAATACACAAAACTAAAATAGTTTTAATGTTTAAAATTGATTTTGAAATATTAAACATAAAATGATAAAAACTTTACACACTTTTCAAGCAAAAACTTGTCTGCTGAAATGGCTAGCATGTCTGACTCATACACAGAAGGTCACTGGTATGATTCCTGCTATGAATAAAGATTTTGGAAAAATTTACCTGTGCACTCAGCAGCTAATTTAATACAGTTTTGTGATTGGGATGAAAGATATACATTGGCTTTCTTACAAATAGTTGCATGCTCCCAGGACAAAATTGAGCATGCCTTTGGCAATGGAAACATTTATACATTCTGTTGTGATGAGAAGAGAAGAGAAGAGTAGAGACCTGTTAGGTTCAGGTTATTCCTAGGCGTAAAAATGAAACATAGGAAAGAATAAGAATTTAAGGGACACATGGCATAAAGGGTCTGATGTCATTTTGTCTATCTATCACATGGAGCCTGATAGTTGACCAAGGTGGTTAGTCAGGAGAAGTGCAAGAAAGTGATAAAAGGGATGAAATGAAGAACACAAAATTTGCGTGATTGTCAAAAATAGTAGTTGCTGTATTCGCATTTAATAGCTATAAAGTTCTTGCAAGTACTCACATTGAGGAAGATAAGTGACAAGACAATATACATATAGTAATGGTCAAAGAAGGAACTATGTTGGCTACGAGTTTATCGTGAGGTAAAGGGAGATAACTGGCTCAAGATACCAGGGCCACATACAGGTAAAAGAAGATATGATAACTGGCTCGAAAGCCAGAACCAAATAAGCAATTGATCACATGTGTTTAGGGCTTTTATAGGGGGTCGTTGAAGGAAGTGACATTTTTTATATGTAGCTAAAAAAAAGGTTTCGCATGAAATTCCTGAAGAAAATATAGGGGTTGCCACACAGCCATTTTCAGAGACAGTTACAGAAGTTTGCACTCGTTGGAAAATATCCAGGGACCCACAGCTCAATTTCACGCAATTTTATTATTTTATTGACAAATCTATGTTGTTGTTTGCTGCTATATTCTCTTAGAAACTGCCTTTTGAGTTGATATAAAGTTCATCAAATCAAAGGCAACAAGACATTTATTCTGTCCATCTCTACCAGAAAAGGTGCTGCCTTTGTATATTTTGATGAACGCAGAAAACTTGTCTATGTAAGTGTAGAGCCCCTCATGATTTTAATCAAGAATCAAATACAAAACCCTTCTTTTAGCTAGATATCAAAAACGTCACTTCCCACAATGACTTCCTATAAAAGCCCTGAACTCACATGGTCAATCACTTATTTGTGCCAACACCTCTAGCTGGTAACGCCCTTTTGGCCCCGGCACTTGCTGGCAGCTACTCTTTCTCTTTCTCTCTCCCTAAGATTGGTATAATTTCACCAACCTTCTGGTCGAAATGACCTTGACTATTTTTTCACTGTGACCAATCTCTGTACTAACTTTGCAAATTTCAGTTCACCAATATTGAGGCATCTTTCGTACGCACAGCTACAAAGCTATTCAAACATGTCCTGACCACATGCTCCAAATGTGTATACACCTCAAACTCTCATGAATGAAATGGCAATGCTTTTTACTATCTGATAGTCACAATGATCTGTTTTGAGAAGCTTTAGGAAGCACCCACGGATTAAACTCCACGTGTTCTCCACCTTAGTCTGTCCATTGTATGTTCTCCAGCATCAGAGAATGGCCGCACACAATTTGGCAATTTGGCATACACACTGAACCCAGTCTCCACAACCGTTCCTTGGTACGCACCAAGCCTTATGGATTCAAAAGCAGTTCAGACGCTGCTACTTTGACCCCAACAACTTTATTATCATGACAACAAAGCTCTTGCCTTTTGCTATCTTTTCTCTTCTCTTGTCACGATCAATCGTATTAATGTTATCATTACATGTACTTTGTTTTCATTTGTTGTTTATTATTAATCTTCCAGTATCAAACATAAATTTTATTTGTCCATCTAAATACTTGTACGTGTCCTTTTTACTGTGCTTCATCTCCGTGTCTACGTTTATTCTTGGCACGCATTCTCTCTCCCTTCCTTCCTTCTTCAACATCTCCAGTGATGTTGGTGCTAACACCTAACCACGTGGAAGCAATATCCTCTGTTTCCAACATCTTCACACTACCCATTCCTTTACCAATCACAATATAAAAACCATACATACCTTATATAAGATCATAACTTTCAATACCCTGTACTAATCAAAAACCTTCTTGATCTTGAACAAATCTAGTGTTGGTGAAACAATTTACATGGTGCAATGAAAAGGAAAAAAAAAATAGAGCTCTAGAAGTAATAGTTTTATAAATTAGGGATGAATAATTCCATGTTTTTTAGTAGCATATTGAAAAACAGACTACTATTACTGCAAGTATGGATTCTTGTCTTATAACATTCAAACCCCCTGGAAAAAAATTTATTAGGCAGGAGCATAAGAAAAAAAAATTCCCCTCAGACTCACAAGACACCCAAAATTCTAGATATCCTGAGAAGATGGCAAGAGTTGTGGGAGGGGGGAGGGTGACCAATGTTGCCAATTTAGTATATTTCTTGTTTTGGCAGTTGATAAGATTTAACAACATTTAATGCTATTTTTAGTGCTATTTTCCAGCTATTTTAGATTAATCTAGCCATTTTCAATTGTTGGAAATGGCTATAAAAAGGGCTAACAGTATTCTTTTTGTGCATTCACCAAGTTATTACCCCAGATGACATCAATCCTGGGAATGCCACTGATGAAGTGAGAGGGGAGGAAAGGAAGGTAGTTTAATAAGAGGGTAGGAAGGAAAAGTGGCTGATGGCTGCAACTAATACTAGGAATATGATAGACACAGCTCTTATATATGATTTGGTTTGGGATGATTTGCTGGTTGAGCTCTGAATGACTTGTGTGAAAGAGTTTTTACTCATTTTTTTTTCTTGCTTTTGCTTGTTTTTTCAGTGTTTGCAGTGTCAATGGCAGGATTGTATGTCAAGAAAAGCCAAATTGTAAGCTGAAGAGATCTATTTTTTCTTGCAAAAGATTAGATAAAATTAAATTATATTTCTATACTTATTTCTAACTAGATAAAGACTTCTCAGTATCAGAATGGTTTCCTTAAATAGGAATGTTTTTAGTTGAATATCATTTCAAATATATCTTTTTGATTTAACTTGAAAGTTTTTAATATCTGATAATGTTAAATCAAAATTTTTTCTATGATTATATTTTGATTTTTGATAATTGAACTTTATATGTAATTTGGTATGTAATTGTATCCAATTTTTTTTCCTCAGATGTAACTTAGTACATTAAAGTATTTGAAAAATTCTGAAATATCATAAATTTAAAATTAGATTTCAAAACTTTTATTGCATTTTGTTGGCAAGGAATAATGTAAATATGTAACAACAGATGACATGGTAAAGCTGCATAGAAAGAATATAATTACCATTTTATGGCTAATCTTTGGTATCTGAAAACAATGGAGAACCATATCCTTTATTCCATATTTCCAAGGACCAAAGACACAAATTTTTTCCTCATGTCTCTAAAAAATTTACCTTACAGGCTGAAAATCCAAAGGAAGCAATCCAGAAACTTGTATATGATACATGAAACACTGTACTTTGCTTTGTGTAAAATAATATTTCACTAAAATTCATTGAAACTGAGCAGCACTGATAGGATAAGTAGACTTGACAAAGGAACAAATCACCATTTTTATGCTACTCTCAGGTTAAGCATTACATTATCACTGGTAGTATATTTTAGAGGTAATACAAGGTAAGGACTACAGTTTTGTTGTCAATAAAGGCTGAATTATGGAACTGGAGTATCTAGGCTAAATGAAACTATACATTTTCATCTGCTATATCCATGGAATATTGAACTGAAATTTGTTTCCCTATCCAACATTATTATAAGAATTATTTTTAAATCCCTAACTGAGAAACAAGCAAATGAATCTATAATTCACAAAGCAATCTATGAAATATTTTGATTGAGTAGAGTGGAAATTACCAAGATCTCTTTTTTATGTTGATCTTTTTCCTTCTAAACTTATGCAGATTAAAATTGAGTTTACTTTTGATATGAAAAAAAAACAATACAAGATTTAAAATGTCATTTTCCAGGTTGTCTATGGTCTGAATGGTCAGAATGGGGAGCTTGTAGCAGTTCATGTGGTATTGGTAAGAAATATAGATACAGGTGAGTGTCACATCACTAAAGTTAGGAAAAATTTATTACCAAGTGAACCTCAATACAACTGATACTACCTCATGTGATTTACATTCATAAACCTATTCATTGTCGAGGGCTATATTTGCTATTTCAGTCTGATGATTGTTCTATAAATCAATGATTATATAGTTCAAAGCTGTTACATTAATGATCAGATAGAAAATGTTTATCAGAGTTAAACAATGATTTGCTTGGCCAGTGCTAAATGAGAAATCATTCAGGAGTATGATATAAGTAAAAATCAGCATTCTTCATGCCTTAATATACCTTGGAACACAAGTTTTGTCAGATTCTTCCCCCTGAAATACATTCACCACAATCAAAAACTGATAGGATGTCATGTGTGTGAAAAAAAGATTGTGCGTTTTCTCTTTACTAATTTTCAAAAAACTTTACTACTTAAAATTCCACCACCTGCTGCATATTGTATATCGGTTTCTGGCACATTTTTTGTTGGGATAGAATCTTAGCAACAGGGCTAAATCATACCTAAAGACCATCAAGGAAAAGAATTGTTGCCAGTTTTTCTTTGATCCTGAAATTGAAAATGGATGACTGAATATACATCATTTTATTTATTTATTTTTCACTCAGTCACTCTATACAAAACACAGGGCCATTTTAGGTATAGGGTTAAAGTAATTTCAGGAAAGCTGATCAAGTGGAAATTGCAACTGGTATGTGGAATGATCAGAAAGAGTGGATGGAATTCAGGACTAGTCCGACCACTCTATGGTCTCTGTCAACATTAACGTGTTCTGACTGGAAAATCTCTAACTGGTGGAACGAGGTGATGGAGCTGATCCTTGCAGTGCCAGGCTCGCTACATCATATCGATGGTAGAATGGTTGGATAGATGAGAATAGCACATCACCAACTAATTCATGTACTCAATTCTGCACCCTATCAAGGTTAAATAACACTTGCTAGGTAAAGCCTGCCCAGATATGTGAGCAGTATTCCATTTTGGGTTATATCTGACTCTTGTAGAGATACAAGATGGCAGATTGAGTCATATATTTTCTAGAGCAGTATAATGAACGTATCATTTTTGCCACATCCTAGGCAACAGATGAGAATAGGAGTTCCACTTTAGATCTCCTGTGAACTTAAGGCCAAGAAGTTTATCAAAGCATAGGGCTACCTGGAGAGAGGTTCCATCCATCTGAATTGAGAGTCGTTGCGATGATAATGGAAAGACAGAGACTTGGTTTTAGTTTTATTGAATGACACAAGGTACTTTTTTCTCCCAATTAACTGTCAAGGAAAGATCAGATGCCATATCCTGGTGATTAAAGTCTCCAGAAGAATGCTTAGAAATCATGGTATCATCGGCAAAGACATTAACAAAATATTGATGATATTGTCAGGCAAGTTATTTATAAACATTAGGAATAGAACAGGCCTAAGGACTGAGTCTTGAGGTAAACTAGCATTGATACCATAAACACTCGAGGATTGGCCATTAACAGCCACCTGCATGGTTTTCCCAGACAGAAAGGACCCTATGATTGAATGTTTTCTGCCAGATGCCATAATTGGTGAGCTTGTGAAGCAATCCCTTGTGCCACACAATGTCAAAAGCCTTATAGATATCCAAAGCAATAGCACGTACGACAAAGGTGCTATCCAGTGCTCCACTGATTATGAGGGTGATAAGAGTCAGCATATCAGCAGTGGATCTGAAAAATCAAAAATCTTACTGGATGTCACTTGAAAGATTATCTCTGTCAAAATGAGATAAGACGTGTCTATTGATTAACTTCTTGGTTCACATGAGACTTATAGCAGATGGAAAATACGTAGTTTCATTAAGCCTAGATATCTCAAGGCTAATCTGTCAATATTGAGAGGGGCTCAAACATTCGATAGCATTTTTGAAAAGTGGACAAACAGAATACAGCTTCCATGAACTCAGAAAATGCCTCTTCTCAAGACAACTGTTGAACAACTTTGCTAACATTGGGAGGCGACTTTTTGAGAACCACCACTTGAATGTTATCATGTCCCATAAGCCTTACCTGACTCCAGACTGCAGATGAGCCTGGAAACCTCCTTAGCTGATACCTTAAAGTTGCTGAGTGAGTGATCAGTACAAGATGGAAAGTCAGGAAGTGGATGTCCTCGGTTGTTTAGAGTTGAGTTAGATGCAAAGTTTGTAGCGAAAACCTTAGCTTTTTCTGAGGATGTTGAGACAATCTGCAGTCTATTTTTAATAGAAGGAATAGGCAATTTGCCTCAATTCAGAACTTTCCTGACCAGTTCTAGCTTGGACTGATTTGGCGTAAATGGATTATGCATCCCTTAGAAAACCACTGGCAATGGTTCCTTGCAGTTCTAAAACAGTAAGAGTTTCACTGCACATATTCAGTTGGTAGAAGTGGTAAAAATGATTACAGTGGGCTATGGTAGCAGCACACTTTGGGCTAAAGCATGGTCAATAGCTTTTGCTGATATTTTTTGTGTGGGATGAAGTTTTCAATGCCAGCAAATATCCAGTCAGAGATGAAAGAAGCAACCTTGGACGTGCGGTATTTGAAGGTTTTAATAGGAGCATCTGCCATGAATGATCAAAAACTATCCCAATCAACTTTAGAGTATCTGTACAGAGTCTGGTGGAAAAGGACATCAGAAGACCCTTTGCACCAGGCGTTAATGTTGACAGAGACCATAGAGTGGTCAGACTTACCCAGTAAAGGTATCACATGATCAGTGCAACAATTTTGACTGATGGTATGAAAAAAGTCCAACAAGTTTGGACATTGGCCAATAGCAGCAAGAACACAGGTGGGCTTGTCAACTGAGTAAGCTTGTAAGCAATGGAAAAGTCAAATCAGTATCTCTCTTCAAGGTCAGTTCTATTAAAGTGAACCACATTTCATGATGGACACTGAAGTCTTCCAATTATGATTCAAGTCATTGTGCACGGATCTATCTCATAATATAACCATAAAATATTTAGTAAATACTCACAGGTTTCTGTTCATGTCATAAACTAAAATTACGTATTATATATATATACATAGATAGATTTTGTCTATGACAATGGTATACCCTTGTTTTGCTTTATACAGCTCATCAGAAATCTGATAAGCTTAATAAAGCAGAATGAGGGTATACCATTGCCATAGAAAAAATCTATGTATTTAATCTATATATTGTCTCTACTCTAAGTATTGAGCACTGTTGGAATAAAGATTTCTCGGATTAATGTATACAATTTGTGATATATACATATATATATATATAGTTGTTGAAGTTGAATATTAACTTGAAGAACGATCATTATTTAGAGCTTTTGTGCTGATTGAAGGAAATAATAGATTTATTGATTTTCGTATAAATAGAAATATTTTAATTGTTTTAATAGATTTTTTTTTTTATTTCATCAAAGAAGATTTTTAACATAGGGATATTATAATAGCTTTAAATCAGTGCTTAACAAATTATTCTTTTTTCTTCTAGAAATCTTCTTGGTGGTTCTTCAACCACTTGCAGTCCTTTCAAGCAACATGAATCAGAAGCCTGTCAACAAAAGAAATGTCCCCCAGACTGCAATTTACGTGGCAAATTCTATTATCACAATGAAAAAACAAGAGAAGATGAGTGTCAAGTTTGGTGAGTTTTCAAACAGTAAAAGTAAAGATTAAAACATTACATGTTTAAGGAAATTTATTTTTTTAAGATCCGAAATTTAGAGTATGTTTTTTACACCCAAAAATACACTATACCAGTAAATCCCTGTTGAAATATTCACAAATATATTTGAATTTCTATGAGATGATTTTTTTTTTTTAAAGAAATTACTAGATTCACTTAATTGGAAGAGTCCATTATTTCAAATGGTGGGTGGGAGATATATTTCATAATTAAAATTGTTTCCTTCAAGTAGGAGAGTCAATTGTTATGGACAGAGAAACAGAAAAAAAAATCACTTTTTATTACATAAGTAGATTATACCATATTATAGAAACAATAGATTTAATGTTAGAAATATTTCTCTCAGATATTCAGTGATCTGATTGGTCAGTCTGAAGAACTTGAAACAGTTCTTCTGATATAGATAAGAATTGTAGTAATCTTACTATTTTTTTTCCTAAAATCATTCAAAATATAACTGTCATGAGTAGAAAAAAAACAGGTTGAAAGTGAATCAACAAGATTTAGTTTATATTTTCCTTCAGATTATTAATCAAGGCATAAACAGGGAAAGCTGGGGGGAAAAGATAACTACTGAATATGCTGGATTATAAGACAAATGGTTTACAAGGGTATTTGGAGGACTACCATCCACTGCAACTCATCCAAGCCCCATGACTGTCTATGAGCTTCAGTTAATGGACCCCTAGTCATAATACCAGTTCATTGGTCACAATGTAATATTTGAAAGTTTTTTGGTTAAATTAAATGCCCATTTTATATACCGGAATGTAGAGTTTTCATGATATGTTAAAGCGTTAAGCTTTTAGATAAACAATTCATAGGAAATGATGAAAAAATATCTTTCTAATTTGTATATATTCTATCAACAGCTACTGCAAGGAATTCAAGGAAAAATGTGAACCTCTACCTTTTGCAAATGGTAAGTTGAGGACTTTACTGCACTTTGCAAAAAAAACAACTTATATCTGTTGGATTATTCAGCATTAACCAATTTAGAATAGCTCTATTATTAACACTTGTTGGCCAATCCAGTTTTTACAAAACACAGAGAAACATTACATGAATCAAATGAAGATGAAAAATTCAAATTATTTTAATACAGAAGCAAAAAAATTTTTTTTCCCAGCAAGTGTTTCATGTTCATTTTTCAGTTAATTTTATCTACATGTATGAATAACAATATAATTAGAACTAGGCATTAGCTAGCCTTCATTCTGGCTTTCTCTACTGAAAGGATTTTTCGATGCTAAGTATATTGTACAAATTTACTTCCGTAGCTTTTGCGGCCAGATCAGTCTTTACTGATAACAAATAAATAAGTTGAAAATTAGTCATAAACATAATTCTGACTATTAGTTATTTGGTTATAGGAAAATCAATAGGAACAGACTGCAGTAGACATAAAAATCTAAAATGAGATGGATACTGACAGTAATATTACAAACTATATCAACAGATTCAAGGCACAATTCATAATATAGATTTAGTAATACAAGTATAACAAAACATTTGGAAGACCAATTTTAATGAATTTCATTTTATTTCCCAGCAACAGCAGGATGGAATGAATGGAGTGAGTGGAGTGCGTGTACTCGATCATGTCATGGAGGTATCACATATCGCACACGAGCTTGCATGAAACCAGCACCACATTGTGGTGTTAAGCCTTGTGAAGGGTCCCCCCTCGAAGAGCTTCCTTGTAACCAAGATATTCCATGTAAGTATAATCTTTGGACTTATCAAAGCAATGAAGAGTGTGAGACATAATTACTTTGGTAAGCGTTAGTTAGACTATCAACAGTGCTAGTAAAGTAATTACCTTATATTCAAGAGCAATTTTTTTTTTAATACTCAAAACTCACAATTTTTAACCAAATACACCAGCACCATATCAATACTTACAATTAGGCAAGATTTAAAGAAATTTACTGCTTTTAACAATGAGTAACTGGAACTATAATTGGATAATTAATATTTGCTTTTGCAAAACCCAGGCTTTGTGATCGGGGCTTGTGCAAGTGTTCACCAATAAAATTTCCAGTTCTCAAGGGTTATAACTATCTACTCCAAATTGAAGTAAGTGCGGATTAGTATAATGCATGCTGACATGGAAAACAGGATCAACAAACCAAGCTTGAGTTCTGGATGACTCTGCATTCACAACTATAGGTAAATAGCAGGACAGTTAGAGCCCTTTGGCCTTTTTAGGCAGCCCATCTAAGAGAAGGTTACTCTGATAGGAAAAATGACCTACAGCTTTGCAGTAGCTATAACTGGTCCCAAGCCTGGGTAAAGTAGGGTTGGGCATGGGGCTAGCTACTCCACCTTTTAAGAAGAACATTTTTGTATCGAGAGAGTTATGCTAATGAAAGACTTGAGCTGATACCAGAGATCATAAAAATGGCCTTATAGCAATGAGCTAGGCAATGCATTCTATTCTTTTAGGCATCTTTATGCTGTAGTAGATCATAATGTCATTTATTTTTTGTTTACTTAACCAAGATTATCTCCACCCCATTAAAATGTGTACATAATTTGATTGTTAATAACTGCTATTATAATTTTCATGAATTAAAAAAATTATAATTAAAAGCAAACATTACAATAAAAACTAGATGTGAATACATTGTTGTACATTAAGATGTTGCACTATTCAGAATGTCTAATAATGTATATCTATTCCACAAAAAATGGCTTCAAAAAGAAACCCTACTAATTGGTGACCCTTACTTACCAACCAACTGGCATGATTTTATTCTTATTATTTTCATTGAAGGTCATGGATCTTCTGATATAACTGGAAAACCAAATAGGTGCAAAAGCCAACATGAAGTCTATTTTGAAGAGAAAGTCTGTGAAAAGACTTGCCGTAACCGTTTCAACAAGGACCCTGATGAAATATGTAGAAGACAAAGTCAGTGTGTTTGTGCCGATAACTTTTACAGAAGTGATAATAACTCATGCGTTTATAAAGATGTATGTGATGTGTGTAAAGTAAATGGAAGAACATACAAGGTAATCATCATTTACATGATAAATTCCTTTTTGCCTTTTTTATTACATATCATACAGAACAGAAGAATCATCATATTTATATCTTAGCTAGCATAATACCCATCAAAAATGATTGGATCAGAGTATGTGTGCACTCCACCTACAATCAAAAGGCCACTCCCTGGGATCAAAGTGTAGTATCTGTTTGCAGTACATGCCTTGATAGCTTTGCGTCAGTGCAATGACGTGGCTGATTATGGCCTCCTGAGGCTTGATATTGCCTAGTGCAAGAGGCCTAGGACTTGTCCTGTGGCCTCAAAAAATAACTCAGCCCAGTCTCTGGTGAGCAGTACACCCTTGGGCAGCACCATACCATCACACTAAAAGGGATGGATCAGGCTTGCCCAAACACCTACGCAACATTAGTCGGAGGCCATTTTTTATTCATAAATATATTGGCACAATGCAAAATGTACTTTTTTTTTTACAAAATGAAGATACAAGTGTATGAACATTTATACTAATTGAACAACCATAGCTATCAAAGATGGTGAAGGGTTCTATCCTTTTCTATTTGTGTGTTCCACTGCTCCTGGCCATATAGTTTGTCTTCAGGCTTGGAAACTGGCATCAGTACCCTCCTACACCCCTTCTAAAAAAAATTCTTTTCATTTTTAGAAAAAAACTCTTTTGATCTCTTTGGGGCCTTATTTTGATGAGTTTATTAATAACATCTAGATTCTCCAGAATCTAGATGTTTCTAGATTTTTTCTCATTCTATTTTAGATGTTTTCCAATGGAAAATACCTGAGATATCATAAATAGAATTTGTTCTGACCATTTTTATTCTTCGATTGAATTTTTTTACATGACTTCAAAATTTGATGCTACAGTTGTTCAATTATTGACTGCGATGACTTGTTTTCATCAATGAGCATCATCAAATATTCTTGAATAACTGATAATTATACTTTCCAATGAAAATTTTCATTGAAATTCAAGACTGGACATCACATTCACCTTAGGATGACTGGAGAGTTGATGAGGTGAAACTCAGTGATAAAAAGTAACCAAAATAAGGATACCAACGCAAAAATATTATTGAATAATATATCACATTTTGAAAAATGTCTCTTTGCCTCCAGCAGTTGTTTTTGTTTGTTTTCTTTTGTTTTTTCATTGAACTGCATAAAATAATGTAACATTCATCTAAAGCGGCATCATAATAATTGCCCGATATTGTAATAAAGATGATAATAATATTAGTGGAGGTAAAATATGAGAAGTGGGGGTTAAGGTTATTTATTGATCAGAGCAATTGTTACTGGTAATAGATGATATATTTGCTTCACTTGTTATTGCTTCTCATACTATACCACAGACTTGATAATAATGCCTATTTTACAGCATGGTAAAATTTGGGAGGCTTTGGATGGGTGTGAGGTATGTCAATGTGTAGCAGGCTCCCCAGTATGCAAGAAAATTTGTGAAATACCTGAATGTGCTATGGTAAGTAACCAAATATTTTCTAAAACAATTTTAAGTTGGATAAGATCTATTTTACATAGTATGACAAAATGCAGTTTGTATGAAACAGAAAAACTACCCAGAAAATACTAAGTATAGAAGTTGATGATCAAAAACAATAACGAATTTTAGGTAGTGGTAGATTTAAGACATACAAAACATGTAGGTGTGTGTAATGCACTTATGGAGTACACCAGCTGAAATACTCAATGAAAAGTAATTAAGATGAGGATACCGATCTGGGCAAATTGTTGAATGGAGGCATGGAATATGTAGGATATTTGACCTGTTCTCATTCTAACAATTAAAATGATATTTCAGTAAAGCTAAAAAGATCATTCCGTTTCTGAGTCAGTGTCCTCACTATGGTAAGTTCTCCTTAAACTGAAAATCATATAACAGTAATATAAAGTATTGTATAATCGTAATTGCCGTATTATTATAGAATGAATAATACATAAAACCAAATCAGACTTTACTCAACAGAAAAGAAATTCCATCCTGGAAATGAGTTAGTTACTTACACTAGATTTACATATTTTAGGGGGTTGTAATCAATAGCTTCTTTGGAAACAGGTGCTAAAATTTATCAGCCAATAAATGCTGTCTCTGTACATGAGAAATTTTATTAAAAGAATCAGAGACAATTAATTGGACTTAATACAAAGAGAAAGTATGCTTTTTAGAGTGAATTCACACCAGAAAATCTTTATTTATTCCTAGAGTTGGAAAATGGGAAGAAAAAAAAAAAAAGCTGTTTTGAAGAAATCTTTTTTTCTTTTCCTCAAGTAAAAACAACTCAACTTGTCAACTGCAAATTTCTCATTCTTATGAAGAAAAAGTCAATTCAAGATCTAGACATTCAATAATCTATAACCCACCCTCCTATCATGTAACATCTATGAATTGAATAAACATTTAATCTTCTGATCAATTTCTAAAATTTTCTAATTTGCCTATTCTACATTAAACTTGATGCAAGCCATATTTTCCTTGAAACACCTAAACCTGTTTTATTCATTAATAGATAATAATGCATCAGAAAATGCTCTAATTTAGAGCCCTAAATAGTTATATCATCTTTCATTAGAGAGAGATTCTAAATAGCCAATAAATATCATATCAAAATACTTAGGTTTCTATCATTTGTCTCGTTTCCTTTCTTTAACCTTTAATATGCATTCATTGATACTTCAGGGAAAACTGATGCATTCAATTTTCAGTGTATATTTACATATACATTATATTTAACACTAACACTTGGAAAATATTTGTTTCAGAATGAAAAGTTGGTCTTTCAAGAACACAATAAATGCTGTCCAAAATGCCAGCCAATAACAGGTATATAAAAATATAAGTCACAATTATATATACAAGAAGGAGAAATTGAATAATTATCTCCTTTAGCTTAGCTTTCATTTTATTTAATATTTTTATGCCGTTTGATTCAAGCCAACTGACAATTGTGATCCTGTAGGGATTAACTCTAATTTTGTGGTCCCTCAGACATTGACTCCGCTTAATTCGGTTACTCCTTTAATCCAGCAAACCCCTTCAGAGAACAAAGAAGATAAAATTGATTTCTAGGGTGATAGTGAATTGCTACCACAATTCATTATTTTGGTGATAGCCACTGTTTTCATTTATTTCTTTGGATTAAAAAAGAGAATGAAACATTTTCTTAGAGTAAATATGAAAACCAAATGGTTCAGCTAGATTAGAAAAAATCAAAATTTTTTCCAGGCCAAAATAGTTAATATTTTCTTGGAATCTTTTTAAACCTATTTTTGATGAATTCTTATAACAAAGTGAATACAGATCTTTTCAAAACAATTCTTTTTAGAAAGGTTTCAAGTGATATATAAGGTTGATATACAGAAGAAGACCTTTCTAATATATGATTCATATATTTCTTACAGAAGCAACTTGTGGCCTCCATCAGACATGGGATTATTTGCAAGACAGTTCAGGCGAGTGCCAATCTGAAAATAAGTTACACCTGACATATTGTAGTGGCGGCTGTGGAGACAGTATAGTCTATCCAATATTATCAGAATCTCCTGCTGTACAAAGCACAAACAATTGCAAAGCCTGCATGGGAAGCATAGCCAAAGTCAAAGAAGCCTTCGTTACATGCAGAGGGGAAATAAAGAAAACAATGTATTATCCAGAATTTTGGTGCTGCAAATGTAGAGAGTGTAATGTATGTGAGTATATATATTCATGATAAATACATATGATTTCATTATGAAATCATAATTCTCCTTAATGTTTTCTTTATAACTATACATAAAAAAACTACACATAAAGCACTAATCATTTCATTCTCCTAGGATCATTTAATGAAAATTATTTGACTATAATACAGGTATCTTTGTTTTTATAAAAGACCTACATTAGTATAGGTTTCACTGTTTCGAATGGCGTAAAGCAAAAAAGTAATTACCATTCACTCTAAAATCAATGAACCACTTCATACCACTGTTAAATGACAGTGGAACTCTTTTATAAATAAGATAAAAAATAATGGAATTCTTTTATAAAAATAATTTTTTGTATTTTACCTAAAGGTCAAAGGATGTAATTTCAATCAGAACTTATTTCCTTGATTCAAAATCCAATTTTATATGAATTTATGTGGAAAATTTTTTGAGTTTTCCTAGACCCAAAAATAACCTTTTATGTCTGCCTGCCTCAATGTCGAAGGTCAAGTTTTGTCTTCTGATGTGGAAGGCTTAAAATACAACAGAATGCTTGACCTTACACATTTTTCTATCATACGATTCTTTGTAGGCACTCAGAAAATCCTACAAACCTATCCCTAATCTACATACCCTTTCAAACATTTGAGTCACACTGATTTGCAATCAATGCAGCAGTCAATCATAGTGAAAATCTCATGCAAGGTTATTTTGTGAGTTGTGGGAATGCTCAAAAAATGTTCCCATATAAATCAAAGGTAATTGCTTCTTTACTTCACGCTACTTTAGCTTACTTCTACTTTCAGATAGCAGTGAACTGTATCATTCTATCATACTAGAATCTTTACCATATTTTGTTTGTTCCTTATAGAAGATCCTTTAGATAAAGGTCAATTTTATTAAGGTTCAGCTAATATTTCAATAGATTACAATAAAAATGATTACTTATTCAGTTTTTAGTTAGAAAAATAGGTTTTCAATCGTTTATAAAACTTTGCCTCTAAATAAAATTTTCAAGACATTGCACACAAGATGTTCAAGATGTTATTATACTTTTTAACTATTTTGCAGAAACCTAATTGACCACCTCCAAATAATTAAGAATGAATGAAATACAGAGAGTTGACGAAGGATTCATTTTATGCATTTCATATCACAATTAAATCTTTAAAGTAATAAATTCTATTTCCAATATATATATTTTCTTTTGCATTCTTTCTTTGAGAATAATTTTGAAATGTAAAACTGACTACTTGAAATTTTTATCCCTTTTTATCAATTAATATTTTCTACGCATATATCAATGATAATAAACAAGACTTCCTAAATAGCAAACTCAGCACTGCTGGTACAAAAACTTACTCAATGAAGAAGACCAACATCAATAAGGAAACCCGTGGAGGACAAGTGGCAGAGCTGTTTGAACAGGAACATTATAGAAATGGGGAGGATAGGTGACAAAGACGAAAGATCCACCAAGCCAAAAAGAAACAAGATATTCAGAAATGAGAACAGACAATGGAAAAAAAGTTTCAGGGTGAACTTTGGATGAGATTTGAATGATTAAGCTGTAACAATACATTTACTATTCACACAACCAAAACATTGCAAGATGAAGAGGTGAAAGAGTTGAGAAGGATAGAAAAAAAAATATGTGAAATTTTTGGAACTTAGCAATAAAGCTTTTGTTTGTCTTTTTCAATCAAGATTATGAATAAGTTTGCATTGTTTTACAAAATCACAAAGATACATCTCTAAGGCTACATGTTTAATAGAATATTTCTGAAAGTATAGAAATGGGTAAGTACACTCTATGAAAGGAAAAAAATTATGATCATTCTGTAAATCAAATGCCAATAAAGTAATTATGAATGTGGTTAGAACTTAAAATCACACTGCACTTTTAAAAACCAGTGGTTCTCAGTCCTAGGTCACAATCCTCCCATTTTTCTCCTAGGCTTACTCAATTGCTCCTTCATTTCACAAATATACTCTCCATTATACATTTCTCCACTGATTAAAATTTGTTTTCTTACAAAATTTGATAATCACTGTTACGGACAAACCAAGCATCCATACACTTCTTTTAACTTCATTTTCTTTATCTCTATTCTGAGAGTACCAGATGAGATTCTTAAATCATTATTTGAATATAAGCTACTCCTCCACTGCAATGACAGATGTCATTTTTACAGATTTATCATACTGCACAAAGTAAAAATGACTCTAAATTAATCAGTTAGAGTATCAGTAAAATAAGTGCATACCTAAGTAAGCGGGATCAATCTTCATGCAAATGGTGCGCATATATATTTTCTACAATACAAAGCCATGATAAAATATAGAATGATATAAAGCTTTTAAAAACTTGAATCCAAAAAGATAAAATAAGGTAAGTAAAAAATGTAAAAATATATATATTTATTTATATTTAGATATATATATATATATTTATCACTTTCTCTCGGACAATGTTGGAATGCAAGTTGATGAAATCCATTAATTCATCTTAATGCATAGAGCAAGGATGGAATGTCTTGGACAAACTTGGTCCAAAGAATTAAAATGTAAAATAAAAAATAATGTTTTGGTAATCGCTTTTTCCATGGAATCTCACATGTGTCTGTTGATTGCTCCATGAATTTTTCATGATATAAAAGTTGTTTTCTTGCCCTGAAAAAGAAAACGTACAAGAGATAAGATGACAAAGTACAACTACATATTTAGATATCAAATTAGACAATTGAATACATCCAAAACAATAAAAACAAAATGTTTTAGGTCTTAAATGATCATCCCTAGGGAAAACTTGCAATTATTAACTGAAAGAAATTCAGTGGTTTCTAGAATTTTGTGGGGTGCTGGGGTGCAGACCTCTCACAAAAGTGAAATTCCATGATTAACTTTTGTCACCACCCATCCAACTTATATACTTTGCTGTACAATTACAAAACTTGCACACAACCAGACACAAAAAACTGTAAATGCTAAACTAGAAGAGTACATCTTTAAAAGCTTTTCATTTTAATTTAAACAACCTTTCATTATTATTCATCTTTGTCTGGAAAATCCTTTTCTCTCTATTCAGTAGTTTTCTGTTGATAACAGTGTAAACAATAACATTGATTTTTTTTTAAAGGTTCAATCCTACATTATCTAATGAAAAAAATTGTTTAAAAGGGTTTGGGGCTTTTTTCTTCCCAGCAAAAAACAAGAAAAAGCTTGACAATATTTTTTTTAAATCAATCATGTTTTTTTTTTTTAGGGTGTTGAAGAATTTTGAGAAGTATGTGTATTTAGCAACTCTCACAGACTTATGGTGAAAAGTGACATGATTAAAAGATCTATAGCTTGAAATCTATTCATTGTATCATAATAATCTTTACGTTAATATAATAGAAAAATTGTAGAAAATCATCAACTCAAAATTATTTCTGTAGACAATATAAAACCGGAGATGACCGGGTTTGAAAATCTGTTTATATTCATGATCTGGTGAACTAGTAGAATTTTCATTGGTATATTTTAGCCCAATTTACACACGCATTTTAAAATTCACCAAAAGTATACTAATGGGCTGATTTTAATAAAATTTTTGCTATGTATTAACTTTTTGAATGAATTTTTTTATGAGACAAGTCTTTAGTGAGAAAATCTTATGGAAGTATATTTTTTTCAAGTCAACAACCCCCTCCTTCCTATTTTAATTTTATAAAATCTCATTGAAATGTTCTTTGGATCCTGGACAATATATACATTTCTATTAAGATAAATTAAATCCGTTGGAATTTTATTTGATCCTGCTCCGTTATTTTTAAATTGGCTTTGAATCAGAAAAAAAAAATGCAAAAGAAAAAAACTAAAATATTTTCTGTTCAAAAAGTGTTTTGTTGATTTTTTTTCATTAAAATACAGTACACTTTTTGTTTTTTGAAGAGAAAAATATCTGCTGGAATTTTTTTTACAAATTTTCTTGGAAATTTTCTCATCAAATTATTAATGTTTATGCTTTTTGGATCCTTATGAAATACAGTTATTCAAAAAGAGAGGTATTTTACTTCTCAATAAATACAAAGTTCAACAAATTTTTATGATTTTGTTGATATATTTTGATTATTTGTGTTCAATTACATACAATAGATTTTTTCAGTTGTGATAACACATAAATCAGAAATGTTATTTACCTCCCCGTGGTATGTATGAGTAGGTATCAATAGAATTTTGATGGCCTGTTGACATTTCCTGTTGTTTATAAAAATTTTAAATCAAAAACAAAAAATGCACAAACATTGGATATGGTAGGGGGAGCTAAAAGCTCTATTACTTGACCTTTGAACTATCTTCACCTGTAAACAACCCCCTGGTAAATAAATGTATTTTTTACCAAGTTTTCTATAGAAAGTAATTAATATTTTCACCAAATCCAGTCAATTAATCATTAAATTCACTTTTTTTTTCATCAAATTTCTCAGAGTTCAATTCTATTTTTGAAAGAATTCTAAAACTCGACTTCATTCTTCCATCAATTATGATGGAATCAATAAAATTTTTATCAAAAACATTAACATGGCCTTAAACTACTCAGAAGTCATTTTTTTTTCTTTTCTACAAACCTAATTTTATGCTATTTTCTTGCATTTATAACCCAAATTAAATTTTCAGAGATATTTGATTATTGCAATACATTTTAAAAGAGCATAAAATTAGTCCATGTGGGTTGCTAAGGTTATTGATACATCTCCTCAGTGAATCCTCTACACTCTACAAATCACGGCACAATGTCATTAAAACTCACAATGTAAAGTCACAAAAATAGAAGAATATATCTCAAATGATAAATAATTTAAATACAGCCCATATCAAAACTTCATTACTGTTATGTTTTCTTCAACTGGAGTTCAAATTTTATTCCAAGTTAACATTTAGTTACAATTTCAAATGCCATTTTTTTTAAGCTTGTCTTCTGCCCAATTATATGTTATTAATGAAAATTTGTATTTCTTCTTCTAAACAAATGTTTACACTTTTTTCATTCTTACAAAAACAATGAAAAAATAGTTCCAATTTTTTCAAGGGTCTGTGAGAGTAGTTTCCCTTTATTGATGAAAAATAAAACCACACACGATCAAGTCTATGAAATTGGAAGGATTACTGTATCATAATATTTCAGTAACACTAAAACCAATTACATGGCCATGTATTTTTGCAATCAATTAGAGGGGACCTTACTGAGCATGTATAAACACTCACTTGAAGAAATATTTTTATGAACTGTTCCCATTTCTAATGTTTTGAGAGAGAAAATCTTTCTAAACTAAATTATTGTCTTCTGCTCAGACTCTCAACCTCAAGAAGTGATCTAAGCACTCTTTGACTCTGGCTGAAAAAAAAGTTGATTGTTTTGTGTCTAAGGTACAAAAATTGTAACCATTTCAATATAGATTTTCTAGTGCGAATCAATCAACACCTCCTGAGACATTTGAGAGGTGATTTTGAAAACTCAACTTAATAAGAACCTGCCTAGGACTCACATGAATGCTCCAGAAAATTGCCAATAATCAAGCCGAACATTCTATCATCACTATTCGGAGGGGGTCTAGAAATGCACAGAAATTTTTCCCATATAAATTAATGGCAATTGCTTCTTCACTTTACACTATTTGAGCTTACAAAATGTTTTCATAGAGATACACTGCTTTCGTATATTGAAGGAAACCTCTCCATGGACAAGTAGTAATCCTAACAGAATCACTTTGGTCCTAAATTAATTAAAAATCAATATGAAATGAGATTTTACCTTTTGAGATGTCTAAGTTTCCTCCATTGACCAATTAATGTACTGTTCATTGATGACACTCTTCAAGGAATTCATATTTGGTCTGCTTGCCTCTCTAGAATAAAACAAGCCAACAATAGAAATGAAAACAAAGAACCTTAATGAAATGACCAATAAAGGACAGAAGCCAGGAAAGAAAAACCCATCAAGGCTAGGCATTAGGCACAGCAACCAAACAAGAACAGATATTTTTGGCAAAATAAAATAGATGTATATTTTAGTATAAATTATCAAAATTGATGCCCTAAGTAACACCAGTGCATTTTTGTGTTTGTCCCAAATATGAGCAAGTTATATCACTGCTCTTACATTTACCTAATTTAAACAGGTTTTGCCCTACTGTTGGATATTGACATCAACTCCGACCACTTCTTATTGGGTGTATAGATCAAGGAGTATAGTCAAGTAGTCAAGTAGCCTTGAGCTTCAAGTCTCGCTATTGTTTTTTGAGCTGGCAAGCCTTGTTCTGGAAACAGAGCTCAAACTTATGAACATGAGTGAGAGTGAAATTGTTCGTGAGCAATACATAGTGAACCAGTTATGGTTCAAGAGACCAGTAGTTTTTATTTTGAGTAACCAGAGAATAACATGGATGCAAATATATACAACAATCAAACAACCAGGTTTACGCCAATATGATATAAGCAACAAGGAAAACAGCAGATATAATAGCTATTCCTGTGAAGATTTGAATAAACTGTCAAAGCGAGACAAGTAAATTAATTATTATACACTTATTATTCTAAATACGTCATCAAATTAACTTTCTTTTCATGCAATAAAATTAAATCAAAATTTGAAAAAAGTTATGTTTGTGATACACTGTAAAATATTAAACTAAAAAGAAGAAACCTGATAATGCTCTTATAAAGACAGTCTTTAGTTATATAGCTACTTATTGTATAAACACTATCAGAAACTATCGTTAAAATCATTACAACATTGATAGTTGGCTGAGCATACATACACACTGCAAAAAGCATTGCCTGAAATACCATTCAATGATCAACTGATTAAGCAGTATATATCATTTATTCAATAATTCTTTGTTAATTCATGAGCAAGAAAAGGTGTGTTCATGCAGTGAAAAAATATCATGCAGTTCAACTTCTAAGAAAGAAAATGCAATCACACATCAAAATTGCAAGATGTGCTCTAATTTAGAGAAACATTGGTGAGTGAATTAAAATTCATTTTCAGGCAAAAAACAGTTTTATTGTTAATTTGGAATTTTCTGGACTGTGGTAATTCCATTGGTGCTGACAACTAAGATATCATTATTACTCACACATATATTCTGCAATTGAAGTTTATTATTTTCTTGAAGTAATTTATCACCTATAGAATGTATAGATAGCTATAATAACATGCAAAAGCAAATGAAATTAATATATCTGTTATCATCATTATTGATTACTTTTGCTATCTATCAATTTTCCTGTAGTCTGCTTCTACTATAAGTCATTTTTTTTAGCTTTAGACTTGTGAGGGAGGAATAATGAATAAATGGCAGTTATAGTAGAAGTTGAGTCCCTTTTGCTTCAAGCATGAGCAGCCTCTTCTATTTTTATTCTTGTTCATTACACAACAAGAGTTGGTGGGGATTGAATAGAGAATGGATGAAAGATATGAAGAGAATAGTAATCAGGAAGCATATTGGTTTTACATAAAAACAAGCAGAATAATAGTATAATTGTTAATTTTTGAACATATAAAATAATGAAAAATAGAAAAATGAAAATTTTCTCGTTGAGCATACGAAGAGAAAAAGTTATCATCATTATTCAAGGCATTAGTCATGGCAAAAATTGACAAACCAAACGCATTCAACTGCAAGCAATAAAAAAGCATTGAATTAAAGAGATTATTAGTGAAGTTTATAGCCATGCCTTTTTAATCACAATTCAATTGAAGTGAACACAAGTATCAAGATCAAGTAATAAATGCATATGATAATCTTTTACAATTGAATGCTATTGCAAGTGAAGAAAAAGAATCAAACCATTACATCTGTACAGCTTGTTAGCCCACTGGACCATTGTTCTTCAGTAGATTGGTACAATGGATTAAATAGCCCCTTCCATCTTGGACATCATCTCCAATAGCTTCCTTTGTTTTAGGCAACTTTCCTTGTAATATCATTTTTCTGGTGCAATGGGCTAAATAGCCTATTCAGATGTTATATTTTAAAACAATATATGAAAAATTTGTTTTAAAGTAAAATTATCAATTAATATTTTGTCTTCCGCAATAACTAATTTCATTGATTATGGTCAATTGTAAATAAACAAATAGATAAAATGTTAGTCATGACTTATGGTATATATCTATAATTTCATATTCATAAGATTTTAAAATATCATTACTTAAAAGCATGGGGAAATAATCTTTATGTTAGATATATTTCAACCATAAATTCAAACAAATCAGGCTTCTTAAGTAAGATTTGGATTTATATTCTGAGGTAAAAACCCTCTTTCACTTCTCAGTATCATAACAATTCTGTCACTTCTACTAATGGCATATTTTATATACCATTGGAAGAATCTGTCCTCTCACATTTCATTTCAGAATGATTCAAAGAATTGATTATTCTGCTAATTATATTGTCATAAATAGAATATCATTATAAATGTATAACATATTTCTGACTTATTAGAGGGGAAAAAAAGATTAGGAAACAACCAAAAATAAGTTTTGGGATTTTTATATCAATGATAAATTTGGTAAAAAATATTATGAGAACAGTCATTATTATTAATGGCAATATTAGTATTGGGAAAACCATGTTTATTTCAATTAGTCTTCGGTTCATTTCACGTACTATATATTTAGTTTTCAAACTTCTGACAGCAATAATAGTATTTTTAAGATAAGACTGAAATATTTTTGCTCTCTTCACAACAGTCATTTTCAAAGCAGCCTGTTAATTATAACCATTATTCATCCAGAACGTCATAAGACAGGTTATCATGTGGGAGTGTTCAAAAGCTAATTCTTCACTATATGTCTGCCTTTCTAAAAGCTATTTCATTGAACTTTTGTAATAAAAATGTCAGCATGTTATCAACAATTCTATGTATTAAAAAGAGAAACTAGTAGTGCTGTCAAAAGCCTTGAGAAAAGATTTATAATACAGAATAATCAAATACAGATCTTTATTTCTAAGCCATCACAAACTAAATAATGACTATAAAACAGTAAGTCAAATGTTTTTTTCTACCTGAAAAACAAACTGCAATCTAAAATCAAAGTGTCAAAAAGTTGATATACCTCAGTGAATTCTTCTTCATGAGGGTCTCATAACTGTTCAGCAAGACAACTTCACTGCCTTCCATCAAGGGACAATTAGAAATTACTAATCAGTAGAAAAAATTGAATCATCATGAAAAGAAAAATGAATGAATTGGTTGAATCTAGTCTGTACCATCTATGACCAATGAAAATTACTTCCTCATATTACCTTGAAAAACAAACTACAGAGTTTTACAGGTTGCAAGCAATACAGATTGTCCATAGAATTCCTATCTATTTTCTTTAAAAATAAAATCTAAAAAAGATAGAAACTTTATGGACACACTGTATAAGCAAATGTTTGTCATGTATAATATGTTGAAGAGCACTTTCACAGATTTACAAACTCAAAAGTTGATAATTCCTAAAAGGTAATTAGAGAATTGACTTCAATATTTGAATTTTTTGACAGAAGTGTATTATTGAATTTAGTTCTGATAAACTTGGATAGAAATATCAATAGAATACGATGTACAAGAGAGAAATAATTAATGCTAATTTTACTATGGATACATAGTCTTGAAAATTTGTTCTCAACTTTGATCTAACATTTATAGAAAAAGTTTTAAATGGTATACAAAGACATCAAAATATATATATATGGGGGAAAAAAACTGAAGATCTCTACACATATATAATCAACAAAGCACCATTTAACAATCATGCATTAGACGTGTTCATTAAAATTTCCAAAAGTTAAAAACTAGGAATACTAATCTGCATAAATTCATTAGCAATAAAAATCATCCATTTTTTGATATTAATTATTTATTCATAATTATTATCATTCAAGTTATGCATAATTACTTGTAAAATCAGTGATTTAACTGAAATTCATTCTATGTACATAATGTAAAAATAATTCTAAAACTGGAATGATTCTGAAATTGGTGATGCATTTATTCTTGGAATCTATTTTTGGACAAATAAAATCTTTTTCTAAAAATATATTTATAATCTGATTGAATACTCTCTTGTAACATAACTTAATGATATAAAATGTGCAAACAAGTAGAAGTTATGCAGTTTATTATTACTCCCTACTCCCTAATCAGACTTTATAATCATTATTTGTGTTACAAGAGTAAAATTTCATTCAAAATCCATATTTTAATAAATCTAGGAGGTCCTTGTATATGTTCTGTTCATTACCATTTTGTTCTCAAGTTGATTAATATTGTTTTTTTTAAATGAATAATCCTGGAGATATAATAAAAAAACAACTTAAGGCCAAATTAATAGAAATGAAAACAGCAGCAAGGGACTTTCTTGGTGAGGGGACTAACTCTTGAATCTTTTTGTCACTGACCAAATCAACAACTTCTTTCTCAAGTCATTAATTAATATGAAAGTTCATTTAAAAAAAAAGATCCTCAATTAAATACTACATAAAGCTGATCGCTACCTTTGGGCCAAATCAAAATAATATCTCACATCATGAGCAAAGTAGCAGGCAAATTAATTGAAGGTGATAGAGTGGAAATTACCCTATTTGTAGATATATAAGACCCCTAAAAAGTAGCTCAAATGGTAAATACAACCTTCATTGTCCAGAACTTGAGGAGTAGTGAAAATTATTTTTTTTAAATAAAAAAACTGAATTATAAATGAGAGGAATTCAGAGAAATGCATATTTTCAAAACATTTCCTTCTGAAATAAGTAGGGTCATGCTATCTAACACTGCAGATCATCTACCTTTCCACTTAGACACAAAGTTAGTTATTTAATATGAGTAAAATCCTCACATAATAAGGAGCACTATACCAATTTACTTTTTAAATGAAAGCTTTAAAATAAGAAAAATTCCTGCGGAATCTTGGTATGAACTGCAAATATCGGGGGATGCCCTAAAAAGGGGTGCAAGGATTTCTAGGCTGATGATGATGGGGCAAATTACACATTACAAGTCTGATCTGAGAATGTGAGTTAGAACAATGCATTGTTGTTAAGCACAGTTGAGCTAAAAAATATAAAACTGGGATGAGACTAGCCAAAATGCTGATAAAGTCAGAGGAAACACTCAGCATCATCAATAATGAAATTTTTAACTATCTGGTCTACAAAAAATCACAATCACATAAGCAGGTGTGGTAAGATGGTAAGACCAATCAGGTCAGATTTTACAAGTTAGAGCAAAATAGGCACACATAGTTAAGCTAATGAAAAAGTTAATTCACAGTTAGAGGTTTTGCCCACCTGAGGACAATACCCCATAGTAACAGCATGGTACCAGGAAGTTTGATGAATGGCTTGCATGTTTAAACTTGTAATTGATGAACAGCTCGTATGTGGGGTTTGGGAGAAAATATAGGGAGTATCTCCTGATAGAGATAGGCAGGAACCCTAAGCCAAGAAGTATAGACAATATAAATTGGGACAATGGCCCAGAGGATAGAGTGCCACTTTCTCCATTGGCCAAAAAAGCAGGGCCGAAATGAAAGTCTGGCTAAGAGGTTCGGGAATATAAGTACTATAATTCTCAAGAAAATGAGAAAATGTTTAATGACCTAAAATGGCTCCTTTGTCAAACCATTTGTGGCCTGAAATTCCCCAGGTTCTGAACACAAGTAAAATTGTAAATATTGGAATTTCTAATGAAAAGATGGTCAATATATAACCTGAAAAAGATAATTTATCAAAGTCAGAAGTCTGGCATTTAATGGTCAGTGATAGGTAAAGGGAGTTCCCCGGGTGGTCAAGATCCACTATATAATCACTGCTACACCTGCTTCCAGGAACAGTTGGAGCTAGAAAATATGAATTTATATCATCCTGAAACTCAAATGAGTAACAGCTAGTCATAGAACCAAGGACAGAGGTACGACCCTATCAAAGATATGTTAGGACATATATTCACTACAGATTCCCGTTAGAGAACCAGTCATATTTTTCCTTTGTCACTTTGCATTCTTTCCCAGTTATAGTGGAAAACATACAATTCAATGAACTTTGTACTCATCCTTAATAGTTTATAGCAAAACAGTAGTAGAGAGCCAACTCATCATTTCTCCCATTTTTTTTTATTTGTCTCATTCAATTTCATTCCTCCCCCTCTCCCCACACACACACACACACAAAAAGAAAAAAAAAAAGCAAAGATCATTAAGAAGCCAAAGGTAATCCTTCCCATTACTGACAGACAGTTTAAACAAAAATAAACAGTACATAAGAGAACAATATTTCTAATAATTTGTTCTTACTGAGCAGTTATTGACCACAAGTCCACTAGACAGAAGGCCAAATCAGGGGAGAGGTTCACTGGGTGTTGAAAGGTAGTGAAACTGCTACACCAGACTGAGGGGAAAAATCATAGAAGAAAAGCAGTAAAGAAACAAAAATCTTTCCTCTATTTTAATGTGTCAAACTTGTGGCCCAAGAAAATATCCAAAGGACTATGGGCTTGATTATTTCAGATTGATTAAATAATGTGAGAAGACAGAATACTTTATAAGTAACTAAGCATGTCTCTCTATACATCAGCCAAAATAATGAATAAAAAGGCTAAACCAAAATCTTTTGTAACTCGGAAACTGCTACATCAGAATGAAGGGAGAAAATTATAGGAAAAAAGCAGTATAGGAAAATGACAATTTTATCTTTCCTCCTTTTTAATATCTATGTACAACAGTAAAGATTACTCAACAATATGGTAGAAAGTTTTCAGGGATCTAAAATATAGTTACTATATCAAGCGCTCTGAAACAATTTATCTTGATTACACAATTACACAACCTTTTTAAATGAAGTGAAAACTATTCTTTTACAGGTACAATATCTCTTAATCACGACAAAACTACAAGCTGGCACTTGGATTTTTTGCAGGTGTCACACTAGTTCACTGAGTAAGCAGAGAGTCAAAGTATATAAAAACCTTTGCCTTGATGATATGTTTAGGAAAATAAGTAAGAATAATGATTTCCAAAGCTATAGTCCAGTATCTACAAATCCTGCAACTTCAAGTGACCAGAATGTTAACCCTTAAATACCCCAAGTGTATGATGCAATTGTCAATTGTGAAACAACCGGTAATCTTGACATTTTTCCTCTTCTGGACCTTTCTGATTAATTGTATTATGCAAAAGAATTTGACAATTTGTTACTTTGGAAGTTATAGTATTTCAAAATTCTTTGTAAGTACTGTATTGTATTTGCTTAATTGATATATCTGTATCTGTTTTACTTACATTAATAAACTGTATCATTTATATTAATGTATTGCATTTAGCCATTTAATTCATATTTCATATTTATTCAAGTCTCTGACAGTTCTAATGCTTTAAACATAAGAGATGCATGATTATTGGATCAAAGGCGTATTATAGAAATTTTATCGCATGACCTCCTTTGATTCTGAATAATGGATTATTCAGAATTGTTCTAGAACCACAAATGCCAGAAAAGTTGACGATGTACTTGTATCTAGTGCTATCATATTTTAAACAAAACCTTCAATCTATCACTTGATTTGCAATCTATTTTATCTGGTAAAAGTAATGTTTTTAAAATCCCCAAACTGATACAATGATGATGATAATAACAGGATTAATATTGATAGTGTCAATAGAGAATTAGTAAGTGAATGAGTAAAAGTAAGAAAGAAAGAAAGAAAGAAAGCATTTGAACTAAAATTAAATACAAAGAATCCTAACACATGCACAGATAGGAATTAGAAATGATGATTAAAGTGAAAATCTAAGCAGAGTGTGAAATAGGTAGCATTTAGTAGAACTGCAAAATTTCCTGTACCTTCGTCATCTGTCTCGTCCTATAAAAAAGCAAAATAAACTTTTATTGAAAAAGAACTACACATTATAAAAACCAAGTGAATATATGCTATTATGGGCTATCATATGTTTACAATGGATATGTATGTAAAAGTATACTCTTCCTCTTCCTCACCTCTGTATATATTTGTCTTCTCTCAGATATGACCCTGTGGAAGTTTGAAGTAGTGACTAAGAAGTGAAGTGGTGGCAGCAGGATATGCATATCTCAGTTCAAAGACTGAGAACTGAGAATGAGACACAGAATTTGAGTTCTCCATTTTATCTGTTCTTAATTCTATGTCATTTACACTTTACTAGAGCTACAACTAACAATTCTCTTCATTATCAATTAATTCATAGATTATTTTCTTGAATTAACAATTAGTTGTTTACAGAATGTATTGTATGCGTTCTACAGAAAAATTGTCAATCACTTTCTTCCAAAGCCTGAGATGATGTCCTCAAATGTCTTATTTTGTCCACAACCCAAAGATATTCAGTTTACTGTCATAGAGGACTATACTGGTTATTAATTTAATAATTAACAAATCAATCAATTGTTGCAGCTCTACAGTTTACAGATAACTTTTCTGTTTTGTTTAAAATCTATTATTTGAATGGAGCAAAATAAATATAATTATTTATTTTGAATGGTAATTGATTTTATTAGGCTTCTACCAACTATGGATGATAATATAAAAAAGTAAAGAAGCAACTTTTTGGGATTGTTTACGTTTCCTTCAAGACACTTAAAATTGTTTTTCTGGATGATTCTGGGATGATGGTATAAAAGTTCATCTGGAGCCCTGGCTTATACAGAGTTTTACACAACCCTCATTACCTAATGGCTAAGAGGCAAATAATAGGATCTCTGACAAGAAATTAGGTGTTAAAATTGTGAAGATTTATCACTCATATTTTTTGTCAGGGCACACATCAAAAAACAATTATCAACAACAATGGCCACAAACAATGCTTTTGAGCACTGGAGATTTCAGGACTTCAACAGCGACCATATCACAACATCTCAAGTCAATAGGAAAGGTTCAAAGTAGGAAAAATGGATCCCACATGAATTGAATGAAATGCTTCATGACTGTGACTAAACTTAACGAATTGGGATATCAAGTCTAGCAGCATCCTCCATATTCACCTGATATCTTTCTTAAAGATTATCATCTTTTCAAGTATTTCGAACTTCGTATCCATAATCGAAGGTCCAATAATAGGGAAGCCATAATTCATGCTTCTACTGAATTAGTGACCACTAAGCCAAAAGAATTTTATAGACATGGCATATCATCATTAGAAAATTGCTGGAAAAAGATAATTGCTTCAAATGAGTTACATTTTGATCAAATATTCACCATTTTTTGTTTTTTTGTATCATCTTCCTTTTCAGAAAACAATGTTTCATAAGTAACAATCTAGATTTTTTTTCACATCAACTTTATGAATATAGCATTGTAAAAACTTATTTGAAAAGAAATTTTTAGTTCAATGAGTTAAGGAGATTGATAATTACATGAACATATACCACATAAACAGAAATATATATAAAAGCAGTTAAATGTTAATTACACCAAGTAAAGTACCTCCTGTGGGTATCAATATAAAAACTGAAAATCTTATTCTGCTCTTTCAGAAACTGCTTTATCCCCACATTATAAAAGAAAAAAAAGAAAATTTTACATTCAGTAATTCAGGTATACCTTGATTAGTGCAGCTAATTTGTTCAAAAATTTCCCGTACTGTTTAAAACCGCACAATACAAGGTCCAATTATGATTTGAAGTGGGTTTTTTCCAGCTTATACCAACTTACATTAATTAATACTACAATTCCTTAGCAATCCAACAACAAAACCAACACTAATCAACATCACACTATTCAAGGTATTCCTTTATTTCAACACATTTCAAGCATACTTTTCAAAACCAACTTTTACTATTTACATCAATTGGAGTAATCACACAAACCCTTCAAACATGTCTGCATTTGATAAAGATCTTTATTTTCAAAAACAAGAAAAAATGAAGTATTAGTCATTTTCAATAAAGACAATCATTAGTAATTTGTTAAAAGTGTTATCAATGCTATGAATACAAAGAAAGCTGTTTTATAAATAACTAATAATGTTATCAAATGAGTATTGTTTTCAAATCAGTCAGTCCCAAACATTTTATTTGCGATGAATAAAAAATTCAGGTTAAGATTTATGTGGAATCGGAAATTCACCTATAAGAAAATGTTTTTTCTTTCAATTTTAGGTGCATTCAATCCATTACACCCAACAACCATCTGGGAATTTGTTATTTTTTTCAGGTTTACAATGGGGTCCTATTCAAAATGTAACCATAATGCTCTAGTCAACACTTACTTTCCAACAACTTACTAAAGGAAGTGACAACCATTTTCATATTACAATCATGGCTTCTACGGAATCTGTTGCCTACTCCTTATAATTTTTTTCAAACAATCCAACCTTTTTTATGAAAAAGACTTACAAGTTCTTATTGCATTTTTCTATTTTATATTTTTATCAATTTTCTCAAAAACAAAAAATTGGCTAACATGACTCCTACTTCAGAGTCAATACAGCATGTATTTAATGTTAAGCTTAGTAGGTAGCGTTAGAATTAGTAGTGAGGTTTATGGTTAGTGTTTCCAATTTCTCAATTATTCATCGGCATTATTTTGTCTTCATATTTTTATATACCTCCCCCCCAGTACTTCCAAATGATGGCAGAAACTAAAAGTCAACTAAAGTTATGTTGTGAAACCTGAATGAAATATTTTTCCTAAAAATTGGCTAATCCCCAGATGGTTGTTATGTCTAATGGAATGAAAGTACTTAAGATTAAAAGAAAAAAAAACACTTTCTTCTAGGAGAATTCGCAACCCCCAATACATAAATCTTCACCAAATTTCATTAAAAAAAAGTCAATAAATTTAATTTCTTAATAATGAAAAACTTTTACAACAATGAATTTATAACAATGAGTACAAATTGTTGGTACAAATCCAAGAGTGGGTTCCAAATGACTTAGAAAAAAAGTTATTCCCCTTGAATGGAAACAATTCTTTACAAAAGGGTTCTGGGTCTGAGCAACATAAATGGGTGTCAAATAAAGATATTTTTCATTTAATTTTATCCATTAAAAAATTCAAATCATTATTATCTATTTTTATTACTACTTTTTATTTTCAGCTCAATTTTTTTGCTACTTTTTTTATCTTTCAAACCAGCCAGATTAAAAGCAACAATTATGAGTTTTATACTTGGATTAATATTTGTTTTAATAATAAAAATAAAAAATCTTCCACGCATAAAAACATTAGTTTATGTAAATATGAAAGCTATAAATGAGGGAATAATGGAAGCAGAAGTAAATAAATCCATTGATAGAAGAAAGTCCCTGGAAGAGGAATTTCATTGTAACTTTTATTCATGCCGGTTAAAAAAATAAAAAAGCAACTGAAA
Source organism: Thysanoteuthis rhombus (assembly GCA_963457665.1). Lineage (NCBI taxonomy): Eukaryota > Metazoa > Mollusca > Cephalopoda > Oegopsida > Thysanoteuthidae > Thysanoteuthis > Thysanoteuthis major. The sequence continues at coordinate 47,536,916 of OY735212.1, read as the reverse complement.
AATTAATAAAAATTGATGATCAAATAAAATTACTATTTTGCATCACCTAAACAGTAGCTTACGTAGATTTTGAAAACTTTAAATGGATACAAAAAAGTGAATAAGTCTTGGAAAGGGAAGTTTTATCATAACTTTTATTCAGGCCAACTAGAAAAATAAAAAAGCAACAAAAAATTATGCTGAAAGTAAGGAGTAGTCTAAAAAATAAATAATAATGATTTGCAATACTTCATTAAATAAAATAAATGGAAAATATTTTTATTTGACACCCATTTATGTCACTCAGGTCCAGAAATAATAATACAGTTTTTATTTTATTCTGATTCAATTATTTTTATTTAATTTTTAAAACAAAACATCAAGGTAAAAGGTTTATCTGGATTCACATTTCAGCAATATGTCCCACTATTTTTTCAAGGGCATCTTTCAAGTATCTAAAGAAAGATTTCAAAATAAAAATACGGATTCTTTTTTTAATGATTCGAGGGAAATAACATGTTTCTTTGCAATTTTTATATCCATTACTTAATGTTATTAGCTAGTAATTGTTAGACAAAATACCTTGTCCCAAAGTGATCGCAATAAGCAGCCTCCTCTGTATTCATATCTACATGGCTTGAAATTTTTATAATATCTTTCAGAATTAATAAAAGTACAACTAACCTTACTGCTAATGAAATCAACTAATACCAACCAGTCCCCTCTTTTTTTCATGTTAAAGACATGCAAAAAAGGAAGCAAAATTGTCGCAAATTCGAAATTCTTCCTTTCTCATATTAGTTGCAGTAGATGAGTTCAAAAAAGAACAAACCATAAATGTATAATTATATTTTACAAATGATAAAAGCTACAATAAAAATTTTGAATTAATTTCAATTAAAAAATTTATACTATATACATTATTTATTTTCAGATATGAAAAATGGTATTAGCCATTGTTAAATATGGAAATGGCATCAGATATCCAATATGATTTTACTTTTTTCTCACAATATTTTTCAACATCAGTAAAATCACAACTGCTCCTTCTACTGATAGAGTCAGGGTATAAATACAAGAAAGAATACACTTTGTTTCAAGTTTAACATATCCAAAAAGAAATTAAACATTAATACAAACATGCTGTAATACAAAATATACAACAGACAAGCAGCTTTCTTAAGCAGGAAATTGACCTTTTGATAATTTTCCCAAAAGATATTTCAGATTCCCATTTCCACAATAAAAGGGTTATGACTGAAACTATATTAAAACACATTCCCAAGACCATAACCTTCCCAAGTAGATATTTGTTGACTCAACTTTGTAACACATGAAGTATTCAATAAGAAATGAATGAAAGTTTAATTGATTTGAAAGACCATCCCAATAACAACCGTACCACAACATTTTTTTTTTATATCATAGTAACTCCATGTTTTCAAAGTTTATAACAAATAAACAGAAAGACAAAATTAGTAAGAATTACTATAAGGTTGTAATGAAAGTTCTGTCTGCTTTTTGTACTAACAGTGCTTGGACAAGGTAGCTGAAATGCCATCCCTATTTTACAGTTACAATCAGGGAACTTAGTAAATAATTCAATTTTATCCATATGACTGCTCATCACAATTTGAAGACACTAGGAAAAGTGTTAAAGGTGGGAAAATGGATCCCATATGACCCATCTATATGACCCTAGCTCCAACTGACCATCATTTGTTTAGGAGTTTGCAAAAGCATTTTAATGGTCAAAAGAAAAGGCTAAAAATCAGTTGGTCATTCAAACAAAATTGACAGAATTTTACAAACTTCTGAAAAACTTGTAGATAGATGAAATAAGTTCATCAAGAGCAAAGGAGAGTATATCAATGGTTGTGCATCTTTAATCACAACCATATTTGTATTACCAAATGAATTGAAACATTGGACATAACTTTCGTTACAACCTGATATTAATAGACAACAACGAAAACAACCATAGCATGACATGCAGAAAAAGAGGTTTAAAGCAGGAAAGATTATTTTTAATGAACAATTCCTTCCCCACATAAAAAAAGAAAGATTGAAGTATTAGATATACAAGAAAGTGAAGAGAAATCCATGCAAAATATAACCAAACTAAATTGACATCAAATGGTACTTGCATTGTTATCAGCATCCTCTTCACTAGCAAGGAAAGTATAAGAAGAACTGAAAAGAAAATCAACAACCCAACATGAGCTTTGGTATTTCAGACCAGCAGGGTTACTCAGCATTGCCCAGATTAAATTGAGTTCATTAGATTCAGTTGGTTAATTTTATTTTCTTTGATCTCCATCTGGCATAATTTGGTGAACATGATACAAAACAAAAAGACAAAAAACACAATAGAAAGGAATGAACAATCAAAATAAATTATCAACAAATCTTTTATTTTGGTTAATGAAAGAGTGCAAGTGCAGTTTTTACCAAACTAGAAAATTCATTGCAGAAAATTTGTCATAGACAAAATGAATCCATCATGGATAATTCTGATTAATACACCTATATTTAAACAAGTGATGTTTAAAATATATATAACTTAAACAGACTGAACACCAGCATTGAAATTTTTACAGATCACATATTTTAGCAAACATTTCAGTAATTACCTAAACCAACAGAAAACATTACCAAACTGAGAATCCTAGTTAACACTTAAAACTGACTAACACACCTACATTTAGAAGAAATATTGACACATATGTTTAAACTTTAATCATAAATCATACCTAATTGATGATCCTAACACCTTATTTCAGCATTCAAAAATAATTCTTTGAAAATAGAACATATTTCATTTGAAGAAATATTTTGAGCAATGAAAAGTAAAATAGTTAAAAAAGATTCAGTAGTTATATTTTCAAGGGGAGACATTTGTCCCTTTTGTCTTAAAGTAGTTCCATCACTAATCCAGAAATTAATCCTTGAGACAAATTTTCCTACAACATAGTTTTCATGACCTTAAAGCTTGGTTCTTTTTGTTTAAATTGCTTCTTCCAATAAAATGTATCATAAAATTTATTTGTCTGCTTGTTGTAGGCATGGAAATTTTTTTATCAAAGTTGCTTCATTTCAAAAATTAAATGTGTAATTTTTTTTTACATGTAACCAAAACAGTAAACCTGCACTTGTTATTTCCTGTTTTATTTATTTGAACATTAACATATTCTTTTATGCCATAACTTTTTAAAAATATTATTAACTCTTCAAAGTGAAAAGAAATAAAAGAAAAACTGGCTGTTATATATGATGCAAATTCAGTTCACAGGATTCAAAGTTCAAGTCAAATCCACCATTTGTTCTGCTTTTAGTCTACTTAACAATATAGTCCCATTAGAAAAATAAATGAGTAAGTTGATAGGACAAAGCTATGAATTCAGCTTATTTGCCAGAGTAGAATTAACATAGAATGTCAAAACGGATATAAACAATGCAAACAATCCAGTTACAGATAATGTGCACGAATCATCAAACATTGCTTTGTTTAGCACTGTAAACAGTAAACTGCTTATACATGAAACTACCTATATATCAGTTATACAATGTTGAAAGAAGATAATTCAAATGTGATTTGCTAGTTTTACTGTACAAACAAAAATGACAAAAATTAGATGGGGGGGGTGGTGAAGTGGGGTGAAAAGTATTCAGACACAATCCAAAAGGCATCGAAAATATGCAATTATAGTGAAAATCACATGATAGCTGTTAATGAAAACAGAGGCAGAGGGGGTGCTATTTGAAAATGCCCCTCTCTGGACCCTCAATGGAGATGAGCCTCCAAAAATTTAATAAATAATAGTTCACCTGTCACATTTCTGTGGACATTGTACAGTAACAAGGATGTATTTGCGTAAACAGGAATTGCATAAATAATAATTCAGCCTTTGAGGTTATCCAATTAAGTGATAATGCATTTCTATTTAATTTTTCTCTTCAATCAATCTCACTACATGTTTGGCGGGGTGGAAGGCTCTCAAGGAGCCAAGCCCTCCAGGCCAAAAAATCAGCCCTCCAGGCCAAAAAATCTATAGCTACACCACTGAATAAAAACAAGGCAATTGACATGAGTGCTGATTTTCTAGTAATTTCTAAATAAACACGTACACGAAATTTCAGCATGCATTATTATATTGTGGAAGAAAGGGAATACAGCAATATACTTTCTGGAAAGCTGGGAGATGATCTGTTGAAAAGTGTTCCTGAAATGTATGTTTAATTAAGGATCTGATGAAGCTCAGATGAATCTAACAAGCACTGGCGGTTCCAAGCAAGGGAGAGCCCAAACTCCTGTCAGTCTTATCCGGACTTGCAAAATTTAATCTCAAAGTCACTTTATTACTTATATAAAAAACTTTGTCCATTCTCAGTTTTCTAGTGAAACTTTGCCCAGGCTGGTACAAAATGCTGGCACCACCAATGTTAACAAACCAGAAGTGGATCATAATAAATACAGGAGAGTAAAAAAAACAGTCAGATGAAATAACACAAACATCATCTCTGCCACTCCACGACATCCCGAATACAAGTGGAAGATTAAATATATATACATATATATATATATATATATATATATATATATATATATATATATATATATATATATATATATTTGATGATTGTTGCCACTCAATACAAGAGTGCCAACTTCTAGGAGAGCATACTGTAACGTCTCCTCCGTGGAGCACTTTGTACATAAGAAAGGACTGGGTGCACAGACCAGTCCAGCTTGGCATGTTTTGTTGATCAGCAGCAGGGTACTGGTTGAGATGGCAGCAGAGCAGTCCTGTTGCTGCATACTACACCTGGTGTGACCCTCCGGATAATGACCGGGCTTAATGTCATCTTACTTTGGTGATCTTACAGGAAGTGTATTCAAAGCGATCTGTGTGCATATGTATGAGTTTTACAGCATATCACAAATGAACAGAAAGAAAAAGCACAACAGTTGTGCAAAATTGACCCAATCAAACCGTCAATTTAGCATCATGAAACTCCAACAATGTCGACTGAGTGATGGTTGACCTTTACTGGGTATGATAAATAATCATGATACAAAATCAATAATCCTGAAAGAACATGATTTATGATGATAAATAATATCATGGTAAGAAATGCTAAACTTACTTTCCAAATCTTTCTCCATCAGCTATTGTTTCAGGTAAATCCTTTCCAAGTGTCTCAGGTAAAAGTAGAGAAAGACATCCAGCAACCAACGACAAACCTCCGTATAAAATCATTGGAAAAGCAGTACCAAATCGCCCACTGCTTATGAGAAGTCCCTGCAAACAATTAAACAGGACTGAATTATATTGATTATCATGTTTGCTTTAATTCCAAATGATCTTCATCTGTATAACAAGACACTTTCTATCACCAAGAATTTATTCATAAAATAAAATTCAAAAGCAACTGAAATCAGATTTTATCTTAATATGTACGACACTAAATTTACAACTGCCTTTCTTTTTGTAACTGTATATAAAATCACCTATAAACAAACAAGTTCATCAACTGGTTATTCCCCTTTGCATTACCAATACGGCGGCCTAAAAACATCAAAACAATTCTGTAGCACCATCTCAAACTTTTGGTTAGAATAATCATTCCAGGCTCTCAAGATCTTCCACAGTATTTATAAAAAGAGGTATAAAGAAACAAGATGGTCTAGTATAGGATGCCTTCAGTCATTATCCTTTTCAATTTCTGTGCAGTAAATAAAAATTGGAAGAAACTACAGTTTTTATTTGAATTTCAGTTTGTTTGGAGTAAATTGAATAGTAAACTGTAATATACATTCTGAAAGAAGTGCCTACTATTTATTTGAAAACAACTCTACAATTTTTAAAACCGTCACTAAAACTATCAACAAAGGTTTAGCTGACTGGCATATGCATATAGGCTGCACTGATGTAGAGAGAGGGCTGAAAATTGCAATATTTACTCCTTATTATGTCAACAAAAAACACTTGTTTTTTGAAAATTCCCCCCAAAATAGCATTTAAAGCACTAACAAAAAAAAGTCAGTTTGTATATTATAGTTTACAAAAACAATGAAGAAAAATTTGTCGTCACTATATAGTATGTTATATAATTAAGAGGCTAAATTAGGCCATTTTTAATCTCATTCTTAATCTTATCTACCGATATAAAAACTGTTTGATATATGTTTTTCATAACTAAGCAGCCAATTAATTTGTCAATTGCTTGCTATAATAAATATAAACATATCTTACCATATTCTAAGCAGAATACTTCGTCAGTTGCCAAGAATAAAGTATTAATACATATATTATTATACATTATATTTTTTAATGTTCATATCTGCAATGGCATAGTTTATACACGAAAGAGGTACTTGAAGGTTGTGACTGACATAATTATGAAAATTACAAGGAAAATTTTATGTCCAATTACTTTTAGGAGAGCTTGATAATTAGACAATGACCTGTTTGTAAATGCATTATCTTTTTTTTCTCAAAATGTGAAAATATATTCATGTATCTAATTTTTTACAATGTAACAAAGCAATGAAAAAACATTCACTAAAATGAATGCAAATTACATAGCAGCACTATTATAAGTTTAGCAAAAATCAACAACAACTTTATAACCATTGTAATATTACCAAGTCTACAGTGTAAGGAGCAACAATGCTTCCTAATCGAGCAGCACAAGAACTTGCTCCAACACCAGCATTTCGAACGACTGTTGGGAAAAGTTCAGTAGTAAAAATGTAGATGATAGTAAATCCAGCAGAGGCTCCAAACTTCCCAACCATTGCAGCCGTCACGGAAATCCACTGGAAGTCTGGAAAAGAAAAAAATGAAAATCAATATGTATCTATAATAATACAATCAAAATACATAGAGTTTAAAAGAATGTATAAATAAACAGAAGAAGCTAAAATGGTGTTCTTAGAAACATTATAACTTTTAGGAAGCCAATTGCAAACTATTATCTCTCAAGAATATAACCAGATAATTCTACATAGTAATAATTATATTAAAATATTTTACTTTTTCTCCATGACTTTTAATGATCTCTGGTTTAAAAATAAGTTCTAGACAAAGTTTGGATGGTGAATATGGTGTTAATAGATACACATGTCTATTTCAGCTAGTTATGCAGTACATTCAAGTCATATATACAGTACATTCCAGTTAACTAAGTCACCAGTTGAGTGGGACATTTGTTTATTTGAGCCAAATCTTGAAAATTAAAACAAATCAAGTATCCACATATTACAAACCGTCGACCAAAATGGTCAACGTAGGTCTCTTCAGTTTTAAAGTTAGGCTGGCTGGCTATGTATACGTATTATGTGTACATAGTGCATCAATGGAACAAGAAGGCTAAAAAATTCAACATTTACTCATCATTAAGTCAAGAAAAAAACATTCATCCCTCCATTTTTAATGTGGGGGGGGGTCAATTTCTAAATCGATACCTTAGTTTGTGCTTGGCAGTATTCATGCTTGTTTTTTTGAAAATTCAGATCTTCTTAGCAATCACTATCCAAAAAAGGTAAGAGAAGTAACTTATTCATTGATTACTCCCTTTTCCTTTTTTTTAATTGATCACCTCAACCAGCATATAACAATGGTATCTATTGTTGGCTACATTTTTAAATTATATATATATATATATATATATATATATATATATATGAAATAAGAATTACAAGGATATATACCTGGTGAATGTTAACATTTCATGCCTACTGCACTCATCAGCAACTGGCAATAAACTCAAATTAAATCTAATTGGATCATAGAAAAATATGTTATTCAATTATAAATGGTCTTTTTGTTTTCATAATCACAGGCAAAAACATTGCTGGTTGCTGATGAGTACAGCAAGCATGATATGGTAACATTCACTGGGTATATATCCTTGTTTTTCTTATTTTTGTATATCAGTAGCTCTATTTACTATGTTAAATATTGAGTACTGAGATTAAATATTTACAATAGATAAAATCTGTTTTCTATTTCTTTCTATTAGCATTTTTACATCTTGAGAATATATATATATATATATATATATATATATATATATATATATATATATATATATATATATATATATATATATATATATATATATACACCCATATGTATATATATGGGAATAGTGCGTAAATAAATATATTGCTTAAATTCAGTCCTACCAACCGTCCAGTTCTGCGTAGGGCAGGGGTAAAATGCCAGCCTCTGAAGCAAAGGATTTGATCCTACCTCGTGCTACTGGATGGGATATTAGATAGTCTATAACCACACTGAAGAGTTGTAATACAACAAAACAGCTGTCTGTGGATGACTCAATCATTAATTATTATCATATATACATATATATACACATGAATTCTTCCTTGAGTAATAACTAGTGAATAAATTATAGACAAAATTTGATCAAATATGTCCTAGTATCATAGAGAAAAAATAAAAATGGGCCTACACATGAATTCTTAAAAATTTCTGCTTGATGAATGAATGAGCAGATTAAAAATAGGCGTTTAACTCATTACAGAAGTGTACAGAATGCACAAATAATGAAACAAAGTCTAATTTACATGGATTTATTATTATTTTTAATCTTCTTTTATCATTTGTCACAATTTATTAAACAGAGTGCTATTATAATTTTTGTCAAGATTTTCAAAAGTATTTTTAAAATGATTGATACTTACGATCTGGTAGACACAAATTGATTAAACCTGACACAAGACATGCTAGTCCAGCTAACACTACTGAAGAAAAATAAAGAGGTTTGCGTCCCCAACGGTCCAGCACAAAGAGAACACCTATCACAGCTGGGATTTCAACAGCTGCATTTACTGTGGTATTTACATATAAGTTCCCTGCCAAATCGTTGCTTATCATGAGAAGACCAAAGAATACAAAGCTGATAACAGTCCTACAAAAAATGAATAAATAGTTTTGAGTAAAATATCAAAATATACATTCTCTTTGGTATTTAAAAGATGACAGAACATTTTCATTTGTAGATGTTTTATGAGTTTATCATTCTAATTAAAGAACTGAGATAAACACTGAAAATGTTTTACCTGTCCTTACTTGAAAATATACAATATGATTTAGAATATGAGAACAAGTTTATTTATTTTATTATATAATCCTGTGTTTCAATTTCTAGAACAGATTTTGATTGCCCGCTACTTTAGTTAAAAAGCAATATTCCTCATGAAACAGAGAAATAAAAATATACAGGTCAAGAAGTTTTTATGAATAAAATCAAATAAAAAGAAGATGATAGGAAAACAAGTTTGGCTGTGCTCGGGTCAAACATCCTTGCTTCATTGAAATCTTAAAGATAAACCAGAATTAATTTCTCTATACAATATTATTCCTAACTATGTGTCCCATTTCAACTCCTTTGTTTGTAGTTCCTGTTAATGGGATTTGCAAACTTTAGCAAAACAAGTCGACCTGAGTTGGGCTTTAGAAATGGGAGTGAATTCGTCATTAGTATTTGTATACGTCACTATTATTTGCGCATGACATCACTGTTTTCTGGTGTGGTCATTGTCAACCATTATTGTTGTTACACATGGAAATGAAGTCAAAACTCAACAGTAGGAATTTGACAAGGCAGTTGAAATAGGAAAAGCAATAGTTTTAATTATAAATTTTCAATGATACCTTTTCTCTTAGATAAGTTTGGCTATGAAGTAGAGGTTGAATTATATACAAAAGTAAAATATAGAGGTGTAAATTCAAGAAGGGGTTTCCAGGAGTCCAAAACTCTTCCTGTGCAGAAAGTACAATTAAGATATTTTTTTCATTTTATATATGTAGATAAAGAAATTTTATGAATAAAACCCCAAATAATCCCCAGTAAGTATAAATTAACCTTGAAAATAAAAATCATTTTGTTTTCTTTATAATATGAGTAAGATATATTCTATTTCATTCTTTACAAATCTTCATTTATTGGTGCAGTGGTAAATTTCTTTGGTTACTTTTTTTTACTCAACTCTTTAGTCAGTTCTAGTGATAAAAAACTACAACTCAAATGTAAGTGAAAGATACCAGATCACATATTTTCTCTTATTTTTGATGTTTGAAATTTGTTCTCTTCTTTACATACTTATAAGTAAAAGTAATACATTTTTCTGTTTGGACCTCACCCTGCTCCAAATACTGGATCCATCCCAGATATATTTAAGCTTTTAATCTACCAGAATATTATACATAAATAAATGTCACACATTTCTATGATCACAACAAAAAGGTGTTTCAAAGCAAACTCACCAATTAAAAAATATAATCAGACTGCGTACTAAAAGTATCTTGGATTGAAACAATTTTTGAAATCCTTCATGTGCCATCACTCTTTCATCTTTATTGTCCTCATCAGGCATGAACAAGTCATCAGGCAATTCAACTTTGTTAACGCAAGCAGCTTTTCTGAAAATCATCTCAGCTTCGGCATATCTTTTCTTCAGGATGAGCCATCGTGGAGATTCAACAAGAACACTAAAAGTGAACATGATAAAAAAAAGATGAGTTTGGCGTAGGGTGTTTGAGACAAAATCATACACATAAGGAGAAATTAACATATAAGACTTTTACTCCATCTCTTAACTCTTAAATACATCCTAGCGAATTCAAATAATAATTCAAAGCTAGTAAATTATGATTAAAGTTACTCCTGTTGCACTTTTTGGTCTTTTTATTTCTTCAATTCAATTCACAAAAGAATTCCATTTTTGTTCAGTCCTATCCATTGAAGAGTTCCACAGCATAAAAATCTTAATTTTTCTAAATAATAAAATGAACCATTTTTATAACAAAAAAACATAAAATACATTTTTTGAAGTTGAAAGAAGTTTAAATTTCAAAAGAAAAACAAGCTTATTTTAGCAGTTGATAAAATGAATTGAAGTCATTTATGGCTCACAAAATATTTACTGAATATAAACTAGATTTTTTTCTAGCTTATCCACTTTAGTTTCTTGGACACCAAGCAAAAGAACATCATAAGTGAGGGTTTATGAAAAAATCAAATGTTAGAAAAAGCTGTTAATTATAATATTTTTTCATTCCAATGCGAATGATTAAAATGATCAAAATTAAATTATAACTTAGGTGATAAAGTGATTTTCTTTCTTTTCAGTTGAGCCATTTATTAAAGATTCAAATAACTGTTTGTAAAGAGGGTGAAGTTTTACCACACATGATTGCTACCAGTAATTGCAAAAAAAATCTTCTTAAAGGGAGGCATTTATGATACTTACAACCAATACAAAATGGTGGGCCAAAGAACCGTGGAGAGAATAAGACAGAGAGTTCGCCAATCCCTCACAAAATATGCTGCAACCCCAGCAAGGATTTCTCCTAATGTGTAGACTATGTTTATAAGGACACCGACTAAAGTTCTTTTTGAGCTTCCCACATGTTCAACAGCTGAAAATAAAGGAAACAAAATAAGAGCAATGTTGATTGATAATATTTAGAGGATGAATAAGTAACCGGAAATCAATTCAGAGTATAAAAAATCAGTTTTCAAATACAATTGAAAGAAAATTATTAACAATTAGTGAAATCTGCATTTCTTCATATTTTTCATCATATGACTACCTGATATGAATATATAACTGATCCAAAGTGGAGGAAAACTAGAATTATTCACAATTGAGTCTATGCATTTTTCAGAAGAAAAGAAAGTTTAACTCAATTTAAAAAAAAAGATGTCAATTCTAAGGGAAATAACTGCTGATTAACATTTCTTTTTTATTCAATAATTTTAAATGCTATTTATTGGAAAGTTTCTCTGTCAGTTACAAGCGGTTTATGAATTTAAGAGTTAAGAATTTTACGGGAGCCAATTTTCAAAAAAAAGAGCCCCATTTTGATTTAAACAGTAAGCAATACCACTTAAATTGTACTGTAAATATGGAAACGAAGTCCATGAATAACTTATGTGTGAATAGATTTTAAATGGCACTGATAGTCTAATTAGATGAGCCAGGTTAAGGACAAGGGTTGGCTGTAACTGAACAAACACAATGGCATCCACTGGCACAGCTGCTAACATCTATGGCAGGGTGGTCGCAGCCAGAGCTGTTCTTCTCTAAGCCACCATAGTTTACCTGGTTTCTTCACAGTGGTTATGTCTGCGTGTACAACCTGTTACCAGACCCAGCAATCTGCACCAGTCTTCCCGAAGTGTCCACATTGACATCAGCAGACTTTGGATCACGTTTGCAGTAGTCCTGGTATTACAGCATTAGGTGCACCTTGGGACAGGGCCCTATGGCAAGTTACCCATGTAGAATATCTTTTGGGAAGTGGCCATCCCTCATGCAGCGAAAAGGGTATGTATGACTCTTTTTACCTCATAAATAAAGCTGTGGTGGTGGTAAAATTAAATTACCTTGATGAAAATACAACCAGTATGGTTTGAATCATAAATTCTTGTTTTTTTTTTTAAACAGGTCTGTTTATCCACTCGGTAGGGTGGTCAATCAGAAACTCAAACAAAGGGGGTGATCAATGAATAAGTTACTTTTCTTGCCTTTTAGGGGCTGTGATCACTAAAAAGTACAAATTTTCAAAAAACAAGCTTGAATGCTGTTGGGCCCAAACTAAGGGATCAATTTGGCATGAACTTTCATAGTAAATTGAACCTCCAATAAAAACTTATTTAGGATGGGGGGGGAAATTTTGAAAAAACAAAATAGATATTTTCCCTACTCATTGAGAAATTTGGGAGTATTCATAGAGACAGACAGGGACATATACAGAAATGTATTATTTTTTAAAAAAATTTTTCCCCAATATCCCAATCAAAACTCAATTCCTGAATCCACCCCCAAATTTGATCACTTCTTTTTCATTATGTGGTCTGCACTTCCAAGAAATTTAATTTTGTTGAGAACTTTTGGAGATACCATATCGACAGAAATCTATCAGATATTAGAACAGAAAATCAAAAACATACTCTTATATCCATCCCAAAGTTTGATCATTTCTTCCTTCTCGGTGTCCCACCTTTCCACAAAATGTTATTGACATTCATAGAGAACTTTTGGAGGTATTGTATAGACAGACAAGAGCAAATAAAGAATTTATTGAGTTAAAGAAAATCTCTCACAATTTTTTTTTTTTTTTTGCATTCACTCCTGTCTGTCTACATGATATCTCCAGATTTTCTCAAAGAATTTCTATAAATTTTTGTGGAAAGGTAAGCCTCAGGGTAAGGAAGAAGTGGTCAAATTAGGGGGTGGATCCAGGAATTCTTCAACTACTGACAAAATTTTTGCATTTTTTTTATTCATTACTGCAGCAGCTCCTGTCTCTCCACAAGATATCTCCAAAATTTCTTGGAAGGGTGGGGTCAATTTGAAGGAACTTGTGATTTGGGAGGGGATATAGGAATTCAATTTTGATTGAGAGATATTGGGCAGGGGTACAGGGGTATTTTCTCTAGTCTGTCCACATGATATCTCCATAAGTTCTCCATGAATTTTGAAGAAATTTTGTGGAAGGATGGGCAAATCAAATTGGCAGGCATCTTGAAAAATTACAACCATCTTGGATTTTCAACTAGGATTTCTGTATGTTCTTCAGACTTTATACAAATGCATTGAGCTAAAAAAATCTGTTTCATATTTTAGACCCAAATTGGGCAAGTTTGCCAGCAGTAAACAGTGATTAAACTGGTCTGTAACAGGTGGTGGTGATTTATAAAAAAAAATCTAGTTTAAAAGTGTTCATGTGTTGTTAAATATATGCTTGGTTAGAAAGAATTGAAAAATTACTAGAGAAAATTATTTCCCCAGTACAAAAGATACATTTACACACAGCATTGAATATTTTCTATCATATTTTCTTAACTCTAAGAATGACTTATTCATATCAATACTTACAAATGACAAAAATAATCATATAAAGGCCAACAATGAATACTCCAGTGGCAAATCGAACAGCTTCAAGTGATATTACTTCTGGAATCCAGTAGAGACACACCGTTGATACAATGTTTCCAAGAAGACAAACAAAATAGGCTGGTTTTCTCCCAAATCTGAAATTTTAAAACAGAACAATTATCATTGAACCTAGCCCTAACATCATGTCTTCAAAACATTAATGCCAATATTGATGAAAAAAACAATACAAACTTATTATAAGCCATTTTTTGACTATCAGTACCAAATTAGTCTACACTGATGAATCAAAACATTATGACCAGCAGCAAGTGGCAAGAATGACAATTGCCTACCTCATAACAAGTTTGCATGTCAGGGTCAAAGGTATATAAGCAGGTAGGATAGTATGGAACTGGACCTTGTTATGATGGAAGAAGATCGTCTGGTCTGATGACTCTCGCTTTCTCCTGAATAAGTGGATAGCAAGGTACGTGTGCGTTATCCTGGGGAAACAAAGGCATTAGGATGCACTGTGGGAAACAACCAGTTGGTGGTGGTAATTCGATGGTTAGGGCAACGTTCCACTGAGAAATACTGGATCTTATATTTTATGTGGGAGATGCTTTGTCTCATACCACCTACCTCAACATCATTGAAGAACTGGTCGATGTGCCCTGCCTCACTGAATGAGTTCAGAAACACAAAATAGACTTCAATATGTTACCCTGGCCACTAAACTCCCAATGTGCATTTATGAGATGTGTTGAACCACAGAGTTCTCCTAATGTCCATGCCTCATTGATTAAGAGCTGTTTTGACAGCACATGGAGGACCAACACCTTATTAGGCAGGTGTTCTATATTACAGTATATCTTCATTCATGCAAATTTTTATACATCTATATATTTACATGTATATATATTGATATTCCTCATTCAGTAAGCTGAAAAATTTTCTGATGCTAGCAGTAAATCCACAAACTAATATTTGAGCCTTTTGTTTGTTTGTTTGTTCATGCCTCCTCTCTGCTAAAACTAAAAGGCTGATTGACCTGATATTTGGCATGGAGAATTGCTAACTGAGGCAACCTTCTAGGTCAACAGAATTCATTCTCAAGCCAATCTTCAGTTCTAAACATCAGGGAAAAAATAATTCATACTATGATTTTCATCATTCTCACGAATGGCCACATATTTCTGATGTTAAAATCAATTCTTAGACCAGTTCTCAGCATTTTATTCCTCTTATTTACAGAAAATCTAGAAAGAGTTGTAAGAGCCCTTCTTCCTTTACCCTTTTCAAATTCAACAACTAAAGCCATGGTCAGATTCTATCACCACTTCCTTTCCCTTTTTCAAAAATACGAGCAGATCAAATTTGGTCATAATTGAGATTTTTTACAAATTTTGTGTGCTGTTGTAAAAACCACAGAGTGACTAAAAATAATGTAAGTTTAGTAAACTATAAAACCTTATGTGTATAGTACAATACCAAGTTATATAACCTTAGATTTATTTGTATTTCATTAACAAAAAGACATTTTTAAAAGTTCTAATACAGAAATACAACCCACAAAATTGGATGGCCGGTTGTATTTTATTATTTATTTTTTTAATATGTAAATTGTAAACCATCATTCATTTTTTAGCATTTGTCTTCAGCTTATTTCATTTTGTTGTTTTCTCAGGTTAAAATTTGTTTCAATAGTGAAGGCCCAAGAACGTATTATTAATTTTTTTCCAATCGAATTGTTGCTGCTTTCAATCAAGAGCCGTACTTTTGCATGATGAATAGTCATTCAACAGACAGAAAATAAGGGTACAGTTCCAATTTATTATTACATTGAAAATACCTCATCGAACATACATTTTTTTTTTAAAGACTGACACTTTCTGGATAACGGATATCTTATTACTTGAAAGCACCAATAATTTCATCCAAAATTCTTTTTTTCAGTTTTACCCCAGCTAGTCATTCGTAATTTTATGTAGATACAGATAGGTGAAGTAGGAGGGACCACACTCTTCACCCCATATAAAAATTTTTTTTAATAAATTCTGATTTTACACTCAAACTAACAGGTAAAAGTAAAAACTTCAGTGCTGATATTGTTACTAGATGTTTGAAATAAATATATACACAGTTTATCAGCACATAATTTTCTAACATCTTTTCTCTCTTACTTAAAAAAAAATGACCATAAGAATAAATAACAAATTTATGCTTGTGAAACTTAAACCTATACTGAAGTAGTCTTGGAGATATGAAAACATTAATGAAACCCAGAGTATTTTGAGAAGACTGTGTTTTTAAGAAAGTTCATAAAGCTTTTTACTTACTTGTCTGAAATAATTCCTAACACAAAGGAACCCACCAACATTCCAACCATGAACCACATTTTCGTCAAGGAACCATATATTCCCTTACTACATACCAAGTTCAGCTGAAAAATAAATTCTTTACAGATACAATATGTTTGACAAATAGGAATGGAGAAAAATTTTGTGAATTTTGGTTTATTTCATAAAGGAATTTTCAACTAATAGTTTAAAAATTACTGCCTGGATAGATAAATTGAAGAAGTTAAATTATGCACAACTATGTTATGACATTGATTGTACTTTATATACAGCAGGCATGGACAACCTTTTTGTTCTAGCAGACCACGTAAGACATTTTTGGGCCACACATTCACTTGAAAATGTTAATCATATTACTGTTTCAGTCAAAAATATGGATTACAATTATATTATTGATTTGCAATGCAAAAAGAATCGTAATCTTACAATATAAATTTTAATTAACTAAAAAAATCATATAAGACTTTGAATAAAATGCCAAGAAATAAAGGCAGTGGACCACAAAAAATATTGCTGTGGACCAGATATAAAATAAGAGAATTGGATCTTCAAAGTTTGAAAATGTTTAAAATTTGTCTAGTTTTTGAAATATTTGGCTTAAATTAAAAATGTTAAAAATTTAGAAAAATGATCTAAAAGCTATTCAAGTCAAGCTGATATTCTATTATTTGAAATCTACTTCTATGAATTTTTTTCACAATGATCAAATGAAAACAAAGACTATGTTCTGTGGAAAACTTTAGGAAAGTATTGGTTACTTTAAAAAGCTTTATCAATCTTTGCTAAGTTGGGCGAAGCTTATCAAATATCTGCTTATACTTGGGCAAGGATGAATAATAATTCCCCCAAAAGTATCAAAAATCCACATACATAAAATATATATATATATATATATATATATATGACCAGTGTATTGGTATGGATTATGGTTAATCCAACAATAAGAGCATGAAATGACAATATCAAAAGGCCAACTGTACAATTGATTTCTTTTATTTCTATTATTTTGACGTTTTTCCCAACCTGGCTTTATCAGTAAAAATGACTTTTCTTGATAAGGCCAGCTAGCGCGAAACGTTAAAATAAAAGAAATCATTTATATAGTTGGCCTTCTGATATTGTCATATCACTCTCATATATATATATATACGTGTGTGTAATATATATATATATATATATATATATATATATATATATATACACATACACAAACATGCATAAATATTTATATGAGCATACAGATACTACACTCTGATTCTAAACAGAGTACATGATCCTAGAACCGATCCATACATAAATTGCATCATTTTTTACACTAAAACTAGAACAATTAGGAAGAATTAAAATGAGAATCCATTTTGCATGGACAGCAGAATTAAAACAATCTATCGCTATAGATTCAATAAAAGGTTTGGTTCAAACTCCCCAGAAGTTTTACAATGACTGACACCTGAAAGTGCTCAGAGGATACAATGTCCGAAATATTGTGACTATAACAAACAAGATGAGGACATTAATCCGAATAAATCAGTCTTGGTGATGATTCCCCATCTTGAAAATTCAGGCAAAAATTAAAAGGTGATATTTGACATATTTTCTGTCTCCTACCTCAGTTGCAGCTGTTTCTATTACAGTGGATTTATCATAGACCCATCTATGACAAGCCACTTTTGTTCTGTTTGTGTCATTAAGTTGCAAAGAGAAAAAGGTATCATTGCTGCTGAAGATTTCACACGGTGCATATTCAAGTTTATTATTCTTCCTCACATAAGGGATGGTTTTGTTGATAAGATCAGCATGAGCCTCATTTTGGATTTTATAAGTGTCATTGTCAAGGTCAGGAATAGCACATCTAAAAAAGAAAATAAAAATACAAAATTATGTAATTCATAAAAGTCATTGGACAGAATTTGTCAAAATTTCAAAAAGCAAATTAGAGGAGAAAATCATTTTGTTTTTTATAAGCAAGTATTCTCCAACATAATGCCAAACTTGGTTGTTTTTAAGTATTCAGCACAGTGTTGTTTTGTAAATACAGGTTATGAATCAGGATTTTTTAAAGTTACTGAGTTAATTTCATGTATTCATTTTCATTAAAAAAATAGATTGCTTACCAAACTTCAATAAATGCAAAACAAAGCTGAACATCTAGCATCTTACATATGGACTTTTTTTTGCATAACTGTCTTTTTCTATAAGAGTGTATTTGCGTTATCAAGGAAGATAACTCTAATAGGAAGTTATGGAAGGACAATTATGGCAGTGAATGACTACTTAAATTGAAACAAAGAATTAGATATTAGATATGTTAATTCAGTCAACTTCTGAATTTGATTCTAAACAGTTTTAAAATTCAATATTTTTAAAAGTTTAAAAATAAAAGATTAAATATACTACACTGCTAGATTTATAGTAGCATTCTGTAAAGAGTAATTCAATGCTTAGTTCAAAAGATGTTTGTCCATATATATCATTGCATAAAATCATTGGGGATAATTGCAATATTTGAACCCATTCTCTTACTCATCTCCCACATGAAATTGAGAATATGGGAATAGTTATAATTTTCAAAGGGAAATTGTTTTTTATATTATCATGGAAGAGTTGCTGAAAATAAATGCAATGTTGGGGTGAAAGGAACAACAAAGATCATTTGGGTTAGTGAACGGGACTAGCTGAGTTTAAAATGCGATAGTGAAGACTAACATCTTCTCAACACCCAAATTTTGTCTTGTGTTATCCAATCAAAGCTTGAGTATTGATCCTAGCCTATATTTTCATGTAAAATCTTGATATCTATAAAAACTCAATGCATGACTAAACCACAAATAAAACAGACGTATGTAATGGGAATGTTGTAGGCTACAAGAAAACCAGGATTTCCCTCATTCTGTAAACATATAACAAGGGTCCACTTAAACATTATACGTATATAGTAAATTGATCTTCTACTTTAGGCTCACACAATATCTCTTGAAGTTCTCCATGAATTTTTATGGAATTTTGTGGAAAGGTAGAAAATGTGCTACGGAAAAAGTGATTGGATTTGGGGGTAGATCCATGCAAAGTTACCTTCCTACATCATAAGCACTGCCTCCTAATTTCATAACTCAGAAACTACACAGGTGATCTGAACCAAACTTATCATGAATACCAAGTACTGTGTGGGATCTCAGACATAAATCTGGGGGGCTGATCCAGAGTTATCTGTATTATTTATCCCCAAAATTGATAACTCAGAAACTGACCAACCATTCTGACCCAAACTTGGTCGGGACATCAAATATTGTGCATGGATCTCAAAAATGAATTTTTTGATCTGTTCCATGTGCAGTTACCTTCCCTCCATAGTAGGTATTTTTCCATCAAATTCATAACTCTGAAACCTCTTGACCAATCAGAACCAAATATGGCAGGAGTACCAAGTGAAAAAAGCAGAACAGATGGAGGTGAAAGCGGAAGGGAGAAACCCTGTGTTGCCCGGGGAAAAAGTAACTTGGTCTAGGCAGTGGAAAATATGTTCTACAATATGTTTTTTCTTACACAACACAAATACAAAAAAGATTATTTACACTGGTAACTTATTCTTCACTTCTGATCTGCACTGTTTATTCACTAGTTTTCGTGTGAAAAAGACATGAATAAATATTAATATAGATTTGTTTATGGATCTTAAAAAGAACCCATAGTTTTTAATTTTCATTGATGTTTTTTTTTTTTACTATCTAATTTTCACATAACAAACCCAACCAATGTTATGAACTAACAGCTAGAAATACATAGTTGTCCGTCACAGTAGAACAATATAACTATCAAACTAGTCTCGCGAGTACAAGTAAGTTTGGTTCCCACAAGTCACCCAACTTTCAACTTGTTTCAGACTAAGTTAAACTTATCTGTGCCTAAAACAAAAGCTTAAAGTGAATTCAACATTTTGAATATATTTTTTGAATGCAAGGGTTACATCTACAAATGATAATAATGAGTACCAACTCCAATTAGATCAGAAGTTTTACTTTCTTGAGCCATCTTGCAAAAAATGAAAAAAATACATGCCAAAGTGAATAGTAGAGTTGATTTTCAAGGATCCATGATCATTGTCCAGGGGATTAGTTATGAAAGCATCTTCGAGGTTCCTAGAACATGTTGATCAAAATTAGCTTGGGAGACCGTCTCAAAATTTTTGGTATGGCCAACAGGGCACCTTTTATAATAAAGTCAGAAGCCAATGACTTTTTATACAGTTATTCTTTTTGGGGCCTTTGTATGCTGTGTTTAACTACCATATTTTACATCTGCCAGACCAAGGTTTACCAAAACAAAAAGCCAAATTTTTCTGAGGATCGCCTCAACTAATTTTGAACAGCATGTTCTGGGGCAGTGTGTGTAGCTAGTGGGGCAAATGCTTCTCCTGAGTACATTCTTCAAAAGTGGCACTTTTTCAAAAAATTTTAATTCTTTAGTCCTCTTGTGAGATAATTTTTTCTACTTTATTGTATGGCCTTTGAAGATCATTCTGTAATTTTGGTTAGCATAGTTTCCATTCTTTGATCATCACTAAATATACATATGTATTGTCTTTTGTCACTTATCTCCCTCGATGTAAGAATTTGCAAGAACTTTGTAGCTACTAAATGCAAATACTGCAACTACTATTTTTGGCGACCATTCAAATGCTGTACTTATCATTTCACCCCTTTTAGCTTCTTCTTGCGCCTAACCTGAACTAACTGCCTTTTGATGATCTAGCTTGGTCAACTATACCATTCATCATAACAGGCATTACTAATCAGGCTCCATTCCATAAATAAACCAAACGACATTAGACCCACTACGTCATGTGTCCCCTAAATACTTATTCTTTCTAAGATTTCATTTTTACATACAGGAAGAACCCTCTAAACTAGACAGGCCTCTTCTCTTCTCTTCGTTACACAATCGATTGTGTTAATGTTTTCATTATATCCATATATTTAATACTAAATACTTGTACGTGTCTTTATTACTCCTTTAAATCTCCGTGTCCACATTTAAACCTGGCACACATTCTCCATACATCTCCCTTCCTCCTACAACATCTCCAGTGACATCAGCACGTGGAGCTAACACCAAACCATGTGAAGGCAAATTCCTTTATCAGCAACTATATCTTCTCGTCACATCTAAACAACAGCCATTTACTTCTCTTCCCTACATAATGTAGGAACCATCATTTCTATAGTAGTATAGATCTAGTAACAGCTCCTCAATTGATCCAGCTTCAAAATGATTTGAAAAACATTCAAAATGAGTACAAATCTCAATTCAAAGATAATAAAGCAACCAAGTTGTCTCAAAAATGTGATATCAATTCAGAATACATGCAGCAAAGAACACATAAAAGAAAAAGATTCCATGATAAAATTGCAGATGATGAAGGAATATTTGATGTTCAAAAGAATTTGTACATGAATCCTACTTAGTGTCCTTAGATTCTGTTATAGATAGCACAGGTAATATATTTGAACATTTTAAACTACTGGCTGGCAAACTGAGTGCTTCAAGTCCAAAGCATTGTGACAATGCAGATATTGTGGACAAATTAGAGATTTTAGTGGACACATACTCAGACATCATCCAAAGTCAAATTGAACTTGTGCAAGATTTCCTTACTTTCAAAGACATGTACAAAGAGATAATAAGCAGAGGCAGTAGGGCTTATTCAAGAGTCAATAGTATTTAAATTCATTATCACCACTGACATGTGTTCAATTTATCCAAACCTGTCCACATTGTAATACATTCTTCTGACTCTACCAATAATTAGCGCTGTTGAGGAACAATCATTTAGCTGGCTCAAGTGCAAAGCCATACCTTCATTCTACAATGCAGTGAAAGCAGTGATAGATAGTCTGGCTTAGCTTTGTTCTCCATTGAAAGACACCGGGCTACTGAGGTGGATTTTGATAAAGACAACTTTGCAAGCATGAAGCCTAGACAAAAGAGACACTTATAGTTGCTTCATATATTTTTCAGCTCTGCCAACAAAGTTGGAGACGTATATGTAATCTGTAGTGTCTGTCTGTCTGCACACATGACATCTGTAGAAATGCGTACTGAATTTCAATTAGATTTTGTTGAAGGTTGGGTAATGAGGTAAGGAAGAGTTGGTGGAATTTGAGGTGGATTAGGGGATTTTTTTTTCTATTAAGAGATATTTTGCCATTCTTTTGTTTTCTTTTTCATACAGACATTTATTTTACGCTCATCACTGTCCACACT
The DNA here is from genome assembly GCA_963457665.1 of Thysanoteuthis rhombus. Lineage (NCBI taxonomy): Eukaryota > Metazoa > Mollusca > Cephalopoda > Oegopsida > Thysanoteuthidae > Thysanoteuthis > Thysanoteuthis major. Next base: position 47,514,398 of record OY735212.1, on the reverse strand, counting down.
ACATCTCCAAAATTTTGCAATTAAATTTTGTGGAACAATGGACAATGGGGCGGATCCATGCACAATTAATCCCCCTGACAATGGCGTTGGCAGAGGTAAGCACTCTGAGTGAATTCAAATTGCTTCGTGTTGTATTCATTTTACGTTTAAAATGTAAAATGATTAAACGACACATTCTTTTCAATCTTGAATGCAATTAGGAACCTACTGTAAAACTTATTTATTGTTTTGATTTCAAATACAAAATAACAATAATGTACTTCCTTTGAAACCGTATCGTCCTTGTGTTTTAATTTTAAATACAAAATGAAAAAGTAAAAAGAATTCAAAATTATTTGATACGTGTCGTGGCGCCTTTTTTCTGTACTTGGGGAAAGTACGAACACTCTAGTTTTCTAGGGACTGAGAAAATACTTTCGAGCCTAATTCCCTAAATAACGGTCACGGACCGATCATCGTTAATTTGACTCAGCGCACCTGATTAGTGAATTTATTGAACGTAGGAAGAGTTTAACTTCAACACTGAAAGTTCTGCAGGCATTTCTTTCTTTTAACCTGACAATTGAAAAATAATTTGTTTTATGAAGACGGAAGTGAATATATTTTGACACTGACAATTGACACATGTACCATGTACATTTCTGCATTCTGTATCAACTCAACAATAGCAACACAGACGTTTCCATCCAGAATAATTTTTTTTTAAAAAGCAAAAGAACGTATAAATCAAGTTGATCAATTAAAAGATCACATTGGGATTTGATTTCTCGTAAAAATCTATCGATGGTCTGAGCGATGTAAGATTCCCTGCTGTTGGTTATCATCCATTCACAAACATAACAGACCTTCAAACCTTTTCGGGTTAATTCCCATCTTACCCCCAATCATTGTTAAAACTGTATGAAGACACATTGCAGATTAAACGACTCATAAAACATTACATCAAGTTCAATATCTGCAATAAACACATTTTTTGAGGAAAGCATTAACTTGTTCGGTGCACTTGCACCAAACAAAGATTTTTTTTTCTTGAAGGTTTTTTTTTTTTTAAATATGTTACAGTTGTCTTAGTTTCTTTTTAAAGATTTCACATAATGTCCCTTTCTCTTTTCTTATCTGTGCCATCTGGGGCGTAACAACAGTTTCATTGATAAACGAACACAAAAAATTGCAACGAAGACGTCAATCCTACTTTACCTGACCAGATTATTTAAGCACTTTTATAAAAGGTTATCCGTGTAATATACGAACCTGTGAGGTGGTAAATAAAGAGTATAGACAGTCAGCATGATCTGTATTCCACAAGCAAGGACAGGGATACATTGCCAAAAGAAAAGTTTTTGTTGGTACCGGCCAAAGTCGCCGAGGTAGTGAAAAATCCTGTCACTTAACATAACTTTTCATTTAGTGACACTGGATGGATTTTAAAATCGATGTGCGGATTTTTAGTATCCTTTCCTTCGGTCATAAACAATTTAAACCTTTCATTTTCCTTTGTCCCTTAAACATCTACAAGTTACTGATCCATCTATGAACAAACAGACCGGCTGCTACTGCTAGCATTGTAGATCACATGCTAGATTTATTGTGTTGACAACTGAGCGGACATCGTTTCCCCAAAATCTGCTGATAAAATAAATCATTCTGAGTGACAAGTACACCAGAAAGCTAGAGTTAACTCCCTTTGACACTGATTCAATTTCTTCTCAGATTTCTTAGCTCACATCTGTGAGAATTATCAATTACTATCATCAATTAATATTGACTGACTGGTGAGAAGTGGAGATAATAGATTTCGCTTAACTATTGTTCAATTGATTGGGTAAAACGGGTAAAGATCAAGTATTATTTACATGGTTGTAAAATGAAATGAATTGGATTTCTCTTACGTGTTTTTTTTTTTTTTACTAGCATTATTTCTGTGGACTTCGTTGACATTGACATACTTTCCGAAAATCAAAACCTTATAAGAAGAAACATCAAAATCGTATTAAACTTGATTTTATCGAGGGAATCTAGGCGTAATATATGAGGTAAAGATTATTTGTATGCATTGTATTGAACCAGAGAGATTTTTAAAATGAAGATAGCGTTATTGTCGCGACAAAGAAAACAAAAATTGCAGTGACATATTTTTTTTTGCATTCGAAAAATTTCCATTTTTTTTTTCACGAGCAAAAAAAGATTAAGAAATTACAAAATCAATAACTTATTGAGTTTTAATAAAATATTTAGTAATTATCTAAGGAAGGACGAAATTTATTCGAAATGTTTCTATTCCAATCAAAATTATAATTTTTATCTCACTCATTGTTTTTGTGAAAGTTGAAACAATGAAAATATGAACTGTTTACGTTTACTTCGTGTTTTCTGTGAAAAAAAAATGTCTTTATTTATAATTCTAAAAAAAATGAAAAAAGTATTAGAGCAATATGAAATATAAAAAGTATTACTAATAAGAGCATTATTGGTAACACGTTTTATATAAACTCGTCTAGATTCTAAGGTCCTCGGGATGTTTAACACACTGGTGTTCTCAGCCAAATAATATGCTGAACAAAACGAAGGCGACTTCACAATGGTCTGGCTTGACTTGGCCCATACTGATAGCTCAATCCTGTACTATCTGATCCAGGCAGTAATGAACTTATACCACATTACAACCAATGTCATGAACATAATCACTTGTTACTTCAGTGACATCAGATAGTGATTCCAAACCCTCGATTTTAAGACTGAGTGACAGTTGCTTGAAAAGGGAATTGCAACGGGATGCATCATCTCTCCCGGGGATGAACCTGATAATCACAGCAGCTGGAAATGATACCTAAGGACCAACAACAAGCTATCAGGGGCTTCATGAAAAACTTGACCACCTCTATTCCAGCACATGTCCGAGAGAGTTTTGTAGTTAAGGAATAAAACACACAATGTATTTCGGACACCACCTGACCTCTTCTGTCACCCACCTACGCCCTTTTCACCAACCACCATCCCCAAAGAAAAACAAAAATGGTTGCATATTTTTTGTATCGTGAAGTTGTATGTAGTTCATTTGTTAAGTAGCAATCCATGGCTATACTTTCCGTAAAAAAAATATAAATTTCTATAAAAAAATGCAATCATTTTTTAAAATTCTTGTTTTATTCTTTCTCAATTCACACAACTCTGGGTACATTTATTATCAAAAAATATCAAAGTGAGGAATCATTTTTTTTTTTTTTTATCAAAACAAATACTGCCCACGGACTACTTTTGAAAAGTAATTCATTGTTTTAGGCCGTGTTTGTTGTCATTGGACGATATTTATACGGATTACCATACACGTCATCATTACCAGATCATTATTTTTCTGGTTCAAGAGAAGACAACTGTATTACTTGTCGCTTGAATTTTTTTATGCCTTCCATACTTGTCACGGCATAACACCTGCTGCTTTGTTGACCACTTTCCATTGTCACTATTGACAGATGATGGTGGATATATTATCCCCCTTCACCACCAACAAAAAGGTCAATAGGTCAGCCAAAATGGCGGCAAATTTTAAAAATTCATATCGACTTTCATGGGTGCAATTCTACGCTGAAATTTTTTTTTTGTTTGTTTTTTTCTGGACAAATACTTGGACTTTATCTCTCTGGCAAGTCTAAAAATACTTATGAACAACACTTTATAAATTTTATATACGCTATCAAAATAGGGTGTCAAAGGTCTGCAGAGATGTCTACGGCATAATAGTATCCGAAATGCCCGTAAAAGTTATGAGATTATTTTGATTTACGTATTGATCGGCACTTCTACCTTGGATCAGAGTTTAGAATATGTGTGCTCATGGAATATATACATTGTGTTATATCTTATGTTAATTTTCGTAACATCGTGAACTCTGCTGATTTAAAACTTTTGAGACCATTTGTGGTTATTGTAGTCTTTTTACTTATCACGATCTTAAGAAATAGATTGAATACAGACAGGTGTCAGGCTAGTCACTCAAAAGAAATCATAATGTTACCAGCATCTTTTGGGAAGCATCCTGTGTTAGGGATTATCAATGGATAAGTTACTTCTCTCGCCTTTCGTTCTGCAGCGATCACCGAAAAGCATCTGAAATAGGAAATTTAAAAAAAAAACAAAAACAAAAAAAAAAACAACAAAAACAAGCAAAACGAACTGAAGGATCAATTTAGCATAAACTTAGTAAATTGTACCCCACCGCCACCCCTGAGAAATTGGGGGGAGCTTCCTGAAATTAGTTTTTAGGGAAAAAATGCTAAAGGTTTAAAAAAAAAAAAAGTAAACTGGACCGTTACTTCCCGTCCGTTGTTAGGAAGTGAGGCTTCGAAGTATTCACTTAGTTCCCTTGTGAAGGTTGTTATCTTGGATTCTTAGATATTTCAATGCTTTCGTCAAGGTTTTGGTACATTGAGGGCCAGAGGATGTGCGTGGGTCTACCCGAGAAAGTGCAGAGAGCCCACCTACGGATAGAGGTGGTTCGCGCATGTCATGAAACCGATGACCCTACGTGAGTAAATGAAGCTGTTCCCCTTTTGTTCTCCATCTCCTACAGAATCCATGTGTGAAGACTGAATTTGTTTTCCGAATGGGTCTCTCCACAGCAAACCCTTTCATGGACAAAATATACATGCTGTATTTTTATTCTCGCTTTTTGTGGTTGCATCATGGGACCCTTCTCCAAAAAAAAGTGCGACAGTTCTGCAACAAATTCTGCTGGTTTTCATCTCACTGCAAAAAGTATCTGCTTATTAAAAATACGTCATTTCCCGCAAAAATAAATACTGCTATGTGACTAACACTTGTTTCCCCCTCTGATTGCTTGGTTCTTTCTCGTGAACTGGAATTCCATGGCCTCTTTGCAACATACTGACATGATACTCCTCAGCAGCACCATCCCTTTGACTATTAGCCGTTGGCGTTTTACGCTGAAATTTGGACCTAGTTTGAGTTGTTGGGTTTTACGAGGTCTTATTAATTGAGATATTTCGCCTGAGGACACTCCACTTGACACCGGCCATTAACTCGTGTCATTATCCAACTATGGGCTTCAAGCCACCCGCTTCGCTTAGCCAAAATATCTTTGCATAGAATCAAATTACACCCTCTAAATCCCAGTTGCAAAGGGATCGAGTAATAACCTCCACATATTGTTGCAGGAATATGACTTTGTCAATGGTTAGAAGTTCCTCGACAACAAGTAAAGCAGAATCTTTGATATACAAGAATCAAATGTTGGCTTTCCAGAATTTGAAAACTGTCTCATGGCATCCTACCCAGACCAACCTATATAGGCTTGTGATCGCCAGCCTATTGACAAAACATACTGACATTTATTTGCTGTACACTGTGGCAATAGTTAATATGACGAATGACTCGAATTCAGATGGTACACTTTTAGAAATCTGAAGGATGAATCGACCGAGAGGTATTAACCATGAGCTCAATCGTCAGAAAAAACTTAATGTTAATGACCCTTCTCAAGACCATAGACAGTACGATGAATTATGTCCCAACTTTAAGAGTCGTTAAGTGTGTATGGTCCTCTAGCTGATAATGAAAGAACAATGCCATAACATAGTAACAAACTTTTATCATTTACTCCTAATTATTTACATTTAATATGACACACGCCCTAGAAAAAATGGATTGATCTATCAAGGCCCAAACCCACTTACATGATTTCCTTGCACCGAAAGAATGCGACCGTGCTTATTCACTATTTCAAATGCGTTCCAGTCTTGCAGGGGGTTCTGGCCATTCATTTCCAAAGCATGAATAGAAGCGTAATTCCCGGGAACCAGTCTACTCCCACACAGTACCTCCGCAATGCCTACTAGAAATTCAAGAGTTAAAAAGACAAGTGAACTGAATTTATTAACGTTAGTAATCACATTTACTGCTACACTTGCTGCAAATGTTGGTTGTTGTTTTTTTAAAGCGAAATTAGTTGAAACTTTAATCGTTATACGTACCCTGAAAACGAAGACTCTACATCTAACTAACCCCTACTTGGGTTAGGATTGGGGGCTAACTGATTTAGTGGAGTTCCAGATCACAAGACTGATCTTCCGGGTGAAAGGTCAGTCTGCTAATCAGGAACTCAACTGAAAAGATGTACAAGACTGGCCTTTTCCACGAACGGTCAGTCTTATATGTCTTTGTGATCAGGTTCCAGATAAGTAGAACTGTCAGATTTTGGCTGGTTTGCTAGAAGAGACTAGTAATGTCGAAAGTCAAATAAAAAACAATATACGGCACAGCATAGCATTTTGGGACTTTTTCATTGGTCTCCATCAGACCATAATTGATGTGAACCGATGTGTTAAGCTTATTTCGTAATTTTTTTTTTTTTTTTTTTTTTAAATTTGTGCACTTTGATAATTTTTTTTTATTTTTAAATTCAATTTTTCTTCCTACTATTCGCCGGACGTACTTGATTTGTTCACCGTATTTTAAAGTGTGCATTGCATGTTTTCCAACTCATTTTTTCATTTGCTCGGGAATAGTAATAGTGTGATTTTTTTTTTTGCAATCCGGTTTCTGCCGCAAGTGTTTACGCCAGAACTTAGCAACTAACACTTTCTCCACCAGTGATACTTTTTGACTCCATTTTTGCCAGAAAAGTAGCTATACCACACGTCTATTAGATAAATGCCCCCATTCCAATATTTCAAGCAGGTATTGACTTGAATACTATCAGTAATTATCTAGGGGAACGACGTTTAGAAAATCCACCGAGGAACATATATAGACCAGGATTCAAAATGTGTGGAGAAAACTCGGATAGGAATGAAATCTTGTTCCCACGAAAGGACAAGTAATTATTTAGATGACGAAGAATCATGACCTTTAGGAAAGACTTATTCCTGACACGGGATCAACTGTCACAAATAATTGCACGACTTTTACCATTTATATCCCCTAGGTTTCGCCTATTTTGCAGTACTCGTTCGCCAATCCTTTGTTTTACCATTGAATCGAACTTAAATGTACAGTGGTTGTTAATATTCTAGGAAATATTTTTTTTTACAATACTTTATTCAGTGAAAAACCGTTGATTTTGATGGCAGAACGGAAATGACCTTATTTGTTTCAAAATAAATTGCTGCTAATAGACGTCTTTGCTTTTTTTTTTTTTTTTTTCGACCATGTTTATGCCGGGTCATTTTTCCGCCTGTCGTCAGATTAGATTTATCCAATGCAGTGTCGCTTAGTTGAATATTTTCCTACATTTATGAAATATGTAAAGTTTTATCCCACAATGCAAAGACTCAAGGGAGCTAACAGACCTGTAACTGACTAAAGTTCATACGAAGATGGTCGGAGAATTATCTAGCCGAGATGTTGTGGAGGAAAAGAAAAACTACACATATCGGGATAGTCTCCAACCCCTATAATCTTTTAATGGAAATGGCTGCAGGAGAGCAATAGTCAGCAAGCAAGACTATAGCTAGTGAGTTTGATACTTACTGCCACCACAATGATATCCCTGAGTCAATGCTAAGCTAGGTAGATAGCAAATACCAACCCTCTTAAGACCCATCTTTCTAAATGGACAACGTTCGATTATTGTTACAAGGAGCAAGTCCAGGTAGAATTTTGGTAAAATTCAATTTTCCTTGTTCTGGATTAAGCTATGTTTAGTGAACAAAAATCTGTGCCAAAATGGAAAATATCCAAATCAAGCATTGAATTTATATCAGCGTGGTCATGTTAATCGCCTCGAGGTGAGGCTCCCCCTGCCACACACACACTGAATCACATTTCTATGCTCTATTCAAATATTCTGTTTATGAGACTGGTGATACTGAAGAGGAATGCGGAAGATCTTCGGCCAAGTGAATATAACCACTAAATATGCTATTATTCATTAGTGGGTGTAAGTGACAGGTTTTCCTCTCAAAATTAGAAAACATTCTTAAAATTTATCTAAAAACTTGTTCATGGTCAGAATGAAGGCTTATTTTTATTTTGACTCATATTTTACACAAAGGGTCGATTATTTTAAAAGAATATCTTGCCAAATGGTAATTTTCAACTCCACATTTGCAGTACAGCTTTACTGGATATCTCACAACTGTATCAATTATCCCCAAATTATTATCGTATGGTTCCCACAGATGATTTAAGTGAATGAAATGATTTCCTAATTTTGAATTACAGCATGTTTCTACGTCTAACTAGATTAACCCGTTCACTGCCAAATGGGGTGACTCATCTTACGATTGAGTCATTCTTTTAGTACATTTAGTGTTACCCAGGGGAAAAAAAATGACTCAACAGATATAGAATGTGTTCATTAATCTATGTATTCTCACACAACACAACTAGGTTTCCCGGGGGGGGGGGGGAATGTCAGGTTGCATGATTGAATCATGGCACGGGCCTCGCACACTATGAGAGGTCAACGTAGTTAGTACAGCTTCTCATTTCACATTTACCAAAATGTTTGAAAGCATAAGTTCTAAGATTCCAATAGTATAAAATTTCTAGAAAAAAATTCTCACTCTCAAAACAATATTTTAAAGGAAGTACCCCGGAAAGCACTAAGGGAAGTAAAAGTAAGCGAATACTTTATAATATAAAGGGAACCTGCGTATGACGGACGGTCCTGTTTAAAATGATAGTTACAGTGAAAATTGAGCCTTTTGGACAGGGAGATATTTCAAATTTTTTTTTAAAATCAAGACTTAACTTTCTTGGGGAAACAAAGGTGTCACTGACTGGAAGTGGAAACAATTACTTGCTGAAATTTCTAAATTTACAGAATATTCGACTAAAAATTCAGAAAATTAGTTTCTCACTTGAAACTTTGCACACGTAAATTTTTCTTTAAAATTACTACACTAGAGAAATTGAGAAGTCGAAATTAGTCTCAATATTAAATTTGGAAATTATGTAAAAAATACTTTAGAGCTAAATCATTTGCTCACCTATTGAAATGAATTGTAAAAAACAAACATACTAAGGCATAAATGTAACACTTGATATTTCTCAAAAGACTCAAGCTGATCATTTCGATGACGTAATGAAGCCCTCTCCCCCATTTGTCCAATTTTATTTAGTTTTGAAAACGGGTATGCTTTTATCGATTTATCAAAAAAATACAAAGCATTATTATAATATCATATTTGGTTTAAACGAACCCCGATATAACAGACACTATCATTGGGATTTAGACACTGTAACTGCTTATAGCTAAGATAGCATAGAGTAGCAAACAATTGGGGCTGGGTGCTTTCTTAAAGCAAACTTCATCCACTGCTTATATCACAACCATTTAAAAGCATAGTGCTTTCATAATTCCCATTTCAAAAGACTCAGCAGCAGAAGATTCCTCAGTATCTTTATGTAATAAGGCCAGCAACTTAAGCTGGATACTTTTTTTTACAGACTTTAGTATTATAATTGGGGGGGGGGGTTGTATTAAAACTATTATAATACTTGAAAGGGTAGAAAATACCCTCATGGCATTTGATTCAATGGACTTTTGGTACCAAGTCACTCATTCGTCAATTAAATTGTGGGTTTACAATGCTATGGCTGATAAGATAGATTCTAGATGAATCTATCTTGGTTGACCTCTTTTCAGATATGTTTGAGACAGCTTAGAATACCTGCCTGCTATCAGGCAGGGTGTACGTTCTAATATGATCTTAAAAGATTGCATATACACACACACACACACATATATATATACATACAATATTCCAATATTCTATCATAATTAGTAGTTGCTCTGTATGAAAATAAAACTTATTCATGAAATTGAAAAAAGTTTCCATTTTTCTAACATGAAAAACCTGGCACAGGAGTTAAAAATATACTTGGCAGCAAACAGGTTAAATTAAGTTCTTGAAATCTGAACCGATTCCAAGAATTGTTTGAGAGAAAAGAAAAGGTCATGTAACATACATTGCTCTACCTGGGTAAACATTAGGAAGGAGAGAGAGAGAGAGAGGGGGGGAAAAAAAAAAAACCCAAAAAAACTGAGGAGGCTGGAATGGAAGTCATACCAAGATGTCGCATAGATACCTTGTTTGTCCTTTACTTCACGTGAGGGTGTCTTTCCGTTGTGTGCTCAGATAGCTGAAACATGGCAACAAGATTCTTCCTAATAAACAAGTGCACTTGGAGTGGAAAATTAGCATGAGCACTTATGCTGACATATATGCAGCAACTATTTTCCATGAGTCAAGTTAGTACAAAGCCTTAGAATGACCAGCCCATCTGCTCACCTTTTACCTGGAAAAGCCATTTTCATTGTACATGAAGGTATCTGGATCAGAAGCCATGACAAAAGAAGCACCAAGTCGACCAGGCTCAGTCACAGGAGAGACCACAGTGTCAATATCTTGACCCTTTTTCTTCTGGCCCAGGAGGCTCAGCAACCTGTTCACAAGTCACTCCAGAAAGGCAACAAATGGTTCAGGACAAAAGATGAAACCAAAATGTAACAGCTAAGACAAGGAGTTTAGTAAATTTCCTAATGTTTAATATGTCTAACAAAACACTTTTCTCTCTTAAAGAGCAAACAGAGTAATCTCATAGCTTATGGTCCCAAATCGATAAGGTTGTGAGTATGCATGCACCATGAAGCCTTTTGAAAACTTGTTAAACACAATTTATGCAATATAAAAAAAACGACATTGTAACCTCTATATAAAATTATAAGAGCTAGGAATTTCATAATTTGTAATGTAAAACCTGTAGATATATTTCTGTCAATCAAAATGTCTCCTTAATCTGATATAAAAGAAATTTATTGTTGTCCATAGCTCAGATAGGTTAGCAATAGCATTGAAGGGGAAAAAAAAAAATCTAGCATCTACCAAACAAACCAGCTTACAGCAACATGATCATACCTAAGTGAGTCTCCATCTTCATGCTTTTCAATGAAGGAAAAAGAAAAATTAAATTCTCTACATGTGATTTTTAGTCCACACAGGGTGCCAATGCTGGCAACACCCATAACAATTTGGGACGTTAAACTACAAGATCACCCTGAGAGAGAAACTGAAAAAAAAAACAAAAAAAAACAAAAACAAAAAAAAACACTTAAAACTATCAGTATTGGAGAAGAAAAAAAAAAACAGCAAACAAAAATTTTTTTTTTTACACATCCAGTAACCTTGAATTGAAATTAGTCTTCTAAAAATAGACCATGTCTAATCAAGCAACAGTGGGCATCAAATGAAGAAAATGTAACATTAATATAGAAAATTATTTATTAACTAAAAAAATGTACAGGTTTGTTCTTTTAGCAAGTTGAGGCCAGAAGGAGAGGAGATAATAGCAATAGTAACAAGCAATCAGTCTTATACACAATGACTGACATAGCAGTTAAAGAGTGTTTGTTTTTTTTTTTTTAAATCCTCATAGCAAAGAAAATGTCAAATCTAAAAAGCCCCTTTTTATGAACAATCATAGCTGTGAACAAGTCTATATTTACACTTGATAATATTAAACATTTCAAAATCTGATGGTTAATGGGTAGTATTGATTGAATTGTTACTCATGGCAGAAAAAGGGAAATTCCAGCGTGGGGGTATAAGAATATAAAATTTTGTCACAATAGTGAAGGAAAATAAATTGCATTCTATTTAACACTATATATAGAAGAAAAAAAAATTTTTAAATAAAAAAAAAATTGATCATTATACTACACCTAATTCATAATAGAAGTCATATGATATGGCTACACATTATTAGTCAAAATTGGTAAATGACCGTTTTCAGTGATACAGAATGGGAAATTTAGAAAGAAATTTACTGTCGATGTTCTCATCCATTTTAATCTTTCAGAAGAAAAAGAAAATTGGTAACATAACCCTAGCACAGAGAAACAGGAAGGAAACAAGATCCATAAGTTCAATGATGTGTCCACCATCAGTGGTGGAAGAAGAGCAAGTAGTCTGACTGAATTGATTCTCATACTTGTAAAATATTACGATATGAAAAATATTCCGAGAGTTATTTTCAATATACTAATCCTTGGTCCAGAATAACCAGGCTGCTCCAGGTCCCAAGCTTGCTGGAAAATGGTCTGGTACTGTACTGCATCCAGTGCACTTTTAATTTTCACACACCCATTTCTAAATAGAGAATTTCTTATGCAGTGATAAGTCTCAAATGCTGACAGAGGAATACAAATGTTGGAAAAAAAAGAGTGCTATTTGAATTTTGCATTTACAAGCAATGCTATCAAAAGCTATAAATACTGAAAGATATATATAAGGAGGGAAAGAAATCTATTGTCATGGGGAAAACTCATAAGAAGACTGAGCAATACATCCCTTCATCAAGATAAGAAAATTCATGTTTTTTTAGCAATATTTTAAAAAGTTAAAAAATTTCTCAAATCAACAAATTCAAACTTAAGATTATGTTGGTTTGAAACTGCTCAAGAATTATGTTAGAGAAAATGCTGGCAAGTATCACTCCTGCTTAACCAGCATAGAAAATCTGAACCTTTCAGGATTCCTGGACATATTCCAAGGTTTCTATGACTGCTGTAATATATATAAATATCAATCATCTTTTAGAAGTCTACAGGGATACATTAATTAAAGCATTAAGCACTTTAATAGGTTAGATTTGAAAGGGTTTAAGATAGCTATATTCATTGAGGACTAAAATTTAGCAAAACTTGCAATATTGACAAAATCTAGCAGATATAAAAACTAAGAGATAAAAACAAAACTCATACATTCAATCCAATAAGAATTTATGTTCATGTATAAGAAAGCTAAAATGCTTGCTAAAAATACAAAGTTTTTTTTTTTTTTTACAGCTTTTTAAAAAAAAGTCAACTGCGTAGAAGCTGAAGACAATGACAATTCTAAAGTTTGCCTTTTGGCTCATCTTTAACCGGAATAAGTTTCTATATGTCGACATTGGTAGTACAGCCTCCAGTTCACGTTTGATGTCTTTATAGCTATTCATACTAGCCGCCTTATTTACAATTTGTAAAAATTGGAAGGTGAGAATTGAAAGCAATAGAAGAAGGTTTACTAATGCTTTATCTTCAAAAGAAATAGTTGGTCTACATAGACTCAATGAAGTCAGATTTCTTTCAGAAGAAATGTTTAAAGCTCCCTGCCCCCCACCACCACTATACAATCAGAAAAGGATATTACCAATCGTTCAAAGTCATTTCTGCAGATCGCATGCCACTGATTCAATTTCATTCATTTCAAGATGTTTGAAAACTGCGAAGGCATCAAATCTCAAAAGAAATACTGATGATGTCAGGGGTAGGGATTTCACAAAAAAGATTGATCTGAAGAAACATTGTCAGAAATTAAGAGTCTGTCCATCCTTTTGTTTATTTTCTTTTCGCGCTGGGAATAACTGCCTTCATGACTGAGCTGAACAATTGCTGGAGACATTCGTGGGCCTTTTGGATTTCTTCCCCAGCAAGTTCTTGAATTTCTTTTTCAGTGAACTTTGTAGACAAGTCCTTTAAAGTTGGCAAGAGTTCCAGATCTTTCTGCACTGCAGAATTTATCAAACATGGAACACTTTTAACTGTGCTTTCAGCCATATTTGGCAGCAAATGATCAACGTCAAAACCTTCTGTGCCCTCTAATTCAGGGGATTCAGGCTCTTTGTATTTCTTGCGGAGGAATTTAGGTGAGCGAGGACTGCGTTCCAGTTCTTGAACAGACTGGGAAAGTTTTTCAACTTCTTCCAATAGAGCACCGGAATTTTCTAGAACTGATTTTACATCATCTTCCACTGTACAATAGTCACCTAAAAAGAAAAAAAGTTTATCATAATGGGTTTTCAATATTTACAAGCAGAAATGTGTAGTCAAATTCAAGATTCATTCTTATCTAATGTAATTTGTAAGAAATACAGGGACAAAAATCAAGATCTTATAAGATCTTTTCTTGGTCCCCAAACTAAGTGAAAATTCCTTCTATCATTAAAAAATAAGGAACATATTTAAGATTGAATTTTTTAGTTTAAAAACTCATATTTCCACATCTTTAAAGATCCAAAAGAATTGGCTAGTCAACATTAATTACAAGCAGAGCATACTTGTATATTCTAAATAAAATAGAAAAATAAAATCAACTCATTCAATTGTGCAATAGAGAAAGTGAAGAGAATTGTTATAAAGCCTTGAAATAAACTGTTTTAAAGGTTTATATTTCAAGAATTCTTAATAGATTCACTTCCAAAATTATGAAAAACTAGTATTCCAAGGGCAAATACGAATCGCCACCACCAATATATGTTCATTTTTATCACGTAATTTTAGCATCAACTTTTGTAAATTGAACCCTCCACTGAAAGTTAGAAAAGAAAAAAAAAACAAAACAAAAAAATTCATTCAGAAGCATGAGCGTACATGCAGAATTTAAACCTACTATGAACACGGTCGAACTACATAGACATATATAATAGAACATCTGAATAACTTGAACTCAGTAGGTGTTTAAGCCAGTTTGTGGGTAGTGGGTATCAATAACAGCAACAGTTACAAGCATAACACATTATATATATATATATATATATATATATATATATAAAATTCTGTTTCCAATCTCCCGGGAACCAATGTCCTTTGGCATGTGTTGAAGGGCAATCAATGATTAAGTTACTTCTCTTGCCTTTTGTGGGCACTAAAGTATTCAAATTTTCAAAATCAATGAAGAACACGAACTGAAGGACCAATTTAGCATAATCCTACATTGAAAATTGAACCCACCACTAAAACCTCATTTTGGAGGGGAATCAAAAAAAAAAAAAAAAAAAAAAAAACCCCCACCAAAAAACGAAAATTTCCCAGCTCATTGAAACACTAATATTAAGTCAAAATAGATGCAATTTCCCGAGAATAGTCTGGTACTTGAAAATTTTAAGTCAGAGGTATTTCAATGCCAAAATCTCGTAGGTAGAACCTGGTTAGCTGATAGAGAAGCAAGTGCACATATAAAAAAAACTCATTACTGAATCTAAGATAAATCGGTTGTCAGAGAAAAACTATTCCCTTTGATGTAGATAAAGATTTTTTTTATACAAACAGTATCGGACAAATTTAATACCTCCTAAGCAGATGTGAACCAAAATGTACATTAAATTCAATTCACCCAAGCATTTAAATTTAAAAACAAAATGAAAGCAACCTTGAAGAATTTCAAGAAATCAAAACAAAATATGGTTAGCTAGGATATTTTCAAATGATACATAAAATAAAACATGTTCAGCTACATTTAGCTGTTCTTTTTTTCAGTATTTTTTTAATAATCCATTTACATTTTGAAGAAGTCAAATACAAAAAATAGGATTAATAACCCAAATCAAAGAACAAGCCTTTATTCACAAACCAGCATAGTAACCAGAAGAGGAGGAAGGGGAAAAAAAAAAAAAAAAAGAAAAAAGATTGGATTATTTATGTATGGATCAGCACTATGCCATGAATCAGTATTTCATCACTTAAGCTAAAGTAACAGTGAAAGAAAGAAACAGAAAAGGCCACACTGTTCATTAATATTTACATGTTATGGAAGAAAATGGATTAAGTAGAATATAAAAAACAAAAGAAAAGGGAAGACATACCATCCCCTATTAATGTGTATAAAAATAGACCAGATACATTTTTTTATAGTAATCAAGATAATGAACATTTTTCAAGAAGTAAATCCTTTCTTAGCAGTAAACATTTTTCAAGAATGAATTGAAAAGTAGTCTCAAAAACTAATAAGTTCTAGTCCACCATTTATACAAAACTAAAAAGCTATGAGCTTGCGGCAAGGGAAAAAATTCTTACAGTAATTTCACAGCTCAAGAGGAATATACATAATATCCTTGCAGGGACCATTTAGATAATGTAATAATACAATACTAACCATTCTGGCCTGATAAAGCAGCTTAGCATTCAAAGTGTATTAAACTTATCAATATTTTCTAGTTAAATCTGAATAAGACACCCCGTTTTTGTTTTTTTAAAAAATGTTTATCAAGAAAATATCCAATGAAAACAACTTAAAATCTAAAACAAAAGATTGAACTTCCCAAGACATGATTTTGGCACATGTCTATAGGGCAACAGGAAGCAGATATCAAAATTTATCAAATATTCTTGACACCCAACAACATCTGACCTTTGGAATGACACATGTACCCAAAAGCATTAAAATTAATGCTAAATTATAAATATCAAAACTTTACATCCAATTTCTGAAAATTGTGATTTAGTTCATGAAGGTATCTATGTTAGCACAAACAGGAATGATGAAAAATGAATAAGAAGAGTTAAATCTGTAATATTTGGAAATGAAAGAATGTCAAACTGAATCATTAGGCAAGTGGAAAGGATTACTCTAATCAAGATCATTATTTCTTTTAGGCAAATAATATTCACTTCATTGTAAATCAGGTTTAAAACCAGACAAGCTTTCAAGACATGTAATAGACATTGAAATCACGCACGGTTCAATATTAGTACCTAGAATTTCTCCAGAGCAAAGGTGTACAAGGGTTGCAGAAAAAAATCCCAAGTAACTAGACTCGCTATGATATTCTTAATATGCAACCAAAAGATATGAATTGGAAATAGAGATTCCTAGACTCATATAGCACAACAGTTTTGCAGATTTTCAACTACCATTACAACAAGATTTATTCATCTACCTGCAAAGATGAAGTGTACCACGATGCCACGAACCCATCCACATTTGAACATTAAAATATACTTATAGGATAACTGGAGGATATGTTTCAAGATTAAAGATACAGAGCGGTCAAATGGTTAATGACACAGACAATGGAATTAGCAAGCAAGGTTCAAACTCAGATCAAAAACTTTCAGCCATGACATATCCATGATGAAATTATCAGTGGTGCCATAACTATCCAGTACTGGGCAATGGGATGAATAAAAATTATAAAAGAAAAAAAAACAATTTTAACAAGAGTGATCACTGAAAATAAAATAGCTTGAAAATTACTCATTTTTTTTTTTTTTGATATAAATTTAGAGTAAGTGCTGCCCACCTAGTACCAAGATTGAACTTCAGAATTTTCACCTTGACTGTTAAACTTATAAAATTGTGACATGTTTTTAAGTGTCAATCAAACGGATTACATACCTTTGTCATCATCTTCATCCATAACAGCTAGTTCCTTAGGTTCATCTATTGATTCTTTCACATTACAGTTTATAGCAGAAAATTTCTTTTCCAAACAAATGGGTTTGATAGAACATGGCAGATCTTCAGAGCTAGAATTTTTAATGGCTGAATGAGATGATCCCTCTTTGTCTGGCATGTTGCTATCAGATTCTTGTGTTTCAATCGTTGGTTTTACAGGAGTGCTGGATGCTTCCGGATTTTCAAAGACAGGGATGGACGTAGTAAGATCTGCAGAGCTTAGATCATTATCACTGTTGGAAGACACTGTGATTGTACTTTGCGTAGCATCATCAGAACTGGGTGGGGCATTGGATTTGGATTTTGAAGCATTTTCAGGTTCCATAATAGAATCATCAATATCAGATTTAAGTGATGAGGACGTTGAATCTAGTTCAGGCACTAAGGAAATAAAATAAAAATTAGCTTGAAAATTATTGAATACAAAATATTGCATAAATACAATTCAATCTTACTGCACAGAACTTAATCAGAAAAGTGGTTATAGAAAAACTGGCTTCTAAAAATAAGGGGGTGCGAGTTAAAACCTCACCAGAGGTTCATTCTTCATTTCTGATTTGCAAAGCCTCTGTACCAGTTGTATGATGATTTGAGGTTCAAAATGAAAGAAATACAAGTCAAAAACAAATGCCTTATCAAAAATTAGTGTGTGTGTATATATATATATATATATAAGTATAAATTCATAATCTGCATGGACAACAAGGCATGCAAGATGGCTACTGAATCAGCACAAAAGAAACAGGAGCAAGCAAAGTATCTTATCTATATAATCTAATATAATTATTGAATGGAAAATGCTAAAAATTCAGCCATTACTCGACTTGTGGAACTTTTTTTTTCTGCATTTTAAACACACAAATTCTTTTTAAAATGAAGGCATATGATGTTGCTTATGTCATCACAATGCAATTTTACTAGCTCATTTATTTTTAGTTCTAATGAGCCAATTCAGGCTAGGGGGATCTGAACAGAAAATAAATCAAATATAGTGGAATAAATATATTCATTTTAGTTATGGTAAAGCAATTACAAAAAGGCTTTCGTGTAAGCTTTTTATAATGAACAAAATTGAAAACCAATTTTCTAGGTAGGAGAAAATTACAAGTCTATGGATGGCTCAAAACTTCAGCCATATTCATATTTTTTTTTTTTTCCAACCACGTAGTGGCCATCTATAGTTATATTGTCAATCAAGTCCCTTATAATTCTGTTGTACCATGTATTTCTCATTTTCCATACTTTGTAAATAACAGATATTTAGATGTTTAACTTCCTTAATTTGTCAATGCATTGATTAAAACTAAGATGAGGATACATTTGCAATATAGAATGATAATACTTTACTATCTCCAAAAAAAAAAAAAAAAAAAAAAAAAAAAAAAGACAACTAACAAACTTGCTATTAGTTTATTGAAATACCAGAATATGGATTTTAACATGAATAACTCAAATTAGTTGAAGGTTAGTTAAATAAATCAAAATGAAAAGGGCAATTAGAAATTAATTAAGACTTAGTAGGCTTGTTTCAAAAAACAAATTCATATTTTCAAAAGATAATGTCTTGAGTTTTTAGAGCAGTGATTCACAAATGAGAGGCACTTGAATGTACAACTAAAAACATTAGTAGATGACAATACAAAATGAAGGAAGAATTGAAGAAATCTGGGATTTCGACTCCCAGGGCTGGGATTAAGAACCATTGTTTGATGAATTCTCAGTATATAAAATGTGAAATTAAATCTGATTATGCTGACATGGGGAAATAGCCAAAATTAACTGAAGATAATCAGGCCAGCCAAATATGTTCGCAAACCGTAGGGGGTATGACCCCAAACCAGTGATATGATCAAATTTCCAAAGTAAAAGTATCTTTACTATATATAGCGGAGCATCCAACCAGAATATATATGGCATGAGGTTAACTTGAGTAAATAGCTCACAATTTGAATTTAAATTTGAGTTACCCTTAAGTGGTAAAATTCAGTCTGGAAAGGGTTAAACAATATTCCCAGTTACTTAAGTTGATAAGTTAAAATTAGTTTTAGGAAATCAATATTTAGTATAGCAAATGACTGCACTTAAAAATGTATTTCATGTTAAGACTGCTCTCATCCTGAACCCAAAACTATGACCACTCACTTTCTATCTGATATTTCACTATTTCCCATAAAAAGAGAAAATGGTTAACCCAAAAATTAATCCAGTGTTTGTTATTAGGGGCATTTACTTCTAACAAACTTCATTCAAAAAAACCACTTTTGACCATATTGTGACAATAGATACATCAGCACAGAAATAAAAATTACTTAAAAATTGTCCAAAAACAATAAATAAAATTTTTAAAAAATAAAGTGGAAGTTAATTGATTTTTAGACACTGAAGATGGAAGGAAATGAGCAACATCTTCAGCATCATATGCTTTTTCATTTCAAGAAAGGTAAAATTATGATTCAGATGCAAAAATAGATTTGTGCTCTTTTTGGAGAAGGCACTGAATGATCAGCTATGTCAAAAGTGGTTTGAGAAGCTTCAAGCAGAGATTTCTTGTTGAGCAATGAACCACAGTGCTGGATGTTTTTTGTTAGTCTACACCAAAAGCTAATATCCATAATTCTAAAGTACAAAACAATGAAAAAAAAAAAAAAAAAAAAAAAAAAAAAAAAGTGGGGGGTGGAGTCAAGATGCATTTACCCTCACCCCACCCATGCACTAAATCTGTGGTGTAGTTGGGGGTCAAATTTTTAATAGCAATTTGATCTAGAGATTAAAAAGATTTCAACCGCCCCCCCAATCAGAGGATTGCATACCCTTTTAGTTGGGTTCCAAATCAGTCAAGTTATCCGTTGTATAATAATTTACCCAAAGAGAAGGTTAATGCTGTCAAAGTTTCAGAATGAAAGAGGAAAAAAAAAAAATTTAGCAATGGTCATAGCATTTGGGGTCTTCTTCATCAGTCCCTACCAGACAAAAGTTTTCATAACAGATGGGAATTGATATGCCTGGTTGATTTTATTAAACTCTCCCATGGTTAGATCTGAGGGTTTTCATGGTAGGGTCTAACAGAAAAGCCCTTTGATTTTGGGGTCTTTTTAGGAGAGAACAAGAAAATGAAACTTAATCTCTACCCTTTTGTCAACTTTTTAGAAAATCTACCCCCAAGGCATGTGTACTTCAATATCATGGAAATTAGCTTTTAGTATGGAGACTAAGAAGAGCCTGTCACCGTATTGGTAAATAAGTCACTGAGAAAATTGAGTGCATTAGTTATTTTACAAACGTATCACATGCTGAATCAACCAAGTGATACTACTTACTTTCCTGTAAGAAAGATTCCTTTTCCTCTGTTGGTAGATCCTCATTTAAAGGCTGATTTGTTGCTGAAGGAGAAACAAACCAGTTGTTGGATCTCCTCAAAGAAACTTGAATCATCTGCCCCTTTACCCAATATCCCAACAAACATTCAACAAGTTCAGTGTCAAACATTAATTAACATTTTCTCTACTCAAGTGCCAATAATAGGAATTACAAACGTTGGTACTAAGGTGTTTATGTAGCTTATGTAAAAACTGGCATCAAGTGGTTGCATCCCTAGATACTCATAATAAAAAAAAAAAAAAAAAAAGTACTGAAATAGCCAGTACAAAGATTTCTTGAATCCAGTCAGACTAGCCAATCTTGGTTTAGTCTTTTGAAGTATGTTTTTGATACTTATATATAAGCAACACTGGCATCCCATCAACCAAATATCAAAATCCTTATCTTTTTCTCTATTATTTCTATTATTCATTAAGCTTACTTTGGTATAGCCATGATCAAATGGACAAGCTGGTATGGTTTTTTTTTTATAATTTCTATTATAGGTATAAATATGTATGTTGAGAATTGAAAGTGAAATTCACCTGTATATTAAGGTTCATTATGGGCACCTTGCTGTTGGGTCAAACTTAATGAACTAATTTAGTAAACTATCCCTATTGTGTAGTTGGTGACCTTCACTGGGTGCCTCACGCTTGACAAGCTAAGCTTAGTAAATACCTATATTTACTTGTTATAGGTGTCAAAAAAGTACAAAAGCTTTTTGATGAATAAAATTGTCCTTTTGTCAGCTGCAAGACTATAGACTAAGCAGGAGTAATTGTTTATCTTTGTAGTTCCATAGATTAAATGAAAACATATCTGATTTTTGCATTACAATTCAATTTTACTTTTAGCTAAATGAATGCTTTCAGTTCTTTACAAGTATTTTACTGTTCTACGCAAAAACAGTAAAATAACAAGGACATAGTCTTTGACTAGAGACATAAAAATATCTACATCTTGTCTAACAAAAAGCAGATTTCTATTTCAAATTGCAGATATTATCCTAACACTTCATAGTGGCATAGCTTTTGCTTTCAGAATTAGTGATATTAGAAATTCTAAATTTGAAGATTACAGTAGCATGTTTACAATATATCAAGGGAAGAAATCAAATACTATGAGATTTCTTATACTTGAAAGAATTTTCTTTGAAACATGAAAGTTAACCAAAATTAAGAAATGTTGTTTGACTATAAACGTTCAAAAAAAAAAAAAAAAAAAAGAAAAAAAAAAGTGTTGTAACAATCTTGAAATATATTTTATCCCAACATAGCATTATTAGGAGTTATCATTACATAGAAAATAAAAATACTCGAAAGGTAGACATTATCAGCTATAAATGATCACTAACCTCAAGTTATGAATATTTAGATATACCTCTCCAATCAGTTTAACATGATACTACCTAAATGCTTAATGAACCAAAAATGAAATTTCATAGGACTCAAACCAACAAAAATCTAAAGCCTACCAATGTAAATAATACTAATCTACAAGTTTTCAGAGTAGGAATCAATCTACTATTTTCAATCAAATTCAACAACTAAGTAGCAAAATAAATAATATTAGTTATACTGTTTCCTTCTGAAAGTCTTGCCTGTATCAAAATCTTTCAGCCTATCAATTAAAATTTGAAAATGACTCATCATGGTCTTGTAACATTGAAGTTTTATATAATAATCAAAAAAAGTATTACCTGTAAGTGAGGTTTCCATCTTCTCTGGAGTTTTAGTTTTGGGTTTTTCAGAAGTAGTAACCGAGCCTTTAGCATTCATATTTGTTTTATTTTCCTTTTCTTTCAAACTTTTTAAATCTGGCTCACAGGAAGCAGTAGTCGAAGCAGTATGGGCAGCAGCAGCAGCTGCCATCATTTTACTAATTGAAGTATTAACTGTCTTCTCCTTTTTGGCATCCTGTTGTTGTTTGAAGTTAGTCAAAACAGTCTTTACATTGGATACTTTAGGAGATCTCACAGGTAAATTGTGGATATCATATTCTGACAGAGAAGCTAAATCACCAATTGTATGGATTTTTTTGGCCCGTAATAGCTGACCAAGACCACGAGACCTGAGAAGAAAAGAATATATGTAATGTTAATTCAGATATAAAGGAAACATTAGTACTCAATTGAATTAGAAAGAGGAGAGGAAACCAAGAAAAAACATTCTCAAAATACCACACATGCCAAATTATAACGCAAATGGTTTTCAAGGGTTTTTCAAGAACTACCACACACTGCAATTCATCCAAGCCTTATAACCATTCATATCCAGTTTTGGTAGACAACTTCTCAGTCATAATACTAGCACATTGATACAGCATAATATTTGCATTTTTTGTTTTTTAAATATTCATTTTATCAAATATCCATTAATACAGTATACAAAGTGTATAGTTTTTATATACATTCTAGAATAAGCAATCATACACAAGTACAAAGATCTATCTATGATACAATTTTAACAAAAAAAGCAGAAGTTATAAGCTACAGATTTAAAGATCTTCTATAAAAAAAGTTAATTCTATTTGAAAAACAGCCCTTTCAGGATCCTACTCAATGTTTTTAAAAATGAACTTAGCCACTAAGCAACTAACCCACGGTACAAAGTAAACTTCTACAGTTTAGTTAACCACCGAATCAATGCATTTAGCAGTTTGTCTCTGAAAATAACAGTGCATTTGATTACAATAATTTGTCAAATTCAGATTATTTATTATTTAGGAAACCAGTGATGAACTCACCATATGGAAGAGGTCAACTGAGGCAAAATCTGTCCAACAGGCTCTTGGCAGTTGACAAGATCTGGAAATATGGGATCAGTACAGTTGAGCTGGGATTCTTGAGAACTGCTGTAACTACTCTGAGATCCATTTGGGCTGTTGCTGGTGCATTGATTGTTAGAATTGACGGAATCTCTTTTCTGCAAAGGTAAGGAAGATAAATGAAACATTCCAAAAAGAAAATTAAGATTACCAAATGTCAAATTTCAAACCAGTACCAATATACAGAAAATTTACGATTTTTAAAAAGTTGTTGACTAGGACTAATCAAATTTTAAAAATTGAAAAAGCATATAAGCTACTTGTAGACATGTTTCTGGGTTTCCAATTCTGTGATTGAGCAAAATGACAGTGGCTCCCGAACATGTGATCACAACCAAAACACGAGTTAAGAAAAAGTGAAGAGCATATCACAATTTCAAAATATAAAGAATCATTGAAGCTAGTTGGAAATAGTAAAGCAACTAGAAATGTATGAAAACAGTAATTCCAGCTTGTTTATACTTGATAAAAAGGTGAAATACTGTAAATTTTATAGGATAAAACTAAAAGAAAAAACACTGAAATTGTATCCATGGTTAAAGCCCAAAAATTTTGGGAAACACCAATTCAAAATAAGTTGCTAGCGTTGAATCTAAATCTATGTAAAAAATTCAACCATCTGTTTATTTATCTCATGCTTCAACAGGAATAAATTTGTAAGGAACTTACTTTATAATTAGTGAGCAGGCTGCGGCGAGAAGATCTAGAGCTGCCAGGGGTAAGCCTCCGTTTGTGACTCACCGGGGAAGGCAAAGTTTTTTCTTCAAAGATTGGATCAGCAAATGATACTCTTCGCTGCTACAAACAAAGATAATACACAGGTCATTTTCAAACTTTCATTTTGGTTAGTTTCAAAGAAATCTAGAATAATGCATTAAAAAAAAAAAAAAAAAAAAAAAAAAAAAAGTAACACACAAAGGGACAGGTGAAAAATACAATACGAGGGAAATTTGTCAAATTTAATCAGAAATTTGAAAAATTTGAGCTAGAGACCAGTGCAAGGAAGAAGAGAATATATCAAATAGCCCTTATTTGGTAATAGAACAGATGAAACTTATATTAGCATATCAAGTAGAGTGGGGAAAGAAAGAGACTCGTTTACACTGTAGACAAAATATAATGTCGAATCGATTATAACAGAAAAAAAGGAAATAAATCAATTAGACAAACATTTCAGTACTCAAACGAAACTCATCCCTTTCCCTTTCATTGTTGCTAAAGAGATTGCAAATGTCAAACTCTTACTCCAGGAACAAGCTACATATGTATGACTTTTGTCAAAATGTAATCCTCTGGGAGAGGTGTCATGAATCAATTTTTAATCTTCATTTGTATTCTAGTCTCACCCAAACCATATAGTTCTCTCCTTTTGGTACAAATTACGGGGGAGGGGGAAAGAAAAATTTGTTACATGGAACTCATAACTAGATAGAAAAATGATGGACGCACTTCTGGTTATAATGGGTCTACAGTGTATTTATATTTTATACTGGCATCTCGTGATACATTGCCTTGAAAATCTTATTCCAGTTCAAAATTGCCTAGTTATACTGTATATCTGATAACTCTAGTTCTTTTTTCAGAGTAATTTTCTTCTTTGTGGTATCAACATTTTTCCCAATGAGGTATTTAAAAGAAAACATGGAGTGCTGACTCAAAGCCATCAAATGTGGCAAAGGGTTCTATCCATACAATATTTTCATGTTTCAGCATGCCTGGCCATACCCTTTTGTCTACAGACTTTAAAATTGGCAACAATACCCCACTATTTAAAAAAAAAAAAAAAATACTAAAAAGATAAATTCAACTGTTCAAGTAATGTATTGATTATACATTGGTAAGCCCCGCTTAGACCTTTTGTAGGAACTGGCTAGTAAAATGCCAAACCAGATGGGTTTTTAATTAGTAAATATTTAGTATAATTTTGAACTCATTTATATTAAGTCTTTGAGACCATCTGAATTTGATAACCATTTTGATAACATTAGCCTTGATCATAATAAATGGCTGCCTCTGTATATTGAGAACAACCTTTTTGTTGCCAGGGGATACTTTCCGGCATCCCCTGAAATATCTAAAATGAAAATATATTTCCTACCTTATTAGATGGAGAAGGAGTCTCTCCACTGCCATTCACAAGCCGCTTCTTTAAAATGCCAGTTGTTGGTGAGTAAACTGGAGATGGTGAATACATACTAGTATAGGGTGGTACATTGTCAGGCGTATCACAGATGGGTGGTGGTTTTGTGGAAGGTGTAGCAACCAATGCAGTTGTGTTATCTGGCACAGACTTATTGCTATCTGAACTGTTTTTATTAACACAAGGTTGTACAACTTCAGTATCACTCATTGCACAATCTTTAGTAACAATAGGTTGTACATCATTCAACTCAATTTTGTCACAGATAGAAATATTGTCATCAACAGTAATAGATTTCATTGCAGTTGACTCAATTTCATTACTGATTCCACTGTCTTTAGTAACAGCAGATTCATCTATATTAGATGAATCTGCAACCTTATCAATTATGTCTTTATCAGCAATTGATTCAACTACATTATTTGATTCAACATTGTTAATAACCACAGATTCTGTATTAGAAACAGATTGCACAGCACTAGTCATGTCAGTTTTACCATTGACAACATTGTCTTTATCAATAGGCTGCATATTTGTTTCAACCTGGTCATGCAAAACCATATTGTCTTGGTTAGCAACAAGTTGCTCTTCATTTTTTAATTCTTCCAACTTGTCAACTGTATTGTTTTCTTTATCAAATGGTTGAGTCAACTTGCTTGATTCAATTTCATTTTCTTTACTAAATGGCTGAGCCAAATTATTTGATTTAATTTTAATTTCTTCATTAAATGGTTGAGCCAAGCTGTTTGATTCAATTTTGTCTTCTTTAGTAAAGGGTTGAGCCAAGTTGCTGGATTCAATTATGTTTTCTTTGGCAAATGATTGAGCCAAGTTGCTCGATTCAACTTTATTGCTAATCGAAGTATTTTTAGGAGTTAGCTGTACAGACTTTTGAGGAGATGTTTTCATCACAGATTTTTGAGCCAGGCTCTTCTTAGCACTGGAGGTTGGACTTGTACAAATTTTGATCCCATAAACAAAACTGTCTGAAAACTTTGATGGGAAACCCCTAGTGCCAGAACGCAACCTAAGAGATTTTTTAGGAGTTCTTGCCGTTACTGAATTAGGATTCAAGTTTTCTCTTTTAGTCGAGGAGTCACTGTTGACATTTTCATCTGAAGAGATTGAATCTGGACTGGAATTTCCGACTGTTTTCTCTCCAATTGCAAAGTCACTCTCCGCAGTTACATCCTGACTTGAATGAAAGCTCTCTATTTGCAATGAATTGTGATCAGATGAAATCAATTTGTCCTTTTCAGCTACTGATCCACTGACAGAATCAATTTTGTCTGATTTTAATGGTTTTAAATCTAAGTCCGTTTTCATTGGTGACAATTCATTAGGATTCTCAATTTTGGTAGATTTTTCAAGAGAATTGTCTGAAATATGGTTAGTAATAGATACACTATTATCTTCATTAGTCACATCCAAAGCTATTGATGCAGGATTAGAAATCTCATTAGAATTCTTTACATTTTTACACTTTTTGTGATGCTTCTTCACTTTATGGTTCTTCATATCAGTAGCTTGAATAGCCTTCCTGCGAGTTCTTAAAACTTTTCCCCAAGATCGAGTTTTTACAGGAGAAATTCTGCGGCCAGGACTTGTTGGAGTCAATTTAGTTATTTTCAGAAGCTTCCTCCTTCTGGAACCTGTGAGGAGTTTTCTGGGTGTAGAGTTTTCCTCATGGCTATCAGTGCTGTGAAGTTTCAAATCATCAGTCCCCTCTAAGTTGCCACTTACATCAATGGAACTATCCGCAGACTCATCTACACAGTCATCAGAATTATCCAGACTCTCCACAACTTCAACAGAACTGTCAATAGAAGAATTATCCACACTCGAACACAGCTTTGTTCTTTTTGATACTGCTGGATCTGGTGAGGAACTGAGTTTTCTTTTCCGAGATTGTTTTTCGACCTGAGAATTATCCTTCGATACTGAATCTGCATCCTGATCAGCCGTGTCCATTGGAACATTTTTTGCTAGATCTTCATTGTCTTTTTCAAGTGCCTCACAACCAATTGTATCAGAATTACTGGGAGGCAATACATTCTTTAGCGAGTTATCAAATGGTTCACTTTCATCTACTTGCATGTCATGTTTACTGCTGACACCAGTGGATGGTTCTATGATATTCTCACAAGGAGACATTTCATCTTGAGTAGGACTCTCAGATGATTTAGTTGTGATCTCTTCTAAATCATCAAAGGATAATTGGCGGGTATTAACAAGATTATGATCAATTTCCTCTACTGCCGTTTTCACAGGAGTTTCAGAGATGGATTCTGCAGACACTTTTTTGTCGGGAGAAACCTTGAAAGGAGACTGGGTTTCTTCAACAAAGGGAAGATTCTTCTGAGAAATAGCTCCAGTAGCCAGGCTTACTGATTGAGAAACTTTATTAGAAGCTGGTAAATCAAAAGTGGACACAGAATCTTCAATCAAAGAGGACACATGAGGCTCCAATATTGACTTTTTGGAAGGTTCAGTTGATTTTGTGTGTGAAGTAGAGAGCCAATTCTGTAAAGGAGTAGAGTCAGGAATATTTTTGACTCGAACAGGTGACGTTAAAGCTTTTGTATCTTTGGTTTTTATGGATTGGATATTGACAGGACTCTGCAACACCTTTGTCATCTCTTTTTGAATCTTATTAGGGTTCACTGCAATGTTTTCCTGAGCTGTCAAAGCAAATTCCTTTACAATATCTGGTTTGGAAAAAGTATTTGTAATGATATTCAACTTATAAGATTGATCTGAGAAATTCACTTTCTTCTTGGGTTTGATGGTATTTTCCACATTGGATTTCTTATTTTCAAGCTGTTAAGAGAAAATGAACTTTTATATACTGGAAAATTCAAACAGGTTCAAAGAAAGTAAACATTTTGAATGATGGACATTTGCACAGAGAGACAGATTAATACAAGCATCAATACAATTAAACCAATTTTTGTCAGAATTTCAACAAATAGGAATTATCTTTATTACACACAGATTGAAGTCCTTATTTTAGTCGTTGTAATCAACATTTCAGCTAGGCGTCCATCTTGGTTGGTAATTTGGGAATTTTGAATCAAACCTTTCATTCAATCCATGGGGGTGGATTGTTTCATTCTACTGTCCATGCCAAAAGATTTTAAATCAGTTCTTCCTGGTTAATTAGTCCTTGTGATATCACTTGTCTGCCTCTTCAACTGAGTCGATTGCAAAGGATTCATTGATGAGATATCCTCTGGTATGGTCAGCAGAATGAAAACAATTTACCAACATGAATTGAATAAAGGGTTTCAGTCAGGTTACCAACTACAACGGACACCTTGAAGAATGCCAAAGAGTACAATGGCCAAAACATAACCAATAACTAAGATGAGGAGATTAGTCTGAGTAAATCAGTTTAAAATAAATTTAACCAAAATTTACTAAAATGAAATGCAATCCGAACATGCAAATATATCAACTTAAAAAATTTTTCCCTTTATAATGTATAAGCAAGTTTTTTGAAAAAGTGAATTCTACTTACAGCTTCTGTGAGAGTGCCATTAGAATTTCCATGTGAAGAGAGCTGGCTGTTATTTACCGAATTGGAGCTGAAAAAAAATTTTTTATACTTTAATTAAAAAAAAAAAAAAAGTGACATCTACATATGCACCAAGTTGAAAGGTTTTTACTGTAAACTTATTTCACAATGCCCCTACACCAAGTTAGTGCTATTTACCTTTTGATAATTGGTTAAATATTTAGCAGTAATATAATATTGCAAACTACACCAAAATAGTCATCAAATTGTATACCCAGTGCTTTCTACTCTAAAAGCCAGTGTGCAAACAGCACATAAAGGATTACTTAGGAGATGGTGGAAACCAGGTGTTAGAGTGAGTAATATTTTCCATGGTCAAATTCCTTTAGCTTTTTGCAAGCACCATGAACAATGCATCAATACAGTATATACAGAGTATACAAAATATTTTGATTAAATTCAGACAAGATTACCTCAATAAATGTAACCTTTTATTTTATAGAATCATGTTTGAGTGAAGCAAGAGTGATGTGATTTGGGGATACATGGAGAGAAAGAGGTACATCTTTGAAAGAAAGAAAATGAGTATAAGAATTAGGACATATCTTCCAAGCAGGTTTGATACCATAAGTAGATTGGAAAAGACAAAATCCTGTGCATGCATCAGACCAAAGATTTATTTTTAGTTGATACAATATCAAAAATTCAACAGCAAAATAATTTTATATTACTTACAATACAACAGAATCCTGGGATTGATCAAGGCTGTTATACATGGCAGGGACTGAAAACCTGAAAACAAATTTAAGAGATTTTGTCAGACATAGAATTGAGATGAAATTAGATGAGAATCTATGTAAGGGACAGTGATTTTGTTGGTTTCCGTCCATAATGAACTCTTTCACTTAAAGATAACCACTTCGCAGATGAAGATACCCTATCCATCATTTGAACAAAGGACGGTTTCACTTAGTGAGAATCAGTAGCTCACATCCCAATCATCTTATAGAAATTCAAATTTTTCTCGAGTATCAACTAGTAAAGATGAAGGGGGGGGGGGAAGAGAGAAAAAAAGAAAAAAAAAAAAAAAAACACACACACACACACAAAACAAAAACACTTACTTTTTTTCTCTCAATACTTCTTGCTGATGTTGGGTCAGAATGCGGCACTTGTTTTGAGGCGGCTCAATCACCACAAAGTCCTGTGGGGAGAAAAAAAAAAGAAATTTTACACGGTAATCTGATTTCAACAACTGTCAGGCAGATTTGATATAACAGAAAAGGTATAATCACAATAAGATCATCAACAGGAGGCCATTAGTGTTTAACCTAATTTAACAGAATGAAGTGATTTATCAGTTTAAAGATAACTTTAGTAGCAAAATTGAACTATTACACAAAAACTAAAAGCACAAACAAAATTAAAACACTGAAAAGTAGATGAAAAGTTTTGATTCTAATTGAAGTGACAGTACAAAGCAAGTCTAAAACATCAAATACAATGAGGGCGGGAAAAAAATCCAATTAAAATAACTGAATATACATTCAAAGTAAATCTTACCTTATCTCTAAGTTCACTGATTGACAGCTTCTTGCAAGCTGAATTGTCTTTCACTGGTTTTGATTTTATAACAGGATATACAAGAGGACTGGCTGCCACGTTCTTCAACATGCTACCATGCATTTTAGAGGGAGATAGCATTACAGGTAGGGGAATTTCATCTGATACTTGAGAGCTAGCCTGCAGTATGAAGAAAAATCATCTTGAAGAGCACAGAAATTTCAAGTTATTTTCAAATACATAAGATTTAAATCAAATTGAAAATGCAGAGGAATATGATTATCATATACTTGGATAATGTTATAGTTATTAAAAGTTTCCATCTAAAATAAGAATTCATATCAATCTTTTGATGTAAGATTGTTTACAACAATGAATTTAACAGCAATGAAAGTAAACTGTTCAAATTTTATTGTATCTGTATAATGTTATCAGCGTGTTATCTACAAGACAGTCTTGGAGTGATCACAATGAGTCTTCCTCTGTACTCTTATTTTCCCTAAGACTAAATCTCAAAGATTTACCCGCACCTTGCCAGCCAAAAATTATATTGCTCATAAACCTAAATATGAGCTTGAAGGAAACATTACAATATTCATAATCCAAGATATTGAATAAGACTCCAAGAATAACTGGAAATCAATCAGTATAAAATACCAAGTCCCTTAATGCTCAATAACACTAAAAAGTGCTGGTAAACAAATAAACTGCAAGTAATTTGTTAGTTTATCACCAAATGACATTTTTACTCACATCAAAAGGAACCTGATATTCAAACCATCTGAAGTGCCCTCAGTTAAATTGAAGATAAGAGTAAACACTATTCTAAATGAGAAATGAACAAAATCTGTATGTTACTAAGCAATCCATAAAATATCTAGGAAGGTACGTAGAAGTGCCATGATCTCTATGCATGCTCTTTATACTATAATTTAGCTAATCAAAACAATTGCTATAAAAATAAAAAGGTTTTCTCACCTCACTGAATTGGCTTGTGGGTGTTTCCGCAATTATCTCAATTTCTGCGTTGATCCAACTTGGTAACATGATCACAACCTTTTCTTTTACTTTGCTGAGAACAACACTGGGGGGGAAAGAACAAAAAACATTCAAAACAAAAGGATCAGATAAACCTGATTATCTCTGTCAGAACTGTAACTCATTTTAATAAATCATCTAGAGAAATAAAAGTAATTGAATTCTCATTCATTGGATTCAATTTTTTCAAAGAACCTCTTAAATCTAACAAAACTTTATAAAAATTGGATAAACAGTCTCTTTTTTAAGAAATATCCTATACAAAATAAAGATAGATTTCAGCTGGGAAGTAGGAAAAAAAAAAATTACACACACACACATATATTATATAATAATGAGAATACATACCGTAAAGTTTCTGGGTAGACGAGAGAAATTGATTGACCAAATGTGGCATTCCAAAATTGAACAGTTGGCAATTTTATCGAGCGTCTTGGGAGAAGAAAATTGACTTCAAGTAGTGGAGCCATGGTCAACAAGAATTCAGAATCATACATTCCAGTATACACATTCTGACTACAATAAATAATGTCTTGCCACAGCTTATCAACCTATAAAATAAAAATTACAAATAATTTGAAATAGTAAGCAGTCTAAAATGAAGTGTGTGTGTGGGGGATTCTTCAAGAATAATTTTGATAATACAGGATCTGTTGCTCTCTGAAACATTGCTTTACACCACTTCACGACAAAAAGACAAAGAGCAAAAATAACGATAAGTGTTTTGCAGCAAGCCATTATAGAGGCAGCGTACACTCAATTCCTCTTTCTCCCCTGTATCTATTTCTCATACCACCCAAAAACTAGACCTAACCCCCCCCATAAATTAATGGTAATTTCTCTTTGCTTTATGCTATTTTGGCTCAAGAGTTTTTATAGGAATGCTCTACTTTCTTATAGCCTGGTAAAGGGGGTGGGGGGACCACATATTACTAAGGTCTTAAGGAGCAATCATTAGTTTGAGAAACAGTTAATGGCAATGAATTCTTGAAGAAAAAGAAACAGTGACAAAGAATACAAGATGTTCACTTTTTGATTTAGAAATATAAATTTAGTAGCAAAAAACAAGACTGACACATTGAAAAAAAACAAACAAAACAGATCAATAACCACAATAAAAGTTCAAACTTACTTTTGGAAGGAAACTGACTGGATATATTTTACTGTTTGCTTTTCTAGACACAGCAAACAAACCACTAACTGGTTCAGCACACTTTTCCAAAATTGGTGAAACATAACTTGGAGTAGTAATGCCAGCAAATAGTGTGGTCAGTACCCCAACAAGGCACTTGACAGTTGATTGAACAGTAGAAATTGACTGAAATAAAAAGGTGGTTAATATTAAATTATTTTGGCATACGTAAAATTCAGAAACTCAATTACACAGGCTTTGTGACACGTTTTCAATTTGTATTGCCACATGAACAAGAATCAGAAGTTCTAACATTTAAACACATGGCATAAGCATTTAAAATAAGCTGGATTTTCTAGATTTTTTTTTTTATCTCCATTCAATTTTTCAGACTAAAATTAAACATTTCCAGAACCTTAAAATCAGTTGGGAGGAAAAAAGGGAAAGTATATATTGATGAATTGAAAATAAATAAAAGTGAAAAAAAGAAGCACAGAGAAAAGTGGTCAACCCATTATATTCCAATCCAATTTGCTCAAAATACAGAAATATAAAAAAATTCCAATATTTTATGCAACTCAAGATTTATTACAATTTTCCTTTTTAAACCAGTGGTGAATGTCCTTTGATAGAGAGGGAAAAAAAGGAGTGAATTGTTGTTGTTGGAATAGGAGAACACACACTAATAAAATTGTGTACAATTAAAAATATTAAAGCTTTCAATATTTGGATACCCAAGCAATATATTTTCTATTTTACAGAGGGGGAAGAAATATATTCTTCAAGAATAGCATTTCCATAGAGGATAGTTCAATAAAGAATTCCCCAAGTATTTCAACACATGATTATTGCCATAATTACAGTCATAAATTTACAACTTTAAAAAAGGTGAAATCATCTTCTGAAATGCTGGTCTGTTTTAAAATAAGGAAATCAAGTATCATAAAAACAATATTCACCTGTTTCTCCGGAATACCAACATTGTTGTTCTCAGTTACAGTCACGTGTTTATGACATGCTGATGTAACTTTGGCCAGCAAAGTCACAAAAGAATGTAAATTTTTCAGTGGTTTCTGCTTTCGTTTCCCACTCCACTTTCCAGGGCTAGTCAGAGCTGAAATGAAAGAGAAACATCTTTTTTAATTTGGTAAAAATATTTCAAATTAAAACTGTTTCAAAACAACTTTTAATTCAATATTTTGTCATGTCATTTGACAAAAAAAATTAAAAGTAACTTTTCCTTTCTGAACAACTTTATTCCAGTGAAGACAATGTCTGGAAAAAAAAAAAAAAAAAAAAAAAAAAAAGGGGAGGTACCTTCATAGTACCTCAAATCTGAGAGGGGAAAAAAAAAACCCAAAACAACACAAGTACGCAGGCTAGTCCGGCAGGAGGACAAACATAAAAAATACAAACTGACATCTCACCAGATGGTTCCATTGTGGCAAAACTCTTGTTACAAGTGCAACAAGTGTTGACAAACAAAATTTGAGTTGACAATTACCCCCCCCCCAACTTGGCTCCCTGACTATTAGCTAGGGAAATGAACTAAACAAAAATATTCCAACAATCAAAACGAAAATCATTGCCCTTTTCCGTCTCATCTGTCACTAGAAATATTGGGATCAAACAAAATCTAATGATAAAACCATTATATTGGCCAGTCTGTGATGGAAGTGAGGGTTATTCATATTATTTTGAGAACCAGGCTCAAGTCATGTTAAGTGATTCCACGTTATAAAGGGTTTACAATGAAATTAGATAAATTTGGTCATATGAATTAAAAGAGGGCCATCAAAGGTATTTACATCATTTGCTTAATATCCCATTTTCGTATGAGGACTGATAGATACTTACCGAAAGCAGAATCTTCACCATGAGAAGAAAAATTTACACAGGACAACACAACTTCGCATAACTGGGCCAAACAGTCCACAAATACAAGTTCCTGCATAAAACAAAAATATTAGTGAAATGAAATAAAGCAAAGGCAATGGCAATTAAAAATATCAAGGCCAAATGGGAGATTTTAAATCTCAAATCAAATAATTAAGAGATAACACATTGAATACAAGTGAGAGGAAATGTATTAGAAAAATAGAAGTAAAATACCACAAAAATAGAGAAACCACACAATTGTATATTTAAATACAGAAGAAGCTGTCTATTATAATCAATGTTATGAAAAAAATCATCATCAAAATTTGTTAGAATCAAACAATTTAAAGTGATCACAATATGCAGCTTCCTCTAAAAGTCCCTAGTTTAATATCAGTCAGTTATTGTTATCTAAGAGACCCCTCCCCAAGTGATCATAATAAGCAGCTCCCTCTGTACTAACATTCACTATTCGAAATACTGTATATGCTGGCATATAAGTACAACCAAAAACTTATGTCAATTCAAGTTTGGTTCAGTATTAAACTCTCTAATGAAGAGCAGTATTGTGTCCATCAGTGTCAAGTTCATACGGTCTAACCCGACTAATATGATCCATTAGGAAAAATACTTGAATACTTAGAAAAAGTCAACTTATACACCAGCATATCCAACAGAGGCATTTTTCTGAGGTTTCATAGTCAAGCATTGAGGGATAATACATGCACACACTCACTGGTTTTTATCAACAGGAATTTGCAACTGTAGAATCTTTCCAATTTAATAAAAGATGTGGTTTACCTCTAAACGCTCTTCCAATTCAGGTAAGTCTTCCAAAATAAGGTGGCTCATATGCTCGCAAGTTACATTGGCAGATGCATTCACAACAAGGGCAGCTAGGTTAGCAAATGTACGATATATGTTGCCCCACATCTTCAGCAGGTTCTTCGTGTTGATCTTTAATAAGTTATTTAAAAAAATATTTTCATGAGAATTGAAGAAAAGGGATTTTTTAAATTCAGAAAAAGTGAAACAATTTCAACTGCTTCATAAAATTCAACTTGAAAATCAAATACAAATTCCAACTCATCATATGCATTTACTAGTAGTGATATCCATGGAAAACATTTCAAAGAGTATGAAATTTATTACTTGAAAAAAAATTTTTAATCAAAAATTTTTTTTTTTTTTAAGATAAGAAAAATAAGACCTATGAACATAAAGATAATCATTGGAATTCAACTTGAATCTGATTTTTTTTTGATAATATACATTTAATCAATTCTATCTTACATAATGTATTTTCCTCACAAATAGATACAAGTTATGGACTGACAAACAACAAACTTTACTAATAAATTGAACAGAATTTTCCTACTTGTGTTATTTTTTCAATTAAAGAAGCTTTGTATCTTTAGTTAAGGAACTAAACTATAGTATTTAATCCCAAATGACGATATATATTCCATAATCCTCACCTGAGTTGAATTCAGTATTTGAACAAGAGGTTTTAAATCCTCAAAAAGTATGAGTCCATAGCATAAAATGAAAATTTCAATTTAAAAGAGAAAGAAAATTACAAAAAAAAAAAAAAAAAAAAAAAAAAATTTTTTTTTTTAAATACGCAAACTTAGAATTTAAACACTCAAAGATACTAGTTTAAATGAAATCAACTTTTTGATCAAGGAAATTTGTAATCTAAATATCAAATGAAAAAGAATGATTCATCAACTGACCTGTGATAAACGGTTCCCAAACAACCATTTTATAGGTAAAAAAAGTGTTCGGTAAAGAGATGTGAAATTATGTTCTAGGGCATCTCCTTGGTTAACCTCATTGTTCTGTTGAATAATAAATAAAATAAGAATATGAAATCATTATCACGAAATAGCCAAGATTCATCCAACAAAAAACAATAAATAAATTACTATTTAGCACTTTGATAAAGTTTGCTTGGATAATGTAATGGTTAGCACATCTGCCTCACATGCAGAAGGTCCCTGTGCGATTTCTGATATGGACGAAAAATAAAGAAAACTTTTCATTAGGACAAATTTCCCAGTGCACTCAGCAGCTAGTTGAGTACTCTCTAAACTGTGTGACTAGGGAGTGGACATAAAAACATTCAAGAATGAAGTTCTGATCTCGATCAGACTTCCAAGGTTCATCAAGTTGACACATGCAACAGAAACCGGGACCGTCACCAGCCATTCACACTCAAATGGGAATGGTCACCAAATATTTTGATTACACATCAAGTTTTCCGTTTTTATTAGCCTGAATTTGAACTGATGGCGATTCAATCTGATATATTATTTAAGATAA
Source organism: Thysanoteuthis rhombus (assembly GCA_963457665.1). Lineage (NCBI taxonomy): Eukaryota > Metazoa > Mollusca > Cephalopoda > Oegopsida > Thysanoteuthidae > Thysanoteuthis > Thysanoteuthis major. The sequence goes on along the minus strand of OY735212.1, from coordinate 47,477,442 downwards.
GATGATTACCTAAAGATAAATTAGAACTTATGGGAAATTGTCGAGTTTCTGGCTCATAAGCAGACTTCATGTTTTTATCTGAATGAAGACTAGAAACTTGTCTCACTTTTAAAAATGAGTGAGTGTGTGTGTGTGTGTGTGTGTGTGATCAACTGGTGCTGCTTAGTAAAGATAGTAAAACTTGCCTTTGTGATGTGTTCAAACAGAGGACTTGCAATGCACAACCATAATTTAAATAACTGTTCAGGCTGTTGTACAAAACCAGCATGACGCTCCAAGACTTGAATCACAGCCTGACAGAATTCTAGAGCACCAGAAGGATTAGCCATGCCCATTTCAATCAAGTTACCAAACAGAGTCATATAACTGAAAAGTAAAAAAGTGAAATACAGCAATCAAAAACGTAGGCAAAGTGAGAGAGAATAGGTAGTTTGATAATAGGTAGAAATGGACTAGGAGGGGTTAGTTCAATAAGTGAAGGAAGGGAGTGATGGCTGCCACTGATGTTATAAGTGTGACAGCTCTCTTCAAAAATGATTTTTGATTTCAAAATGAGTAAGTTACTACACTCCAATGACATTCAAAGCTTTAGTGAAATTACTGTATGTAAACATTAAAAAAAGAAAAATTTTGCATTGAAATTCCAAATTAACCAACAATGACAAAGGTCACAACATTATGACTATAACAACTAAGATGAGAACACTGGTAAGTAAATCAGTGTATAATATCAATAGATATTTCACTAAAATACAAGTCAGTATTATTATTTATTTATTATTTATTTTTTTTACTCACTTCTCTTGAGAGATTCCCTCTTCCAACATGGAAGGAGTTAGCAGAAGTTCAGTCAGAAATAAAGCAGGTGTGCCCTAAAATAGAAATAATGGAGCATGTTCAGTAGTTAGAAGAAAAAAAAAAAAAAAAGCATTCAAATAACATCCTGGATTTTGAAAAATTAGTTCAAATATCAAAATTTTCATTTCTGGATAAACAAGTGCAAAATAAAGGAATATACTTACATGAATTTTTTCACCACTACTGATGTTATAAGCTGTTGAACAGAGTATCTTCTTGGGAAGTTTGGAAACAGCAAGGAAGAGTTTCTATGAATACATAAAAATTCTGCATGAACCAAATAATTTAGAAATATCTGCAGGAAAAATTCAGCAATTTACACAAACTTTATATCAAGTGAATCTATCTTCCATTAAAACGATTTGCTGACACTATCATTATCTAAATTGGAGTCTATAATTGCTGGATAAGAGATGTAGCAGTTATAATTCACATAGAAGGAAGTTTAAAACTTGTGCTGAAATGCCTAGAGCCATACTCGTGGTATTACTATCAGAAGACAGAGCATTTGGTTGGTTGTAAAACAGGCCTTTTGAAATCTGCAAATTACGAAAAGGGGAGGACAGAGAAAGAAAAAAAAAAAAAAGGCAAAAAAAACAACAACTGATAAATTCATAATCTTATGATTAATTTCTGTTTGTGACAAGATTTAGTGAATCTATTATAGATACATCATAAAATATTGATTTGTCAGCTTCTGCTATGGACAAGATAACTCATCCTGCAATGGTGTCAATTATTTTTTTCCTTATATATTTATACTGATATTGTCATACAAATGAACTATTTCAAACATGAAAAAATTGCTTACATATTTTACAGAATATGGTGCTTGACGGCTAAGAACCAATGTTGAGAAATCACAAAGAAAAGAGGACAAAGCATCTCTGCAGTCAACTTTAAGGCCTGCTTCAAGTCCCAATCGCATATGTTCAACAAGAAGGCACCAAATATAAAGAACCAAATCATCTGAAATAGAATCAAATCGTCAAAAACTCATTCCTACACGTACAATGGTGAATGCAGGTCTAGAAGACAAGTGGTTTACAAAAAGTTATTTGGAAGACGTGAAACTGTATACCAATGTGTATGTGTGTGTACATGGGAGGGTTCAATTTACATTGTAAATTCAGGCTAAAATGAACATTTCTTGTTCACTTTTTCAGCTGAATCTGCAGAAAAACTGCTTATTCACAGTTTGGATTGGAATTGTTCATATAGAGGGGCCGAGTGTAAGAGGAAGGGTGGCTATTTTCAGTTCAGGGTACATATCTTTTTCAGAGATTAAAAGAAAAAAAAAAAAAAAAAAAGTCACAAATATCACTTCAAAAACAAATTAAACAGCGATTTCTATCTCTTTTATCAATTTGAATATATTTTTTCCATTCGACAGCAATTCAACTTGCCCATCAGAGCAAGTATTCAGTCCAGTTCATTGAATAGAGTGAGATATCTTACCTGTGGCCTCAACAGAGCACATCAGCTCAACAGTAGCATAGGCTATCACACTGGATTGTTTCAGAAACAGGGCAGGTCCCAAAACAACATTAGCATTTAAGGCATCTGAAATGAAGAAATATTATACAGTTTGGTTTAATTCATAAATAGAAAATTTTACCATATAAATAAGAAAAAGTTTTTTTTAAAAAGCTCAAATCCTAGTTAACTCATTGGCATAAGTAAATTGAAATTGAGATAATTTATGTGCTTTAAGGAAAGTATCAATTGAAAAAAAAAAAAAAAAAAAAAAAAAAAAAAAATCAAAATACCATGATAAAGTTCTGAAGTCTTTGAGAGGGGTTTTGAAAAAAAAAAAAAAAAAAAAAAAAATCGTAGTTTACTCGTATGTCAAAATCAACTGTGGTTAAGGCATCCAATTTTAATATAGCTTATATTTGCAGTACGTGGAAACTATAATTTCAACTTTTCTAACATTACAGCTCTTTGCATAGTTATATTCCAGCATAGATAAGTATCAGGCTATTGCACAATAGTTTACAAAATTGAAAACAAATTAAATCTGATTTTATGAGGCTAGATCAGTAAGTCTGCAGCCCCAGATAGTTATTAGCTGAATTTTGACCCAAGTTTGTCACTGTATGATATTCAATTTATGGGAAAGTGTTAGGTTAGATTCATTGCCAAGGAAAGAGATTATGCTGAAAAATAGATATTGTGCAAAAAATAAGTGCTCATTCATTAATAGGCTACATATTTCAAACATGGAGGAAATAGAAGTGACTAGTTTTTGGGGGTTTTTTCTCAATTCAACACTGGTTGTGGCTTAACAGAGCATCATTCAAACAATAAAGATATATACAAGTTTGTATGAAGTAAATGAAAAACCTACTTCATGCATTGATAGCTTTAGAGGAAGGCTGGCACATTAGGAAGTTAAGAAAGAAAGACATGCAGGTGTAAATATGGTTATAGTGAGAGGGGAGGAAAAAGGGTGGAGCAACCTGTTCACATACCTAATTCTAATTCTACAGGCGGGAGATTAACATTTCCAGGAGGAAGCTTTAGCAAATGAGCAATAACCTCAAGTCCTTTTTTCTGAAGAGGAGCAAATGATGGCCATACAGTTCCTTGGCTGGGCAAAGTTAATGGAGTATTAACAGATTCTGAAAGAAAGCAAAAGAAATATGAACCAATATTCATAATAATAAGAGAAGGAAAAGAATTACAAAAGAACTTTTGCATTGGTAACATCCCATCAAATTCAGTATCAAGTGGATACAAAAAAACGTTCAATTTCTGTTAAAAAAAAAAAAAATTTTATTTTGATAAATTTTCAGTTTCAAAATAAATAGTGGCACTAGAAGATCTGTTGACTGAAATGGTTGTATATTTTCTCAAGGTCAGCGTTCATGCCCAGATAAAAAGCCAGAGTTTTAAATGCAGATTTTCAAGGCAAGCAAATAAACCAACTTTTCTACTCTCATTCCCATCACCAACTTGTGCTGTCCTGAGCTAACCTCAGTAAATATACTCTAAAGGGATTGGAATTTAGCAAGTTTTGATTGTAGGATTAGTTAATAAGCTCAACTCAACTTCTTTGACATGAAAACAAACATTTGTAAAAACATTGTTTCATCATTTTAAAATAACTGTATCAGAAATAAAACTTTAAATTGAGAATGGGTATGTACAGAATCCAGTTGTCTATGAGAAGAGACAGAAAAAAAAAAAAAGCATCCAAGAAGCAAAGATACAGATAAAAATAAAAATTGTACAGGAGTCAAGTTTGAACACATACAAAATCCATAGGCTTACAGAACAAATGAAAATTTAACCTAAAGGATAGATACTACACTGCAGTTTTTGCCAGAGAAATAAAAATACTTTTAGAACTGAAAAAACAGTTATTTGAAGTTTTAATGAATTCTGTGCATATTCCATTAATAATTTGGGCCAATAACTACATCACTGTTTCATTGCTTCCAGATTTTTTTTAAAATGATTTTGACTAAATCATCTGGTCTCCACCACTTGCATATCTCCTCGATAATTTTTTGAAGTTATCCAACAAGAAATTATATTCAAAAGAACAGAATGCAATACCTATAATGATGATCAGAACAAATATGAGGATATTAACCCAAATACAAAGGAAATATCTTATTGTGATCACTTTGGACAAAGTCTTTTAGTTAACTAAACATTAAGCAAGGGATATAAAAATTGGAGCTATCTACAATTTTTATAGAATAATTAGGTAATTAAATTCAGTCATACACAACTTTACATAATGAAATTTTTTGATTACTTCGTAACAATTTTCAATTCAATTCAAATTGAATGTTTGGGATAGATTGGTTCTGATACCAATAACTGTTTGATAACAATTATAATGAACAGCTTCTTCAGACCATATTACAAGCATTTCAATGTTTTCTCTCAACTATCTGATACAAAACAGGTCTTGTTCTATAAAACAGCTGTTAATTTCTAATGTTAATGATTTTTCCTGAAGTGTTTTTTTAGCAAAGGAAACTAAAAATTCAGAAAGTTTAAAAATAACAGGATTGAGAAAACATTGTCAAATAACAGAAGCACCCATTCAATTTTTGTTTGTCTTTAGTATTGGCAAATTCACACAATTATAGATTATGTATAGTATAATGAATGCCCTGTAGGTGAAATTGTTAATTGATGAAGAATATGCACCTTAAGAAATCATAGATACAATTGTGCTGCAGGAACTTCTTTTTGAAAAGTCAAAAGGGATATAGGTTTTAAGAGTGCCAATGCAGTTGAGGACTTCAAGCTAGTCAAATAGTTGGGGTCACTTAAAAGGTAGACACATTAAATTATAGATTTTCTAATGAACCACCCAACATCTGGGAAAAATTGATACATCAAGCCTCAACATGCATTACTGGAACTCACTGTCCACTAAAAATATTCAACAAAGGAAGTCAACTAAGCAAAGTCTCTACAACACCATGTCTGATGAAAAGGGCCATGGCAAGAGAATGGCCCCCCAAATGTTCTGAAAAGCCTACATGTCACTATCTATAATTAAAGGTTTTCACATTACTAGCCTATTTGGCATGTTACAGCTAGTCAAAGTTTAAATGATTTGGAGATTTCATCAAATTGACTTGTCAATCATGTTATTTTCAGTTTCATGCACATAATGTTTCAAGTTTGCTGTAAGTTGTAACAAGAGGAAAGCTGTTAAATACTCACTAGGTGTAGATGTGTTCCTAGATCCTTGTGTCCACTTCCCACCAACACAAAATCTCAACAAAGGCGTGCAAACCTGGAAAGAGAAAGGAAGTAAACGATAATATTCATCCAACCATCAGTAACTATTTATGGGACGCTAAGTTTCAAAATATATAAGTAGCTCATGTTTTTCTTAAAATATTCATTGTTTCAGCATTACAAACAACTGGAATGAGAATGTCCTCTTATATATAATAAACTGTCACATTCCTAAATAGAGATTAAAACCCAATATTCAAAAACCAACAAAATCACACTAGAAAAAAAAAAAAAAAAAAAAGTAATTATAAAGGTCAACTAATAAAGCTTTCATCAGATGGGGGGGGGGGGGTGAGTAAAATTCAATCCTTTAAAAAGAATTGATGAATATCTTATGCCAGATCAGATGAAAAAAAAAATACTGTATATGCTGGACTGTAAGATAAATGGTTTACACGAGTATTTGGAGGAGTACCACTCGCTGCAACTTATGTGAACCCCCACAACTGTCCGTATAGAGCTTTGGTAGACAGCATCCATAGTCAGGATACCAGCACATGGGATGCAATGTAATATTTCCAAAATTTTAGATTAAATGTCTATCATAAACCAGCATACCAAGACATTTGCAATTTTAAAATTCAAGTTGCCCCCCCCCCAACTCAGTGAAATAAAGATTGACGACAGAAAAAGAAACAGTAATGTAACACACCTGACTACTTGAAACATATTTGCTAATCTACATTATGCAGACACCCCCCTTTAAAAAGCCACTGCTTAATGAAACTCAAATCCTAGCAAAATAACTTAAATGATCTAACTTGGATCTACAATACCACAGCAAGAGAATTCAATATAAAACTGGGGACATAATTGTGCAACATTGCAGTCAAAATAATCAAAGAAATGATGAAAAAAAAAACAAGCAACATTTTCTTTTTTTTCTAGTAGAAGCCGGGCAATTACATCAGATTTTGCTACTATAACTTGATCTTATTTTCATGATCAAGAAAATTGATGATCTATATTTTATGAATTTGGTACAGCTTTTCATAATTCATCCCCATCCTTTCATTCTTTTAAAACTAACACTTATTTTGAATTGAATAGAGACATTGAAAGCAACTTACCATATCAAAATTGCTTAGAATCTTAGTATCCAATTTTTTCACAAAATACCACCATACTTCTAATTTTTTCATGGCAACTGTTTCAGTTTTGGCATTGTTTATCTTGAAAACTTGCATTAAAAGTTTTATTCTTTTTTGGTCACCAATAATAGCTGAAAAGATAAAAGAAAATTGCACATGCAACTTTTTAAGTTGGTTAGAAAAAAAATTTTTTTTTTTAAAAAGCAGCAGCAGTAAACATCACAAGGTTGTAATGTTAAAAATTTTGATTCCAACTTCCCTTTATAAAAACTTCCATAAATGAGTATACTTTTAGTTGGTTTAAAAGTCCCCCCCCCCGTCAATTTTCACCAACTCCCTCAAATTACCATTATTTTTTAACTACCACTCTACAATTAGATTGTATCATAATATGAAGCTGAATGACAATATTTGGACTACAATACATGTTAGACACTTATGAGTTTGGAAAACTCATTTAAGGCTCGACAAAAAAAAAAAAAAAAAAAAAAATAAAATGAATAAAATAAAATAAAAAACTGATTATATTTCATATAATATTGAAGTTTGGCATTTGGACAAATTTGTGTGGGATCTCTTAAGAACTCAAAGATGTCAATATTTAGTGAAATTGTTCCAAGTGTCGACATCAGTAGAATAGTAGTAGTGCTCTAGACACGAACATGGACAGTAAAAAAAGTAACAAAAGCTTTAATATTTCAAGGTTAAAAAATAATTTTTTTAAAAATTTTTAGCTTTCATAATGCTTCCTGAATTTCAGTATTATAAACTGCTTTTTTTTTCATGCCAAACTTGAATACTAAGATACTCTAGTGTAGTTCATTTCAATAGTTTTAACTTTCTTTTAGCTTGAAGAAAGATTTTTATGCTCAACATTACAATTGACACCGGCATTTACTAAGTTATTTCAAGTAAAAAAAAGACAGAAAAATAAACCAATAATTCCATAAAATTGAGAAACCATCAGCAAGATTGGTACCATAATGTAAGTTGGTAACAAAAACTCCAACAGATGCCAAACCACTAACTAGAGGAATTGGTGTTATACCTGTTCTTGAATTCAGAATATCGACCATTACAATTTATGGGTGTAAGAGACGGAGAGAAAGAAAAACGTAAAAACTTATTTACCTGGATTTGATGCAAAGTTCTCAATCAAGTATTTCCAGGCACAGAACGCCTCATACTTGATGTTGGGAATAGAACTCTTGAAACCAAGTTCAACAATTGGAAGAAGTTGATTAATGAAGACACAGTGAAGTTCCTGAATAAAACAATAAGCCATAATTAATGAAATACATTACAATATAAAAAGTGAGAACCAACTTGAAGGTTTGGTTTGTTCAATGTTGACTGAAATAAATTTACTCAGTTTGTCAAGTTTTCTTAATATCAAGTCACTATGATCTCAATTACCTGCATTATCATATCTGGATCAATAAACAAAAGCTGAGGCAGGAAGAATTTAACTAGCATTACCAAAGACAAAAAAAAAAATAAAAATATCACAAATTGCTGGATCAAATTCCATCAACATGTTCCGGATCCTGGTTTTGATCTAAGGTCAACTTTGATTTCTTCCAGAATCAGAAAATTCAAAGACGAAGTAGCTTTGCCTAATTTCCTTCACAACTTTATATATTTGGGCATCCCCAGTTGAGAGGAGGGGGCAGCATTTCACACACCACACTATATATATATATATATATATATATATATATATATATATATATATGGCTCCATACAGAACCTTGGCTTTTTTTTTTTTTTTACTTAGACTCAAAGATCACTGGTATGAGTAGGAAATACCAAACAAAGTTTTATATCAGGAGGGGGGGGGGCTGATTTTACTTACCTTTCCAAGAAGTTGTACAAGCAAACTCCAAACTCTAAGAACATAAACTTCATTCCTGTTGTTGAACAGTTTCTTAAGTTCATTAGCCATTTTCTATAATTAGAACAGAAGTTCAAGACAATTTGCTTATAGAACATTGGTTAGAAAACTTATAATTGAGGAAAAAAAGAAAAAAAATCAGCCTATTGATTTTATTTCTTACTCCATATCTAACTTCGCTTTGCATAGATATCAAACATTATATTTCAATTTCATATAAATTACTTGTCAAAAAAAAAAAAAAAAAAAAAATCCCTATAAAACAGAGTAAGTCACTCAGTGCCGAATATATTGATTGTACACATCAGGTTTTATTCATTTGTTGATAACAGTGCTATAAATTGATATCCATGAAATTTAGATTCTAAAACTGACAAATGGTGCCAGACATATCTAACATTATTGACAACACAGGTGGCAATCATATATAGTAAACATATAGAAACTTTATTAGGGATGAATGCCACAGAGTAAAGAATGCATGCTCACAAAACGAACAACTAGAATTTTAAATACTTTGACAACTCTTGAGTTTCAAATAATTGATAAATTTAATAAAGTCATTTACAACAATTTTTTATACATTTTCAAGATACTTGATAGAATTCAATTTAGTTTATAATCTACAGCTGAATGTTTTTTTCCCCCTATATTTCAAACAAAAATACAGATCTACTCACAGCTTTTACATCAGCAACCATTGTGGGTATCAATCCATTTGGATTTTGCAAAAGGGCCGGTAAAGCCAATGTCAAGGCTTGCAAAGCCTTCTCCCTTACTTTAACAGCACCATGTCCTAGTAAACCATACACATGATGACTCCAACAGGAAGCTTTTTCTTGCATCTTTTTCGGCATTTGCTGTAGCAGCCTAAGAAGGGAAACAATAAGCCAAGTTATTTCCCAATATAAGCATTCAATAAATTCAAAATATTGTTTATCAACAATTAGAGAAAGCAACTTAAAAAAAATAAGTATTGATATTGTTAAACCTTGTTTTTCAAGATTTTGTTATAATCTCTACAAACTCACGATAAATCAAGACTGAATGTTCAGCAGTAAAATATTGTAATGGACGCCATAAAACCCAAACACAGAGAGGTGCTTAATGATATTTCAAAGAGAAAGAAAACTTGAGCCAGGATGTTCATTTATCAATTCATATACTTTAAAATTAACCAGGAAGTAACTTTGAGAATATCAAACAAATTACCAATTAATGCACTTTCTATAAGAATTAGGTAACAAGTAACAGATAATTATAATAAACTAAAAGCAAAACAAAGTTGCAGCCCCAATCAAGAGTTTGCAATTCACATTATATCCTCAACTTGTCTCTTATATTTTATACTACTACTACTCACTGACAGTGTTGGGTAAAACGATCACCTATGAAATTTGTTCAGATGATAAATGATCTTAGAATATTCCTTACTTTGAAACAGCCTCAAAATAAATACTACAAAATTTTTTTTGGGGGGGGGGGGGTTATGACATACAATTTTTGTTTACAAAGTTTAAATCAGTTCAATATCTTGGTGATAGCTAGAAAAAAAAAAAAAAAAAAAAAGACCAGACCAATTTTAAACATCAAACATCTTTATGCTCATATTTACATAAAAAAGAAATTTTGAAGTCACAAAGAGTTGATTGGTGTAATTCAACTCCTTTGGGATCTATACAGGGTGCAACCATTATCACACATTCGATAAGTCAATGATGACAATTTTCTTAAATTAGTAATGTGTACTACATGTACTCCATCACGCCAAGGGATGCGACTGATATAATAAAATAGAATTTTATGCTCTGATAATGTAATAAAAATACTGAATTGGGGGTGGGGGAGAAAAAAATTACCGTGTGTGGTCAACAGAATGCTATTCTCCAAACTCACTGCAAAGCGAATCTCTATCAACGTATATAAAATGTAATATATATATATATATATATATATATATATATATGCCATGTTTGACAACACGGGTAAACTAGTGCTTAAATAATCTAAAATGTAAAAGATAATACTAATAATTATTCTTCCTTGTTATTTTCCAAATGTTTTTGACAAATAACATTTGATTGGATGCCACTTTCAATCACAACAAATGACAAAACAATTCAAATGTCACAGGTACAATTCACTTTATGCAACAGCATTTTTCACAACTTGAATAAGTCATGTTTATGCATCTATTGTAAGCAATATGAGTGAGTGACCGTGCATAAGAGCCCAACACACCTGATTCTTTTCAAAGTTGATAGTTACAAGAGATGGATTCATGCCTTCTACAAGGGTATTAGTGCGAAGTGAACACAAACTGTTCCAGCTAGAGTTTGAACTCCTGCTCACCATTTTTGTGTCTTCAAACATTCAGCCCTTCTGCACCCCTAAAAGGCTTTTAGTAGGAATTAAGGAGAAAGTAAAAAAAAAAAAAAAAAAATCTTTTAAAACTAACGCTAACAACTATGTAATACTGAATGAAATATAAACTAGTGTTAAAATAGAAAAAAAAAAAAAAAAGCTGAAAAGCCAGCAAAGAAATTTTATACTGTAGATTCTCAAGGTTGGCTGAATTGAATGTCAGCTGGATCAAAATATAAATAATCCAGAGTTGTCAATGTATAAAGATAAATTATTGACCAAGTGTGTTGGTTTTCTCACTACAACTTTCAAAGATTCAGTTAAGTCAGTATCCAGCTGAGACAGTTTGTGTTCATTTTTCACTGATGTCCTTGAGATAGATATGAATCAATTTTTTCTACATTTGCTATGAATAAAGGGGACAGACTGGGCTACTTAACTATAGCTAGCAACCAGTCTAGAACACTGACAATTCTGACTCCAAAATCAGCTTGAAGGCTATCGCTCCCTTGACAAACCCAAGATGAAAATCATCAATGGTACGCCAATGATCCTGCACTATGTAAGAGAATCAATACACAAAATAAAAACTTTGTGGGTAGCAAAATAAGCAGACCGTGTTCTTCAGTCAAATAGGTGATTTTTTTTAAATAAAGGAAAAGGTTACAAAATCAACCCAGAACCAAGATTTTGAAATTGGTATCACTCAGCTAAAAAATAAAAACGAACCAATCTACCAATTTTCAGTTAATCAGAAAATCATTAGACTTTGAAATTAGTACAGAAAAAAAATGCGATTAAAAAAAATGTCAATTGTTACAAACCTTATAACAACACTGACAGCTTCATGTTCCACCAATACAGACTGAGAAAGCGGCTTTGAAAAAGAGTAATCCAAACTGTCTATTATGTTGCTCAGCTGCAAGAGAAATAATTTGCTATTCATCAAATCTGCAAACAGCTAAATAGATTTAATCAGTTTTTAGAAATTCTCTATTCACACTGTAATTAAAATTAAACTTTTTAGACGAGTTCAGTTACAGAGCTGCCAAGTTTTTGAAAAAAATTGACGTTGCATAGATTACTCAGTATTTAATCATTATCTGAACATCATTCATTGCACTTCCATTCTGTTGATACCAACATCTGTTCCACTTTAAAGACTTCATGGATATAAAATTAACCAACTTTGCTTAATAACATGGTTGATATAAACAGATTTTTTTCATTTTTTAGTTGATAACTGAAGAGAATGAAACTAATATACATGAATTTAAATATAGAAAAATAAGAGCAACTTACCAATGAACTGAGAACTTCCAAATGTACCATCTGATTACTGAGACACCAGAGAGCACGAGTACAAATGGTTTTGTCTTCGGTATGCAATATACATTTACACAGTCCTTGTATAATATTTTCACTCTCTTTTGGAGACAAGGTACTGGAAAAAGAAAAAAGTCAAAATGAATAATAACTCAGAGATTCTATATACTATCATAATACAGAGGAAGCCATCCGTTGTGATCATTTCGGGACACGGTCTTCAAGATAACATCAACAGAAGAACGTGAAAACTTGAATTGTTTGAAATTCACTAATTTACCTGCATTATAAAGAAACTGACAGCAGTATTTAAATTTTGCAATTACATTATACTAAGACAAAAAAAAATTGCACTGCATTTTCATGTTCAACTAATGAAGCCAATTTTTATGCATTTGCAAAAATATTTGATAAGGGAGTTTACTCCATGTATTATCATTTCTCCCTTGATAAACGTTTGATAAATGTTACATACGTGGCATATTATATAGTTGTATCAAATTCATTGTTATAAACGACTTTACATAAAAAATTTCAATATTTTTTGAGGTTTTGGAACAGACTTTTTGATAACATTATCTATGATTGTAATAAAGTTTCCACTGTGTGTGTGTATATATATTACTAAATGTATGTGCAACCAGCTCATAACCACACTTAAGTCTTATATAATTAAAATAAAGGAACAATTTAGAGGGTATAAATGCCTGTATTAAAAAGAATAACCTTGGCTACTCCTAGATCCTTAAAAAAGAAAGAAAAATATTTAATCCTTGCCAGACTTAAGATTGAAGGATGTTGAGGAGGAAAAAAAAAAAACTCACTTAACAATCAATCTGTTGTGTATACATAATCCTAAAAATTGCAGAGATCCTTGGCTCAATTCTGGAAATTTATCACACATGTCTGTCAGAGCCAAATTTATGGCTAGCTTGCAATTTCTAATAAAATCTGGTTGGGCATCATCCTCTTCCGTTTTTAATTTACTACAAAGAGAAAAAACGTTTTTTAAAACAGATGCAGTACCATGCATGGGTTCATTCAAAATAATGCCTCAGTCAATAGGTCTCATGAAATGATGTATGAAATACACAAAGTCTACAAACTGTATTGGAGCAAATAAAACAAGCAAATGTATCCCTCCTTGAGAGAGAGAGAGAATGCAGATAGAGATACAGAGAATGGAAAACAAAGAAATAAGACTACCCTTTTTCATAAAATTCTAAGGACAAAATCTTTTATAAAAGTTGTCAATTAATTTTCTATCTTGCTTTAGCAAACAGTAAGAAGAGGGTACAGTGAACACAGATACAAAATTGGCAGATGCTGGCAAGCAAAGCTTTGCTGTATATTTATCAATTTAGGTAACTTCAGCTGGTGATATGACTACTACAACAAGCATTGCTGATAAGTAAATTTCACACAATTCACTCATTTTTAAAAGTTATCAAGAACAAATATGAAGAGTTGGAGAAAATCAACAGAAAATAAGATTTTATTTGAGGTATGCATTTTCTTGTTGATAAATTCTACCAAAATATATATTTGTATAACCTATCCATAAGTTAGCCCTTCTCAGACTACTGGAAAAAAATGAAGTCTTCAAGACCCCCCCCCCTCCAAAATATGAAAAATATCAATTGTAATGAAAGATTGCAGAAAATTATCAGCAAGAAATTCTCTGTAGACAATATGAAACTGGATATAAGTAGGTTTGGAAAGCTATTTACATTTGTGATCCAGTGGACTCCTATGAATGGCATTGGGAAATTTGAACCCGATTTTCACATTTATAAATTCAACAAATTAAGCTAATGGCTGATTTAAAAAAATTTAGGAATATATTCAGCTTTTGATGAATTTCCCCATAAGAGGATTTTGCAAGAAAATTTTATGGAAATTTTCTTCCTATCAAGTTTACCCTCACCCTTTTTTGATTTTAGACTATAAAACTCAAATGAAATATCCTTTCAGATCCAACCATATTACATTTCTGTGAAGATAACCCCAAAGAAAAACTAAATCCAGACGTTAATGCCCCACCCATTTAAAAAGAAAAATCAAAGAACCATGTACAGTGCGAGGGCAGGGAGGTCCAAGTGGAAATTTTTATCAGTTTTCTGAAGTTGTCATTAAATCATTGTTTTGGCTGCTGTGAAGATTATGACAACTCAATTATCAGAAAGAATGCTGTTTTACTTATCAATAAATAGTTATACAAATTTTGAGATACCTGTTTTTTTAAAAAAGAATCTCATTTCTGTTTTAATAACATTACCATTATTTGTGTAGGTAGCTGGTATTGATTACCTCCCTTTGTTATGCTGTTCAACATGTGATGAGTACCCAAGCCAGCCAATACCCCAATGCGCTTTAATGGAAGCAGGAGGCTTAAATTACACAAAATCAAAGCTGACCTCTGAAGTATTATTTATTTTAAATAGTTGTCATCAAGTTATTGTTTTGGCTACTGTGAAGATATTCTATCACCAGAAAATAAATGCAATTTCCATAAATAAAAAAAAAGCAATATTCTGCATGATCCATCAATCATTAAATTGACTAATTTTCTTCAATTCAAACGTCAAGGAGGTAAATTTTTTCTTTTGAAAGATTCTTTTTCAAATTGAGCTCCATCACTTGATATCAACCAAAACTTCAGAAATCTCAGAATTATACATAAATACCCTACTACTTACCCAACAAAAGCTAATGATAATCAAGAACTTTTAAGTGATTGGTTACCAAACAAATAAGACTATCGTTTTATCAATTTTTATGAAGTTGCAGCTTTAGAAAAAGATGGATGTCTTGTCTCCAGTTGTAAAGTTGAATCATGCAAGAATGTAATTCAATCATGGATTTGAACAAAATGAGTATGGTAAGACTATTCAATAAAATACAAGCACTAAAATGATAGCTAACATGGAATAATTGATGTTTTGATATTTCATTTCAAGTTTGATCAAGTGGTCTGAACATGTAGGTAGGAGGTTACAAGATACTATAGTTTTAGTTGAGAACTATATAGAAAACTTCGTTTAAATCAATTAACATAAAATACAATTTAACTTTTTTATTCAATCAAGGAGGGATAATTTGATTGCTCAAGATCTACCATACATCATTTTCAACCAAACCAACTCTACTTCTGACAGCTTCTTATAACAGCGCACAGAAGAAAAAAAAATATATAACAGATCTGAACCCATTTTGAATATCCCAAGAATCAGTTGTGTCAACTTGATGTAGCCTGGCAACTAATCAGAGGGGGACTTTACTTTGGTGATTTGAACAGATTCCTGTAGAGTCATTCAGTTGGCAGAGAAATGCATCACGTGACCTTATGTACTGTGTGATAACATTCACAATGACAATCTTTGCCCATTCTTCATGTCTCATGCAGGGTTCTTAGGTAAAACATATCACCCAGGTCTGTCAGCCCCTTTACGGTCCAGATTTGACTCCCTGCAATTTCTGGTTTTATCCAAAAATAAAACCATCATCGAAAAGGAGATTTCAATCTGTGGACGAGAGGCAGCTATGGTGATCCCAAAAGAGGACTTTGCAGATTGTTTTGAAAAGGGGAAGGGACATTCATGTCTGAGATCGCAAGAGGGAATACTTTGAAAGGGACTTGGGTGCCATCGCATTAGGTAAGCTATTTTCCAGACACACCTCATAAAACATTACCCAATTATGACTTCCTTGTTATTCACCTCTTACTTCCACTCAAACATTTCACTGTGTCCTGGCTATGGAAAATGCTAGGAATTTGTCCATGATTAAACACTGGTTGAGGAAAGTATACATGATCATCATAAGTTTGTCATTAGGAATTGTGTTAATGAATAGCATAGATTTTTTTCCCCTAGTTCTTAGTAAAATCATCGATAGATCCAAGCGTTTAACTTATGGCAGTAGTCAATAGTTTCAAGAACCATTTCAAACTTGTGGTACTGTAGGCAGGTACAAACATTAACATAGATGCTCTCTTTACCACTCACTGCTTGTATAACAGTTGAAGTATACCTCAATCAGTGTAGCCTTGGAGTACTAACAAATAGTTTTGGTAGTTCTGACAAGTTATGTCTTGAAGAGAGATTTTTGACTGACAGATATTACCAACTGGTTACCTACCCCTAGATTTAAAAAAGAAAATTAAGAGTTTAAAAGGTCACTGGGTATTCATCAGGGATAAAATCTATCAAAACTATGAAGCTTGTTAGCAAATAAGCCAGTAATATGCACAGTATCTTCCTATCTCTGATTATGATGGAGGCACATCATTGTGATGTTATGGTTAACAAGCTGGTCTCGCAGATCTTCACTACTGAGTAGTGAGTTTGATTCTCACTGGTTGCCCCATGCTTGTGGGCCAAGTCAAGCTTGATAAATATTTGCGATGTTTAGCTGTGGTTTAATGGTCAATAAGCTTCTCGCAGATTATTACTACACAGTAGTGGCCCATGCTTGTGACCTTATGCCAAAATTAAGTCAAGTTTAATAAATATTTTGAGTGTATTGTATTTAGTACACGGGTCTTACAGATCATTAGTAGTGAGTGATCCTAATTCGGTACCCCCTACTAGTGGTCTAATGCAAAACCTAACCTTAGTGAATATCTGTACATATTGAAGCAAACTGATTTTAACATCTATAAGTCAACTATAATATACAACTAATATAAAGTTTGCTGAAGCCTTACTAAAAAAAAAAAAAACAAACTATAATTATGAGCTGAACCCATGGAAATTTCATGGGTGTTGAAACTAAAGATATCAGTACTGTCGGACATATTTTTGCAATTAGAGTATATATTTGTTGAAATAATTACCTATGGAATTTATCTATATTAACCACAATATGCAAAGGTAAATAAAATTAATAATTTTTGCTGTGGTCTATCTACTACTTAGTTTCTGACTCCAGACTTTTGAGTGAGCAGTAATGAATATAGCTACAGTGAAGATGTAGTCCCTTTTGCCCTAATTCAAGTAAAATAATGAGAAATATGAGGCGAATTAATTTTCATCAGTAACAATCTTACACAAACTAGCAGAATAGGAGCTTATTCTGTTAGTAAAAGCATGCCTTGATTCCTGACCACTGACAATACATTTTCCACACACTTGTACAGAGTGGGAGCAAAAAATTAAAGTTAAAAATTGCAAAATCGCTTCGAAATCCTCCAACATCAGGAATAGTTTGTCAACGCAGGAAATAACTGAAGAGAGTAGAGTAACGGTAAAGCCAGTGGACAGATTAGAAAAAGCCAAACATTGGGGAAACGACCTGGTGTCATATTTCTTAGATTAAATAAGTGACAGTCAAATTTTGCATCAAATAATACATGAAAAAAAAAAAAAAAAAAATTCTGTGATATTTTAAGCAAGCTTTCCAAGCATGAAATACCTTTGAAAACAAGAACCATAAGTTTAACGATGGTAGTAGTAGTAGGAAGAAGACGAGGATGGTTCACCCGAAGGTCAGGATAAAATTTCATATCAATCCAACACGATACGGCTGCGAAAATTGATAACATTAGGGACTGCCGACCGAAAAGTGTCTTATAGAGATGCGTGAACGAATTCAAAATAAAGACTTGGTTTTGATGAGGCACAATGTAAAAGAAAAAAAAACAAACTTACCAGGCAAGAGTTTTGTAAACATTCAATCGATCCTCATTACTGGAAGTTTCACATTTCAATACCAATGCTAACTTTTCAGAGTCCATGTTGATTTCTTGTTCAGTAATTATACCCATATTCTTCCTAAAATCAAATAAAAAGGTCTAGAAATCATAAGTTAACATTTTCTCACTGAATTTATACAAGGCAATCAGCAGTTTCAAGATATATTCCAAATGACAAAAATAAATTACATGAATTGCCTTTTGAACTTTCTCAGTGGACGTTGTGCTAATTTTTCTTCTCGTTTTGATGGATATATATATATATATATATATATATATATATATATGAAGCGTATCAAGAGGAATGAGAGAGGGGGAGAATAATCATGTAAATACAGTACTCTGCTTTGTACATCGCCTATCCATGATTCATTGACTTGGAATAAAAAGATTAGAAAAGTTATCTAATTGGTGTAATGTTTTTAGACACCGCCAAACAAAACTGTCAGCATAAATTTCTTCAGTTCTCAAGTTGCACTCTTATTAGTAAACAAAATTGAGTTTGCCCTTGGGGGAGTTTTTTTTTTTTTTATAACTACCAACTTAGTATCCCAATACTTTTTGGTGACGAACTTGATTTTATCAATAGTCGGACAAGTTTGATGCAGTAAGGCTAAGAATTAATTATATAAAAAAATGGATTCCTTTTCAATTGCATTGTTAATAATAGAGAACTGAAGACAATCTGTTGGAAACTAATCCTTTCGAACTAAAAAGACGCAAGCCTATAAAAGATCTAATGTAAATAAATCAATGTTATTCCAGACAAATCACAATTATTCCCTGGCCCGTGTTATTTATTTGGGTTATTTGTCGGATGAGTAGGGAGGTGGTCAAATAAGGTCGAAAGAAAAAGGAAAGATTTTGATAAGTGATTATAAAAAAAAATATATTTTAACCGACTTGATCGACATGATTGTAAAATTGTGACGGACAAAAGAAAAAAAAAAAAGACTGATCCGATTCAATTTAATCAGTTTTCGTAAAATCATCAAAAATGGTTTGCCTTACCCCGGCCCCACGCCCCTATTTTTACAGGGTCAATTGTTTTTTTTTCCTATTCCCCATTAATGACAAATCACAAGGATAGCAAGAAAAGGATTACTAAATCTTATTAAAACAAAAATCGTTTTTACTGCACAAGCGGAAAATGCCATCAAAATTTCATTTTGTCAGGTGACATTCTCGGGTTTCTTATGGGCTAAGCCCCAAACATCTTCCTTTTCATTCAACATTGAGTAAATTATTGATCACTAAAATGTTAATTAAAATCTGCAAATGCATGTAACCTCCACATGAGAAATTCGTTTGAAATTTTGAAAAAAAAAAAAAAAAAAATTTGAAGACGAACACCAAACACAGAATCGAAGATATTTTTTCAAAATAAATTCCTTAAGGACAAAAGCAAAAAAAAAACAACGAAAAATGACATCAACCATTTAGATGAATATGCACACCACAAAATGAATTGATCTGGAAGATTTGCAATATAAAATAACTTGCGTGAGACGATTTATTTCCCTCAAGTTGGTTGACTAAATTGCTAAGTAGGGTACGTAAGTTGATGCTTGTAAAGTATTTTTTTCAAGAAACAATATACATATATTAATTCAAGATGCAGCATTCAATGTTACCAGTAAGGGATAGAAATACTTGAATACAATATCAAAAACTTACAATAATTTTCAAAATATTTAAAAGGCAAATTTTATTTAACTTCAAATTTTTGAATAAGTCTAAACAAAAATAATGCTGAGGGCTGGAGTAGTTTTGTCATTGCCGATAATAAAAAAGTTAAAGGTTATAAAAGGTATCAACAACTTGGCAAATCATGAACTCCTTTTTGCAACTATCAGACAAAGGTATTTTCTTTATAGAAAGAATGCATACTTACATTAAATTAGAAGCATACACAGTACAATCTCACACGTCGACATCACTAATGAGCATTCGCCATGCGGCGTTTTCGCGCCAGTTAATATTAAGCGCCAATACCTTGGAAGATAATTGGTCTGTTCTGGTCATGTGATTAATCTAATGCGCAAGCGCTAAATGTACTGATTTTTTTATGTGACGTCATAACAGTGCGCCAATTTACAATTTTCTCTTTTACTAAGTTTTCAACATTCGAAAAATAAGTTTTTCATTTGAAACAGAAATAAACATCATCATTATTCATAAACGATTAAAAAAAATCATTTGTAACTTACTATATGGAACAATTTGAGTAAGTTTTCAAAGTATAGATCACTACGAAAAAGAAAAACAACCTTTTCCTAAGTTTTGTTTTCTTTTTCTGACATCCTAAAAGAAATTTCTGATTTTATCCTGAACTTTGAAAAAGCCCTGGAAAATCCTATCCAACACATTGTTAAAATCAGATATTTGAAAAGAAATAATTGTTTTTTTTTGTTTTTTTCCTTATCGTATCACAATTTGAACAAATCATTTCAACCAAAACAATGCAAGTTAATAGAAATCTATCTCCGACTTCACATCGTTTTTATTCGTCTGCATGCATAAAATTTATTCAAAGTATCCTCTCTCTTGTTCATAAAATAAGAAGGCAACATATTTTTAAAAAAATACACCATCTCCCTCAATGTATAAATTTGGACAGACTTTTGGAGTTATTCAACAATTAACATTTGAGTTGTTAAATTGTTAACTATACTTGAATAGCTGCCTTTATGTTTTCTATCTTTAACGTCGGATAGATCTTTCGAAAAAAAAAATACATTTTTAAATGTTTTACTATGAATTATCAAATATTCTTAGATCTTCCATTCTGTTTCCGTTTAAAGTTTTCTTGCACGGGAAGCCTTCAAGTTGATTGTTTACTTTATTTTGATTTTTCGAAGGAGGGAGGTAACTCCCCAAAACAAAGAAAGTGGTTTATTTATTTACAATAGAAAGGCGGGACATATTGACTGGTTAACTTACTTTTAAACAAAAACTTTCAGATTTTTTTCCCAATGTACTCTGAAAACATATTTTGTTTGATTCACTTTGTGAAGAATATGGTAATCGGTGACTCATTCTTTCCTTAAATCAAGTTAGGGATCTAAGAATAAATTCATCTCAATTTGAAGAATACATTCATACAGGAATGCATTTTTTGCTTACACACAGTTCTAGAAAAGAATATTCACATTCTTTCGATTTGGGTGCATGCAAATTTTAACCATTGACGGACGGAATCAACTACGGATGCACAAAATCGACGAAAACAAAAACAGATAGGAAACAGTTGATTGCAACCGATTGAACATTAAAACTGATTATCTGTCCAATTCAATATATATTATTTAACATTATTTATTCACTTTTTTATTCGTTTATATCATTGTTCATTTGATACTACGATATTTATTAATCAAAAACTTGAAAAACAAACGTTTCCCCCACTATTCCGTAAAGTACCTACGTGCTTCTCTTTGTAAACTTTAATCTTTATGAAAATTGTCAGCTTTATATGTGTTGCTATAACCATTGAGCTAAACAGCCGCCGGTAATCATCATTATCATCATCATCAGTCTTTCAACGTCCGTCGTTGGACATAGACCTTCCTCAGGGTTCAACACACTTCTCTATCATGAGCGTCGGGGAGCCAGTACTTTCTGAGTTTGTCTAGCTCGTCTCTCCATCTGATGCCCAAATAACTGTTTTCACTCCAAATTCTCGTCTCATTTATTCTTTGGTCTGTATCTGCTCTATTCGTTTCTTTCAACGCGACAGTTATGTTCTAAGGAATGGATATATATGATCCGACTGAATGATTAAAAATTGTGTTCTATTACAGAGAAACTCTTATTTGAAATGTCATTAAACCCGTCATTAAACGGTTGGCCTAGACAACGTAAAATAGAATGAATAATGAAAGAAAATGAGGCAGTCGCAGAAATCGAACCCACGACTGATAGGGTAGCCGCTTTAACATAGCTCAATGGTAAGAGCAACACTACGTTCAAGGACTATGATATCATTGTGTGTAAACTTCAATCGCACCATCAGTTTAAATTCATTCTTTATGCCATTTTTCGCATCCGTGGTTAGGTTTCATAAATGGTTAAAATTCGCATGCAGCCAAATCCAAAGATTGCTAACACAAGTTAGTGCCGACAATAGAATTTTAGTTACATTGCAAATAGACCCCCAACCCACCCCATCCTTGTGAAATCTGAAAAATCTTTTCTTTAAAAACTAACAAAACTGATTGGAAAACGAAACTTTCACGCAGGAGAACTGCGTATTTAAAACAAGAAAAAGAACAGACTGCTCGGAATCAGCAACGTTGTTTCAACGGATTTTTATAGCTTTTGGCAACATTTGTGTCTGTATTGAACTCAATTGTTTCTAATCGATTGAGAAAAAAACAAGAATAATGTAAAACTGATTAAAAAAAACGAAAATGGACAATATCCAAAAGTGTGTATCTGTTTGTGTCCTTCCTGAAGTTATAGGGCATCACTCGATGTTTCCAATACAAGATGTTTAAAAAATATTTTAGCTTGTTAAATAAAGTGGCAAGGCTGTGGCGTCATGAGTTAATTTCCAGTTCCAGCTGGAATCCAATTCATACAAAATTAGTACTTGGAGAATCTTGTTCCACACGAAAACTTTCTACAATTATTCTAAAATGTAACTTATTTCAGAAAAATTCTATGGTCATTCTTCTTAATAATTACAATTAGTTCATTATAACAAAATTAATATTTTCTGACGTTTTGATATTTGTTGTAAAAAAGTTGTAGTAGCTAGCTAAATAAGTCCTGTTATTTTATTATTGTTATGACCCAGATAATGGCCAACTGTTTTAGCCAAAAAATATTTCTTCAAATTTATAAGAATGTACAATTAGAGCCTTCCAATGCTGGGATTGTTTAGAAATCTGTAATATTAGGAACATATCTGTGATTGCAATTGAGAATAGAACATTGAACCATGATGATTGTGGAATGCTTGCTTTGTTTTGTTGTCTGCTTTCTGGTGAGAAAATCGATTAAAAAAATCACAAAAATCATCAATTTTTTCACCAAGTATGAACTAGTTTTATACTGACAAACTGGGAAAATATGGTTATAATAATCAAAGAAACGACGCAAAAAAGAAATGAATAAGATTCTCCAAGTACTAATTTAGTATGAGTTGGATCCCGGCTGGAACCAGAAGTTGGGTCATGACGTCATGACTTTGCCATTCTATCATCAGCGTTCGTTATCATATAATGTTTTTTTTTTTATATCGAGAAACGATTTAAAAGATTAATCATAAGACATAGTGTGAAAAAGAAAAATATATTTATTTCTCCTTCTTCACTTCCCTCTCTCTATTCAATTTTTTTATTAACACTATCAGCCGATTCAAATTTGATCTGAATGAAAAACTTTTTGACATTCATAGAACTACTGACTTTCGGTGCAGTTAAAAGAACGAATCTTATTTCCTGTAAAAATAAGATTTACCAGTCGGAAAAAATAGAAACAAAAATTTTCGACGGTAATTTCTTCTACTTTTTATCCATTTCAGGAAAATCAATTTTTTAAAGGTTTTTTCATTCTATCATTAAGGGTTTTTTTTAAAGGTTTTTATTTCATTTTTTCATTTTATTAAAAATATTACTCATGTCATTTTTAAATAAATCAAAATATTAATTATTTTATCAAGAACAATTTCAAATTACTTCTCCTTACCTAGAAACTAAAGTTGTGACCTTTCTTCCTATTGTGTTTTGGGGGTAGCTCACAGTAATGCAACACTGACTTTTCTTTATGTGACCAGATATTTGTTCAACAATTTACGATGAGTTAGCATAACAAGTGACAATTTCACTAATTTCTGACTGTTAAATGAACATGATTAACTAGAGAACTCTACTGTTGAAATTTCGTATTCAAATTCATTATTTCAAAATAAATGTCTTGAAAAATCCATTGATTTCTGTCAAAATAGTCCCCAGTACTGTTATCCCTCGCCATAGTAAATATATAAATAAATGACTACAGTGAAACATACAGCAAAATTTTTAAATATTCAAACTTGTCTTCATTTTTTCTGTTCACTGATCCATCAATTATTGCGAATCAATATATTTGATTTGGGTCAAAAACACAATCTTTAATCTGCTCAGGGATTCTCTGTGAGTACGCCAAAGTATTTTTTTCTTTTCTTTTTATGACTAACTTTTCCGCTATCTCCTTGCTGTTATATCCGAAATTAAACCCTCCAAGAAGATATTTAAATATTGCAATATACTTAAAAAGAACGTTAAAAAAAGTGCGTGGTAGATGCAAGTGGAAAAAATATAGTTAACAATACAATAAATTTCATAGAACTACAGTGCAGTGATTATCAAGAATTTTTTTCCTTTATATGCTACGGTTTAGTTTCATCTTGATATTTTTTTTTATTGTATTTTGAAAATTTTCTCCTGTTTCAGAAGATTTGAATTAAAAAGCTACAAAGATATCGAGATGAAGGTAAATAGTACCATAGAAATGAAAAAGGATCGTTAATTATGATTTACACTACTTCATCTGCTGAAAATAAACTAATAAATTTGTTTACTGTACAGTGAATTGGAAAAAAGTAATGTCTAAAATAGTTTGACTATCTGGTTCACAAGTGTAAACATGCTAAATTTTTCAATCAGGTTCATGAATAAAAACAAATTATGTCAACATGAATCATTTTTAGTTGATAATTCTTGTACAATCTTCCTCCTTATCGATAAGACAAAAATTGTTATGATGCATTTTTGATTTCCTAAACTTTTTACATTTTATTTATATTGAACTGCGTATTTTCTAAGATGCGTTTTTTCGTTATACACTGCAAAACTCTCCAAAATATTCTCACTATCAAGACCGCAAATGAGAAGGGATAACTTTATATTTATTTACTTTCCTTCAAAATCCATATTCCATGGGTGTTAACTAAGTTGGAGAGATTTATAGTTTGACTGAACTTCCGGGATCTAAAAGATTAGAACATAAATAGCAAAAAATTCAACTGAAAGTTTTCCTTCTCTCTGTCTCTCTGTCTCTGTCTCTGTGTCTCTCTGTCTCTGTCTCTGTCTCTGTCTCTGTCTCTCTCTCTCTCTCTCTCTCTCTCTCTCTCTCTCTCTCTCTTTTGTTGGGTGGTGTTGATATTAGCTTTTATCAGAATGTTTGCTTATGCTGTTAGATATGAATTGATAACTTGAGAGTTTTCATTTTTTTTATATTCGATCATGCAGAATTAACTTTGATGAGTGTCATTGTATGTCTGATGATAATTATGCCTCTCCCCCCTAGGATAAAGCGCAACTGACCCTTCCCTCGGGCACTAAGAACCTTTGCTACACTTCTGGTAAGAAGTACATAAACGTCAAACGGTTACAAATAGTATTTGTTCTCTTCACATAATGATAAGCAATAAATGTTCGCATCCATTAATAATTTGTGTATTTGACATAAAATGGTGATTTAAACTTTTAAAAACTGAGGTAAGAAACATGTGTTTGCTTTGTTTTGTTTTTTGCTTGATACATTTTTTTAACAGGGGGAATAGTCCATATAAAATACATGAGGTGGTTTTGGAAAGTTCCAGGGATCTACTTGCTGTGATTGTACCATTCAATGGAAATGCGTGCACAACCGATGCTCATTGTTACACAGTCTACTGAGTCAGTGTACCAATAAGCTTCGTACTGTGTAATGTTCTCGTATCATCCAAGGTTTTGTGACTTTGTGTGGGAACATATCCGTGATCTACATCAAACTGCATGAAACACAGCAAATCTTCTACTGAGACCATCGTTGCAGTATCCTGAAGAGTGGATTTAGCGGGATACCTAAATCTTGAAGGTGTGAAAGGGATAAATGGTTCGCTCGAGAGGGAGAGGGACACAAGCCCATGGATGGTCTTTTGAATTTATATCAAAAGAGAGCATGAGCCACAACGTTTTTGACGACGAGGATGATATTCAAACTCATGCGGGAAGACTCCAATGGATTAACTCTCTTGCCTTAACCACTCGGCTACCTCGTCGGACTTTTGGTAAACATTCTTCAAGTCAAATACAGATTTTTGAGTGGCACACATATTTCAAAGCCGGTCGAGTGGCCCAATAGAATGTCTTTTTTGTCCGTCTGCCTATCTTAACATAACTCAAGAACAGTCAGAGCTATGGCCCCGAAGTTTCTGGAGTTACTTATGTGACTACAGAGCATGTTTTAGCATATCAATGTTCCGAAAATTCCAATTTTCTTTTTTACCAAATCCAAGATCTCTCAGATAACCTTTTATAGTTCGTTGGTTCTTGACTTTTTTTTACGACTACACATCTTTAGAAGTTGGACCTTGCCTTGATATTCCCCTCACATATTCAACCAAACCCTTAATTTGAGATGGGCATTGCAAATTGGTGAAAAAAAATCAATTATAGTATTGTATGTTCATTACAATATTATGCAAACAATTATTAAGAGAATTCGCAAAATTATTAGAGAAATTCTTAGTTTTTCCTCCGGGCTCGGGAATTACTGATGTCCCTAGTTGGTTAAGAACCACTGATATTTTTTCTTGTGGAGCAATGGAAAGCACACTAAGCTGGTTTGTTGGTTCGATTCTCATCCTGGTGACTGGTGTTGTATCTGGATCTGTGTCTCTCTTCTTGGTATTGCCGATATCAAGAAAAATAACTATGATGAAAAATGCAGCAAAAAAGGATCCTACAATAGACTGCAACGTAATATAACATCCTGCAAAAATAACAAGTTGTTGATTTTTTTAAATTTTCATTTCAATGGATTGGATGAAGATAGGAGCCTGGAAGAGTTGAAAATATTATCTATTCGAGAGAAAAAGCAAATTCATTTGTGTGATTTGGATTAGATGAATTTTTCTCACTTGCCTTCAGATCAATATTAGAAAAGCAAACCAAACAATATATCAGTATAATCGGGACCACCTTAGTTAAGTTATACCTTTATTACTATAGAGGGAATGTTTTTTAGCCAGGTTTTTCTGTATGGTTAATCAAAATGATAACAAGCTTGAGCGTACGAAATAAAGAAGCCTCAGATCATTTGACCTACAGGTTCATGCCTTACCATTCAGTTGAACCTATCAATGTTTGTTAACTAACCGTTTCCATAACAACAGTTGTTAAGTGAACATTTATCTAGAACCATTGTTTAGTATCTCCTTTTAAGGGATAAAGATAATAAATTATCAATTCTGTTTAACTTGTAAAGTAAAATAAAACATTTTGAGTTATTTAGGGGTCAAGTTAATGGTTTGTGAAATAAGAAATGTATAAATTCAATCCAGAACAAAACAATTTCCTACCTAATCAGCCATTTTCGGCTTGATCTAGCTGATTTCTCCCCTAGTTGGCCGATAAAAATCTGCAATAGCCGAAATTCTTTTTTTTTAGATAAATTCTTTTAAAAATGAGAATTAGCGAATTCAATTTTTTTAAATTAATATTTAATATTTTTAACCTTAAAGTTGACTGCGGGAGGGATTTAGCCGATTTCAGCCATTTTTTGAGGGTCAGTTAAAGCAAATCATTACACAGGGAAAAATATTTTTTCACTATTCTTATCTCAAGATCGATAAACCAGACTTTAACCGAAACATTTGCTTTGAGAATATTTTTGGAGTCAGATACTAAATTTTTCTCTAGCTGGTCCATTACAAACTGGGAAAGTTTAATTAAATGTACAATTTTTATCAATAATCTATTCTGTAGTCTTGGTATATAGTTATATAATTTTGAAATAAGGCTTAAATGAGTATATAACATTTTTTAGTCATAAAGTCAGCCGAAATTGGAGAAGATTTAGCCGAACTTGGCCATTTTTTAAGTAGTTTCAGCCGAAAAAATCAAATTTGAGTTGGCACCGAAAAAATACACACACACGTATCGTGGAAAATTTTCATGTGTTCACGATATTTTCAAAATCTTCATGAAGAATCTCGGCCGTCACGCAAGGATTTAATTAGTACCGCTGATGTAGGTGATATATTTTTGAAATATTGCAGTTGACTAAGAATAACACAATATTTTTGCCTACTTTAAAAAGAAGCTTTGCAAAAAAACTTTATTCCTTCAAAACTTTTGCATCAAATTAGAATTTTATTTCATTACTTTAGTTCATAAAATTAGACAGCAACTGTGTTCCAGAAAGTAAAAGCAGGGCTTTTTTATATATATAAACAATGCCTTCTGGCAAAGCTTTCTTATCCTGGGCTTATCTTGAAATTTAAGCATGTAAGATTGTTCGTTCTATCAATGAAAAATGAATCAAAAAAATGCCAAAAAAAGCTACGAAAGAATTGTTATGCCTTTTTGGAAAAAGTTGCTATTCACCGATCACTAACCCATTACCGAACACTAACAATAACACCCTTTTTATGAATTCACGTTAATAAATTTTCTCTTGTTGCTCTAATAGTGCGAGGATAAGTCTTTAGTGGTGTTCGCCTAATGTAGTTTTCGAGAATTCACCTTTCAGCAATTGGCCATTTATGGTAATATTGACTGAAGAGAAAAAATATAACCAAAAATCTTCAATGGAGCAAGTAGAAAAGGGATCTTATGACAACGTCTGATTAAGTTGCATTTGACTTCATTTTTTTTTTTTTAACTCGTACTTCACAATGTTTTTTTTTCTTTCCTGGCTACTGAGCTCATATCAAAGTGTAGTATCTGTTTATTTTTTGTTTGTTCCTTCCAGTGAAGTAAAGGCTTCTTTTTTTTTTTTTTTTTTTGCTAAGACCAAAATCTAATTCGAGTAACTTGCTTATAGTCTCAAATGCTAATGTGTAAAAATTGGCCATTTAAGAATGAAATTTCATGAATCAATTAAATCAACTGAGTTTTATATTTTTCAAATAACATGCAGATGTAGGAAAATATTTCAAGTCTTCAAATTTCGAGTGAAATTTTCCCAACTTATACTCCATTAAGTAAAAAAGAAAAATAGATCATGGTCTATTAGTCACAGAAGAGGAGGATTATTATTTTGTATTGCATTTTCAAAATAAGATATACAGATGAACATTTGTCAACGATAACTCTCTGTTGCTAGTACCATGTAACCCAATACAACCTGACACATATTACTGGAAGAGATGGCACAATCATTTTATTCACACATTTTCGAAGACTAACATTGTTTGAGGCATCAGAAAATTAAAGAATACTACCACTGCAGTGAATTTTTGTAAAGTCATAATACAAATTTGATAAACGATCAGGATTTTTATCTTCTGAATTATTAAAAATAACTTTTTTTTCCATGAATAAAAAAAGATATAACTACACCTCAAAGAATTGTTCAATTATTACAAATAATGGAAAGAAAAAGAAAAATCATTATTTAAAAATTCAGTATATTATTTTTCCTGTGGGGGTTTTGTGCTAGAAGTGGTTGTCCTACACTCAAGCAAGTAACTTATATTGCCTCAAGAAATGCCACAAAGGATTCAGCATAGTACCCCAACAATCTGCTATGTCATTGGATAATTTGATTTTTTAATTCTATTTTTATTCAATGTAGGGGAAAAGTCTATGTCCAATAAAAATAATCATGTGCTCCTTATTTAGTTTGTCTCCATAAAATAGCAAAAATTTCATTAACAATGACTCCATAGCTTTTTTTCTGATTTGGCTTATTTTTGATTTTATTATTACAGACAGAAAATGAATTTTAGCAAGATTACTTGGTATTGCTTGGATTAAAATAGCTTTTGGCTTTATCATTATTAAACTTTGTACGCTTCCAGAATACAACAGATTCAATTATTAGAAATCTATCCAAAAGTTTTATAACAACATTCTATCATTAGAACTAATAAGAAATCTATTCATTTTCTATTGGTAGTATGAAACACTCATTTCTACAATATGATATACTTTTAAAAGAGTTTAATAATTAGTTAAAAGAACAACTATCATCGAGCAACCAAGAAAAACAATTGGTCTTCACATTTTTATAAGCCTTGTTAGTGTCTCAGTAAAATGAATCTGGACAAATGAAGGCTTATAACAGATACATACATTGATTTTAGATATTCATGAAACTTCAATATTGCAGACTTATGTGTATTTAGTTATTAACCAAGCATTGCTTAGTTTTAGCACAAGGCCACAAGTATGGGGTACCCTATGGGAATCAAACTCACTATTCAGTGGTAAAAATCAGCAAAACCAGCTTACTAACCATTATCCCACAGCAAGACTTATATGTATATATGTGAAGTGTTTATCATTATATACATATTAATCCCTACTACCCACAATAAACCAGTTTAATCACTGTTGATGGGTTTTGGTTATTCACGTGTTCTGACATTTATATCTATCTATCAAGCCTTTGCTCAGCCCTTACCATTCATAGTAGAAACTTGAAATTTTGTGCACATACTCCCCTCAATGAATAGAAAAATGTTTGTTTTGGAAATTCCCCTCCAAAACAGGTTTTTAGTGGGATGTTTAATATGCAATGTAGGCTTCTGCTAAATTGGTCACCAGTTTGTTCCTACTTGTTTTTTGAAAATTCAGACCAACAAAAGGTGAGAGAAGTAATTCATTCACCAATCACTCCCTTTTCTAACTTTTTAATTGATCACCCCAGCACAGTATACAAGGGTGTTGGTGATTCATAATTTCCCTTGGAATGCTACTTCAAAGTAAAAAGTTATCATTACCATTGAAACTTCTCATATTTTACAAATACATCAATTTTAGGGTTAAAAGTTTTTAAATGATCTGATTATTCTATTATAGACATGCTTTACTCCTAAATCTCTAAAAATGTAGGGAGAAGAAAATCATTTTCAGCTCTCGCTCTGTTTCATCTGTCTTGTCCGAGTTACCTCCCTTATAATATTACTGATGCAGACGCTCCAACACCCAGAATTTTTCATCACTGGAAAAGACAGATGAGAAAGTCATGATGAATGTTTCTTGTAAGTTTTACAAATAAACAATTTTGCAGATGTTGAATGTTGAAATGAAGAAAATACTTTAGATGTTAAGGTAATGTAATTGAGAGAATTAAGAAGATAATTGAAGAAAGTGATTTAGGAGTGGTTCTTAATTCTTTTAATTTTAATTGTCATATTTTACCAATTGTGTTGAAAGCGAATCAGAAAATTGGTTGGAATATACAAAACATTGATTAAACTTGATGTAGAATACTGTATCCAGCCTTGAGTGCTGGTACCTGGACATGGGAACTGGAATTCAATCTTAAAACTAGAGAACAAACTATAAAAAGTAACCAAACTGATTAATGGAATAAAGATCTCAGTTATAAAAAAGATAGGATCCCTTGGGTTTAACAGCTTTGCTGGAGAGGAGAATGAAGGGGGATTTAATTGAGGCATTCAAAATAATTATTGAAATGTCTAAATATGGTACACCATTCTTTGATATCCCTCCTTGGATCCGGAATATATTGACAAGACAGATTTCAAAAAGTACATCTACTAAAAAATTAGATTTTTTTTCTGATAGAGTTATATATTTTTGGAATAAGATGCCTAGTCATTTTAAAAATTGCAAAGTGTACAGAGTTTTAAGAATGATTTAGATAAGTTTAGAAATTTTGGAAAGAGCATGAGCTTCCAAGGACATTTTTGAATCTGTCTGATGAGATTTTCAAAAGAGTCTGATCTGAATTGTATCAAATTGTAGATGTTGTTTGTACATTATGTACATATGAATATGTTTTTTATGAATTTTGTATTCATTTTGAAGCTGATGAGTAAATATTGGAGATACCTAAGAAGTCATAATAAAATAATGAATAAATGTAACGACAGGATATTTAGTATGTTAAAAGTATGAATTCAGTTTCATCTTTGTAAAAATAGAATGGAAATGTAAGCACTTGTATTTTCATCTGGAGATATGAATTGGAAGAACAGAAGCACAAAGTTGATTATTTGATATTTCTGAAAAAACATAAATCAGGAATAAAATAGAGAACAACTTCCTCGATACAAATTTATAAAACTATCAATTCTTCATTGATATTCGCCATTAGATTTTTTAGATATTCTTTTCTATATCTCTCTACAGGGATATTCAAATAATATTGATTAAATATTTTGTGAGCTTACAGAAATGATCGTAGAGTTATGCATACATGATCAAATATTTATTTTTTCTTGAATATATTTGAATTAAACTACTAAACATTTTGAAAAAAATACTTCATATAAAAGCGTGCACAGAATATAAGGTATGGAAATAATCATAGTTAGAAGAGAAATTTTTTGAAGAATATCATTAGTTTATAAGGCAAAATAGAATCTTATGATCCAGTATCTAAATATGCGTGTGTGTAAATACACCCATACTCACATATCCTATATAGGAGAAGCCAGGGCACAGTGAATCAGAAATAATTAATTGTAGATGAAAGCTAATTTTATTGATATAATTGGGTAAAAAATGATCAACTCAGTCAGCTGTGAATTTTTAATCCACTGTCCCCAGCCCTAGTAAACAGTGAATCATCCTCCAGAGAACAGTGAATCAACAAGATTGAATGACTCAAAGAAGTTCTAGAGTTAACAACACATTTTATTAAAGTATTGTTGGATAATATATTATGTTACAAAAAGTTATCATAAAAGTCTCTCAAACATACATTGGAAACATATAACATGATAAATTACATTCACACAGTCTTGAAAACAATTTTAAAAAAAGAAAAAAGAATGATGTAGCAGTAAAATTGAAATTCCTTTTTAGTTTCCTAGTAAACTACATGAAATGAATTGACAGGTTCAATTTTGATTAAAAAGAATTGAAGTAGCTCAGTCACAGAAGTAATCCACTGTACCCTGATTCATTGTACCCCACCCATACCAGCAAGAAAGATTATTTTACATCTCTCTGAAGAGCAAGCAAAGTGATTGCAGTTTGAATAAGAAAGAATTCTTACACAATAATTTCAGCTCATATAGCACAATTAGAAAATCCTGAATAGTTGTGGCTCTGTAATGAAAGGATACAGTATTTTTGTTTCTTTTGGCTTAAAATTAGGTCTCTTAGCTTGAGCATAGTACAGGAATGCTCAAGCAGACAAGTCTTTTACAAAATAAGATGGTGGATATATTGACTTGAGAAGATGATGTACTAGCTATCGTGTTGTGTATTTGTATGTGTTGGGGTGGGAAAAAAAATCAATGATTCACTATGCCCTGTGATCCACCATGCCCCAGTTTCTCTCTCTCTCACACACACACACACACACATACACACATAAGAGAAAATACTGGATTTTGTAATTAGCTGAATATTCATGAATGAGTAATCAACACATTTTTTTTTTTCAATAAAAACTTTGGATACCTAGATATTTATTCAATCAATATTAATGTATCTCAAAATCTAAATCTGAAAAAAATCC